>JARQOC010000011.1:242943734-243354181 GCA_033576535.1 Allobates femoralis
TAGTATTAGTATCATACTGAAAAATCACCTGACACTGTCCCTTTAACCATTGTCACGGTATTCTACAGATGGTGAACACTGCCACCTGCTGGTTGACAGTAGCTAAAACCTAATTGAATTTAACTTTAACACAAAGACATTATATTGTTTCTGCAGCTTTTATCATAGAAAAATAACCATTATTGTAAATCTTCTGACTCAGCCCCGTATCTCTCCCAGGGAAGTTTGGCAGCTTTTTCTGAAACTGATAAGATTACATACATACAAACATCTATTCATTATTCTTTTCTATCTACAAACAAATACATGTTTATGCATTTAAAGGGATCCTGACCCCTCCAAATCGGTCCCCAGCCTCTAAAAACCTGTCCCTGCACCTTCCTATAAGGTTTCAAGCTATCCCTCTCTTTCCCTATAGCGATTCTGTAATGTGGAATAATCACATTTATTACCTGGTAAATCTGCAGCTTCTGCTGCCCCGAGGAGTCACAGTGGGTTATTCCCTCTGGATCCTTATCGCCGCCTCCACTGTTGTTTTTCACGCCCCAATGGGTGTGAAAATGAAAGTTGATGATCCTGTGTCGGATCACTAGGCACGCTTAGCCGGAATGACGCAAATCGTGTCATCTCTGGCGCTGTGACGTCGATACACCTCACGCTGCGCATTGTGCATGCGCGAGTTGCAAATAAACACCTCGTGCATGCGCAATGCACAGTGAGGCCTGTACATACACCCAAAGAGTGTATCAACGTCACAGCGACGGAAATGACGCGATATGCGTCATTCCGGCTAAGCCCGCCCAGTGATCCGACACAGGATCATCAACATTCATTTTCACGCCCATTGGGGCGTGAAAAACAACCGTGGAGGCGGCGATACAGAGCCAGAGTGTACACCCACTGTGACTCCTCGGGGATTCAGAAGCCACAGATTTCTCAGGTAATAAAGGTGATAATTACACTTTACAGAATCGCTATACGGGAAGAGAGGGATAGCTTGAAACCTTATAGGAAGGTGCAGGGACGGGTTCTTAGAGGCTGGGGACCGATTTGGAGGGGTCAGGTTCCCTTTAAAGGCATAGTCCCCCTTAAAGGAAAGGTTGCAACACAAACACATAAACAAATATATATACATTATAAATCAAAAGATGAAGATATCTTTGTCTATCTACACGTTATCGATTTCCACACCATCTCTGTGTTCTGCAGCTCCACGCTCGGTATCATTGCTCTCCAGCAGCCGGGACACCCGTCTCCTTTTGTGGCGGACGGTCTGGAGTCGTCTTTTCTATTGTATTTTTATTCTATTTCTTCCTTTTTTTTCTTCTTATGAATTACAGTTTGTTGTCCCAGATTAAAGTTTGTAGAATCGTTTTAAGATATTTAATCCTCATAATGACCGTGTCTGTGAGGCCTCTTCTCTGTTTCCCGGAAGAATAATGAGTTTTTTTTTAAGCCTTTTAAAATAATTTTTATATATTTTTTTTATTCTTCTAATAAAGTTTCTCTATATTTAATTTGTTAAAAAAGAAGCTTATAAATGGAGATTTTTATTTTTGTAATTGTATCAACAGAAATGTTTAATGTTTTTTTTTCTTTTCAACAATCTTAATTAAATGCACAATCAAGGAGGCTCCAGACCCGCTCGTGCACCGCTGGCACTTTAAAAAAAAAAAAAGAAAAAAACTGTCATCTATATAACGCTCATACCAAATAAAACCGCATTTCATCCAAAAAAATAAAGTGTTTTCTGTCCTGATGAAGAAAGTGAAAGGTTTTGAAACATGTAGACTTGAAGAAAAATGCCCCCCCCCCCCCCCCTAGTGTTTTTTATACTGATGTAGAAACTGGAGGGTTTCGGCCAGAATAGACCAAAATAAAACCACATCTCCTCACCCCCCCTCCAAGAGTGTTCACTGTAAACTGATCATATCCTAATATAACTGCATTTCAAACCCCCCCAAAAAAGAGTGGGTTTTGCCCTGGAGAAACCAGAGGATTTCTAAACACATTGACCAAACCCGCATGTCATCCTCTCTTGTCCAGTGTGATACTGTTTGGACTTTCAGCAGCGCAGAACGTGCCCTTCTCTTCCTGACCTTCACTGATTTACCCTGCAGGACTCGCGGTAGCTGGTTTGATGCTCTTTTAGAATAGTCGACCCGCTGGACCTCCGTACGATCGCTCCTCACTGTGAACCTTCTTGTGTCTGCAGGTCACCAGAGTGAAGAACAAGGGAAGGACACTGGTGGTCTGGGACTTGGGGAGACCCCGTTTCTATGGACCGTCCTCCTACTTGCTGGGTGGCCACTTGCCATATTCTTGGCCGGACTTTTACTGGCTCGAAGTTTATTTAATAGCAGAAAAAAGAAGAAGCAATGGCTCAGCAGCCTGCTCTAGACTGATGGCGACATCGAGGGTCTGGAACATGAAAAGGTCTATGGGTCAGACGTCAGAGGTGTCCACCACGCCAAGACTTGGATGGTCTGGAACATTACAACAAGAAGAGGGTCCAAGGGTCAGACATCAGTGGTGTTCGCCACGCCAAGAATTGGAGTATCTGGAACATCAGGACAATAAGAGGGTCCAAGGGTCACACCTCAGCGAGGTCCACCACACCAAGACTTCGAGGGTCCAGAACATCAGCACAAGAGCAGGGTCTAAGGGTCACATCTCAGCGGAGTCCACCACACCAAGACTTAGACAAGACAAGGTCAACAGCCACCAATGGAAGGTGGAGACCCTTGAACCTTCACCTATGGGATGGACCAGAGATATAGGACATCCACCATCTGCAAACAGAAGACCCCCGGCTCAGATCGAGTCTCAGGACTATCTGTGATTCTTCAGGTGAAGGCGATTGTGGAGACTCCAAACGAGTATTTTAACATAATTTTTTTATGAAGTGATAAAAAAAATGTCGAATTTTGTTACAAAATCTATTTGTATTGTATTGTCACTTTCGGAGACTCGTCATTTATTTTCAGTTTTTATTCTTTGCCAATCCAGCACTTTTCTTTGTTGATGTTTTCTTTTTCTGCGCTCTTACCGGTGTCATGTTGGGTACAGATGACATTTTGAAGACTTTTATAGCATTTTGTGGTGATCAAAAATGTCAATTTTAGCATTTAGACTTTTTTTTCTCATTTCAGTGTTTACAGTAAGGGGTAAATATTTTATTAATGTGGAAAGTTCTGCACATAAATCTATATATGTTTTATATATATATATATATATATAGGCAGCAGAGCTGTGTGTCATATATACAGAGCAGAGGCACCTGTGGAAAATGATAAATATTGGGGTGTTCGTAGATCTTGCAGTTATTGGAGTTACATCTCTGGTGCCGCAATCACGAGGTGAAGAACATGACTATTTTTATATAAAAGTAAAATAAAGGGAGAAAGCAGAGCGCACGGGATTTAGGTGTATAGATATAAATTAGGGGAGTGCAGGGGATATATTATTGCACTCACCTATTAGTTGTCTTGTGGTATTGCTAATCGATCCAAGTTGTGGATTGTCTCCCCTGGTCTGCTGCACGTTCCTGGACACTTTCAGCGCTCCCGTTCAGGGCTTTTATAGAACGTTTATAGGGCAGACGGCGCTCCCGAGTGATGAAGATGATGATGAGTACTTTATTCCAATAGAATTTATTACATACAACGCGTTTCAGCTAAGAAAGTCTTCCTCAGATACAGTCTATTCCTCAGATACACTGTACCTGAAGAAGACTTGCTTAGCTGAAACACGTTGTATGTAATAAATTATATTACAATAAACTACCTATCATCATCTTCATCACTCGGGAGCGCCGTCTGCATGACTATTTTAATATAATTCTGCAATCAGGGCATCAACTCCTAATTGTTATCTGCCAACTAGATGATACTAGTCACGCCATGTTTCCTATCTGTGAACAGGTAAATTCATGATAGGAAAGATGACGGTAATATCTCCCACTTGAGACTTTCATCAGCAGGAGCTGAGATTTCATCATGTAATGGGGACTGGAGCATATCCTACCAGCAGCCTCCACATAAGGTGTTGTGTCTTTCTGAACATCATAAAACATAATCAGATAATAAATAAATCAGGCATTTTCTTTCTTCCTTTTGCTCTTCTTTCTAGGACTCTTAAAGGATATTTTTGGCTTCTGGTGAATTGTTTGGTGCCAAGATTTGTGATTTATGCTAATTTGTTCCACAATGTTATTTAAGGACTAGAGAACAATTTCTGTATATTCACAGACTATTATAATATCATCAAGAAAAAGGCCAATAGGTCACCAGTGATCCTTCAAGGGTTATTCATCTATTTTCATATTTGGGTATTTTCAGATAGATCTTGTTCAAACAATCACTTTTGCAATTCACTGCTTATTAATATTTGCAGCCGTTCTTGAGATATTGACACTTTTCTTTTGTTTACATCTTGTTGCCATGGAGACCGACCACCACCGCTGTCTAGATTGTGAGCACGGTGGGTGTTTAGAAGCTAGACGTACAGCCCAGCGATCACAGCTGGATTTAGAGCAGCATTTACATGCTCAAAAGTGATTGTACATACTGTGCAGCAGTAAATGCTGTGCAGCGGTGATCGGTCTCCTAAGTAACACACTGTAAAGAAAACATAAAAGTGTTAATATCTCAAGAACGGATGAAAATTTTAACAAACAGCAAATTGCAAAAGTGAATTATTTTACGAGCACTATCCAAAAATATGCATTGTTAAAAATGGGAAAACCCCCTTTAAATCTCCATTTCGGCACCCATTGTACACTCTGGACTGTTTTTTCAGCACACAACGTTTCATTGATTCACATCTAGAGACTCCGACCTCGTCTTGGTCTCATCCTACATTTTATGGATCAGACTTGGCCAATACAAACTATGAAGAGATGTCAAAAAAGTGTAAAAAACAGAAGACGGACTTGGTGCTTCAGCGTCATCCAATGTTCAGCCGTCGATAACTGATCTGTTGTCAGGAATCTGTTGTGTCTGTGAATAAAGTTAGCTTAAAGGGAGTCAACCTCCAGGATATAGCCACCTGTAAATCAGTGCAGCAAGTGATTGATGTGTGTGCAGCATGACAGCACTATTTGTTCTTTTCTCTTTATCCCTCCCCTGTGGTCTTATCTCCCTGCTGTAAACGGAAAGGTTTGGATGAGAGGGAGGGGGAGGGGGTTCGGCAAAAAGACAAGCCCACAGGGGGAGTAAAAGAAACACAATTAGTGCTGTTATGCTGCACGGTCAGTCATCCGCTGCACTGATTACAGGTGGTTACAGCCTGGTGGTTGGCTCCCTTTAAAGGCTGGAAAAAGGGTTTCATGATGTCATAACGTGATGTGGGTCTCTGCTGTTTTTAGGTCACCAGCCCAGGTACAGCAGGCATCTACAGGCTGCCAGGCACCCCAGGTGCCTAGATTGACCTGGCTGGTAATCTAAATACAGGGGAGCCCTTTTTATTTAATTATTTAGATTACCAGCCAGGTTACTCTAGGCAGCTGGGGTGCCTGGCAGCCTGTAGATGCCTGCTGTACCTGGGCTGGTGACCTAAAAACAGCGGATCCGCACATCACATTATGACATCAAGAAACCCTTTCTTTTTCCAGCCTTTAAAGGGAACTAACCACCAGGGAACCAATTGACATGGGGCTGCACCGTATTTTTGGTTGCCAGCAGGTACAACTAGGCAGCTGAGGGCTGTAATTCTCAGCGTGGGCAGACCCAAGTATTATGGGTGTCCAATGATGTGAATTCCGCCCCAGAGAACGGCGCTTTATTTTTTCATAAAAGCCCTCCAAGTTAATCCTCAGCATCATCCGATCACAGCGGGAGCCGACACTGACTGCCGGCAGTGAGCAGGGTGACGGCGGAGAGTTCATCTGCGATCAGAGTTCAGCTGGTCCTCTATAGATGACCTCAGATGATCCAGACTGGGACGTCACCCCGCTCACAGACGACAGTCAGCTTCCGGTCCTGCTGTGATCAGACGTCGCTGAGGATCGTAGAAGGTTTTTTGGTAGAATAAAGATGGGGAAAAGGTTTGTGATTGTGTTCTTCTTACAAATAAATGATTTTTTATGGCATGGTGTATATTTACTATTTACTTTGAGGTTCATAATGGCCATGTCTAAGATTGACCTGACCTTAGGAACCTCAGGCTTAGTGCCAGCTGGCAATACATAGCTGACATTAACCCCTTATTACCCAGTCTGCCCACCCCTCAGACAGCTGGAAGAATTGGGTACAGATTCAGAAAATGGCGCCTCTATGAATGCGCCATTTCCTGGTGTGGCTGTGGGCTGCAATTTGCAGGGTGGGGGGCCCAGAGTTCTTGGGCTTCCCCATGCTGAGGATTCCAGCCCCCTGCTGCCTAGTTTTACCTGGCTGGCAATCAAAAATACAGTAAACATACATGTAATTTTTTTTTAATCATGTCAAAAAATATAAATAATAAAAAAATAAAGGGCTCCATTGTATTTTGATTACCAGCCAGGTAAAATTAGGCAGCTGGGGGTGGGTGGCAGCCTATAGCTGCCTGCTGTACCTGGGCTTGTGACCAAAAATACAGCGGAGCCCCACGCTATCTGTGCAAAATACTAATAAAATCTGTGGTAAATATGCAACAAATATACACTGTGCGAACACTGCTGCATATTTTGGAGTTGACATTGAGCTCTATAGGTGAAAATGTGCACCATCTCCAATTCTTTCTTTGATAACACTCCTCACTCATAGATCACGCTTTAGTGATATGTTTTATCAAAAATGTTGCCAATGGAAAAAATAAAAACAAACTTGCATTTTTTGCACTGGAGCCTTTTAGTTTCCTCATCAGCAGAGGTAGAACTGCAATGACCGGTAATCGATGGCTGCACATAGACTCAGAGGAGCCACAACCAATTCTGTAATGGCGGGGTTCTGTACTGCACCCTCCTCCTCGGAGCCCGACTCCTCTGGTTCCTCATCCTCATCAGGGAACTGGTAATCTTCCTCTGCCTCCGGTTCACTAGCCTCAAACACAACATCTGGCTCCTCGGTGGGCGGCTGCTCCTCGTCCCGCTCTAGGTCTGCTGGTTCATCAGGCACCGCGGTCACGTGGTCTTCCTCTGGCGCAGTTTCATGGCCGCTCGCCCCGTGGTCGTCCGTCTGCGGGGCTTCAGGGCTGCCCGCCTCCTCCTCTTCCTCTGCAACCGTAGACAGCACCGGGTCCTCACCGGTAACCAGGTGGGCTTCGGGTAGTTCGTCCCTCGCCATCGGTTCCAGGTCTGGATGGTCGGTTTGTCTCTCCATGGCTGCACGGTGCAGTTTATTAGCAATGCTGGCGCTCCAGCACCTGATAGTCCACTCGATGCTTTCTATGAGCTAGACTCTCAGATCTTGCAGCGCGGTCTCCGAGAAGGTTGGGTCCCCGTCGATGGTGTGGACGGAGACTAGCTCTGGACCGTTAAGGGCGGCTCGGGCCTCTTCCTCCACCTCCTGCATCAGGTCTCTCAGCCGCATAGCCGCCATACTCGCTCTTCCAAAACCCGTAACCATCGTAGCTGGCGCAGTTTCTGGTGGCAAAGCTTTCTGCAAAGACCCAGCCACACCCTCTTCCTTTTGGTTTATAGTCTATGGGCGGGCTAAGGTCTCTGGCCCGCCCCCTTGGTTGTTTCCTGGCAATCGGGGTGGGCAAGTGTTTTGGCGCTTCTGCCATGGCCCTCCCACGACGAGGGGCTGAGGCACGCCCCTGGGCCAGCACATTGTCTCTTACATGGCGGGACCCGCTATCTTGGCCCAGAGGAAATGGCGCGAAAAGTTCTTTAATATGGCTGATAAAAGTTTTGTAAGGCGCACAGTACCCGTTAGATACGGGTCGGTTCGAATCCTGTTCGT
Organism: Allobates femoralis; assembly: GCA_033576535.1. Lineage (NCBI taxonomy): Eukaryota > Metazoa > Chordata > Amphibia > Anura > Aromobatidae > Allobates > Allobates femoralis. The sequence continues at coordinate 242,951,618 of JARQOC010000011.1, forward strand.
GACGCCAAGTTGACTCACGCAGGCCAGGGGACTCAGGTCTCAAGCGCAGTCTGTAGGTCACGGGTAGTGGTGCCTGAGGCTGTGAGCCCGGTGGTCAATGAAAAAGGGGAAAATAAGAGAAAAAGAAAAATAAAGATAAAGGTTTTGTTCGTGACGCCACCTGTAGGTTCCAGTGATGGCACCGGCGCTGCGGGAACCTCCGGGGTGATGGGTGGCAGCTGGATGGTGTGGCTCCCTACAGGAGAAGCGGGATCCCCGGGGTGTTGGAAGTAGGAATAGATGGTGTAGTACGGCAGCGCAGTCACTGTGGAGCAAGGCAGATCAATAGCAGTTCAAGGAAGAAGGCACTGACAATTTACTCACTCTGAACGGGTATTTACTCGGGTATTCTGCAGCATACAAAAGTAACGCAGTTCTTATTGCCAGGTAGTGAACCGGGTGGTTCTTGCAATGAGTAGTGTCCCTCTGAAGCTCCTCTGGTGTTCTTCTCTATCACTATCTGTCCTCTTGCTTCGCTGCTCTGCTAAATCCAAATGGGAACACTGAGGACCTTCGGTTGGGTCACCGCTGCAGACGTCCCTCTCTCTGCGGGCCCTGGTCCTCTTAGGTGGGTGCTCCTGGTATAAGCTGACTAAAACAAAGAATACGACACCTTCAGTCAGGGGTGTAGTACCTGTTTGTGACGCACCCGTAGTGGGGCGCCACACATGCATCCAGCATATTATGAACGGGGCGCTGCTATGAGGAGGGCGGGGTTATGTGAGGACATACATACACTCAGTTTTATATATTAGATGAATGAGGTCGTTCACAATTAGAAATTGTTCCTTCAAATTCAAATCTCGCGATTGTTTGTAAATATTTATGTTTCTTGGAACAAAGGAAGGAAAATGATGAAACGTTCCTGGAGCCTCCGGTATCAGTGATCCCTCGCGGACACGGTTATCGATCGGCCCCACCTGTCACACTTCCGGCCACGTTGGATCATCACCAGATTCTGCTGTTTATCTTGTGGGTGGCGCTGGCTGGATTTCATGCCCAGCGGCTCCGGGCAGCGCAGATCCGTCAGCCATAGAGCTGGAGTGGCTGGGATCTGTAGTGCCGCACAGTCAGGTAGAATAGGTGTGTAGGCATTAACTATCTCCCTGCTGTGGTCTGTAGGGCAGCGCCACGCCCTGTTTATTCTCCCACTATACTATATGAATATTTATACCAATAGTAAAGGTCCATACACTGCCTAATTATTCCTAAAAAGGCTCATTTCACCATAATGACAAACAGTCGGCCGATCGCCTGACACATGAGGAGGAGTGCTCCTGTGTGGGGTAAAGCTGACCCACCCCAGGGGTCCCGGGTGTGTTAGTTCACTGGGGCCTGTGCCCGGTCCTGTGGTTCTGGTGGTCGCTGAAAAAGGGGGAAAAAGTAAAAATAATAAAAAGAGTTTGTGACGCCACCTACGGATCCGGTAATGATATCGGAGCTGCTTGCAGACCTCCGGGGTGATGATGGGGCAGATAGTTGGTAGCGCTCCCTGTAGGTGGAGCGATGACCCCGGGGCAGCTGTGAAGAATAGGGATGTTACACTGTTCATCTAGCGCCTTTGTCACATTCTTGGCAAGGAAACAAGTGTTGCGGCTCCTCAGGCGCAGGAAAAGGCGTCACACAGTTTTTAGCTCTGTACGGGTTTTACTCGTGGCCCAGTTACAGGTGTAACGGGTACTGCTGGCAGGGGTAGTCACCAGGGGACCGGGACATCTCACTTGGGGCCCTCGGTGGCGTGCCTGTCGGTTCCTTTCTCTCTCTTCTGATTCCGGTAGCGCTCCCATGGATCCTTCTGGAGGGTTCCTCTCTTGATCCGCCGGACCCTCTATGGTGCCTTTTGGGGACTACAGAAGCTCGTGCCTCCGGGACTGGGCCTACCTGACAACAGATCCACTCACGTCCCCCCTACACTGAGGTGTGTGGATGAGGGTAATGAAGGTCCTAATTCCCCAGTCACAGGGACACTACACACTCTTTTGTGGGTGCAGTACCCCTACGTGGCGTCCTGACCAGTGGGACGTCACAAAACGATCATCTGGATCATCATTCTTGGCAACACATCGCATTACATAAAGAAGATTGGAAGCCTATGGGCACAAAACCTTCAGAGTCTGCCCCTAAAGACCGGCTAATACTCCTCAGTGCTGGACAGATCTCTTGTGGATCCTCCTGTTATTCTACGATCACACAGAACTTGTTGGATTCCCTCTATAGATGAACCCTCCGGCTGCCGCACGGTTCTGTCCCCATCCACCCGGTACTGACCTGTCCTCTGACGTTGTCACCTGTCTGGAGTCTCTGGTATTACCCAGGTTATCCATTCTTCTCTGCCGCCTCGCTCCACCGCCCAGCAGCTACTCCATAGACGCAGACAAGGGATCCCAAGTGTAAATCCGGATCCAGAGAATTCTGTTCCCATCCTCCTGGTTCTGTCCTAGGCATAAAGTGAGAAATTAGCTCCTTCCTATATTCAGCCTGTGATCTCCTATAAGATCAGCGTCCTCCTCTCCTGACATCCTCTGTGCTGCTGTGGACTCTGCTCCTTCCTGTATTCAGCCTGTATCCTCCTATAAGATCAGCGTCCTCCTCTCCTGACATCCTCTGTGCTGCTGTGGACCCTGCTCCTGCCTGTATTCAGCCTGTGACCTCCTATAAGATCAGCGTCCTCCTCTCCTGACATCCTCTGTGCTGCTGTGGACCCTGCTCCTTCCTGTATTCAGCCTGTGTCCTCCTATAAGATCAGTGTCCTCCTCTACTGACATCCTCTGTGCTGCTGTGGACCCTGCTCCTTCCTGTATTCAGCCTGTGTCCTCCTATAAGATCAGCGTCCTCCTCTCCTGACATCCTCTGTGCTGCTGTGGACCCTGCTCCTGCCTGTATTCAGCCTGTGACCTCCTATAAGATCAGCGTCCTCCTCTCCTGACATCCTCTGTGCTGCTGTGGACTCTGCTCCTTCCTGTATTCAGCCTGTGTCCTCCTATAAGATCAGCGTCCTCCTCTCCTGACATCCTCTGTGCTGCTGTGGACTCTGCTCCTTCCTGTATTCAGCCTGTATCCTCCTATAAGATCAGCGTCCTCCTCTCCTGACATCCTCTGTGCTGCTGTGGACCCTGCTCCTGCCTGTATTCAGCCTGTGACCTCCTATAAGATCAGCGTCCTCCTCTCCTGACATCCTCTGTGCTGCTGTGGACCCTGCTCCTTCCTGTATTCAGCCTGTGATCTCCTATAAGATCAGCATCCTCCTCTCCTGACATCCTCTGTGCTGCTGTGGACTCTGCTCCTTCCTGTATTCAGCCTGTATCCTCCTATAAGATCAGCGTCCTCCTCTCCTGACATCCTCTGTGCTGCTGTGGACCCTGCTCCTGCCTGTATTCAGCCTGTGACCTCCTATAAGATCAGCGTCCTCCTCTCCTGACATCCTCTGTGCTGCTGTGGACCCTGCTCCTTCCTGTATTCAGCCTGTGTCCTCCTATAAGATCAGTGTCCTCCTCTACTGACATCCTCTGTGCTGCTGTGGACCCTGCTCCTTCCTGTATTCAGCCTGTGTCCTCCTATAAGATCAGCGTCCTCCTCTCCTGACATCCTCTGTGCTGCTGTGGACCCTGCTCCTGCCTGTATTCAGCCTGTGATCTCCTATAAGATCAGCGTCCTCCTCTCCTGACATCCTCTGTGCTGCTGTGGACTCTGCTCCTTCCTGTATTCAGCCTGTGTCCTCCTATAAGATCAGCGTCCTCCTCTCCTGACATCCTCTGTGCTGCTGTGGACTCTGCTCCTTCCTGTATTCAGCCTGTATCCTCCTATAAGATCAGCGTCCTCCTCTCCTGACATCCTCTGTGCTGCTGTGGACCCTGCTCCTGCCTGTATTCAGCCTGTGACCTCCTATAAGATCAGCGTCCTCCTCTCCTGACATCCTCTGTGCTGCTGCGGACCCTGCTCCTTCCTGTATTCAGCCTGTGTCCTCCTATAAGATCAGTGTCCTCCTCTACTGACATCCTCTGTGCTGCTGTGGACCCTGCTCCTTCCTGTATTCAGCCTGTGTCCTCCTATAAGATCAGCGTCCTCCTCTCCTGACATCCTCTGTGCTGCTGTGGACCCTGCTCCTGCCTGTATTCAGCCTGTGACCTCCTATAAGATCAGCGTCCTCCTCTCCTGACATCCTCTGTGCTGCTGTGGACTCTGCTCCTTCCTGTATTCAGCCTGTGTCCTCCTATAAGATCAGCGTCCTCCTCTCCTGACATCCTCTGTGCTGCTGTGGACTCTGCTCCTTCCTGTATTCAGCCTGTGATCTCCTATAAGATCAGCGTCCTCCTCTCCTGACATCCTCTGTGCTGCTGTGGACCCTGCTCCTTCCTGTATTCAGCCTGTGTCCTCCTATAAGATCAGTGTCCTCCTCTCCTGACATTCTCTGTGCTGCTGTGGACTCTGCTCCTTCCTGTATTCAGCCTGTATCCTCCTATAAGATCAGCGTCCTCCTCTCCTGACATCCTGTGCTGCTGTGGACCCTGCTCCTTCCTGTATTCAGCCTGTGATCTCCTATAAGATCAGTGTCCTCCTCTCCTGACATCCTCTGTGCTGCTGTGGACTCTGCTCCTTCCTGTATTCAGCCTGTGATCTCCTATAAGATCAGTGTCCTCCTCTCCTGACATCCTCTGTGCTGCTGTAGACCCTGCTCCTTCCTGTATTCAGCCTGTGATCTCCTATAAGATCAGCGTCCTCCTCTCCTGACATCCTCTGTGCTGCTGTAGACCCTGCTCCTTCCTGTATTCAGCCTGTGATCTCCTATAAGATCAGCGTCCTCCTCTCCTGACATCCTCTGTGCTGCTGTGGATCCTGACCCCTTCCTGTATTCAGCCTGTTGATCCCTATAAGATCAGCGTCTCTCTCCTGACATCCTCTGTGCTGCTGTGCCTGATCCTTCCCGTTTCAGCTGTGTCCTCTTAGATCTGCCCTTCCTCTCCTGACATCCCTGTGCTGCTGTGGACTCTGCTCTTCCTGTATTAGCTGTGTCCTCCTATAAGAGCAGCGTCCTCCTCTCCTGACATCCTCTGTGCTGCTGTGGACTCTGCTCCTTCCTGTATTCAGCCTGTGTCCTCCTATAAGAGCAGCGTCCTCCTCCTGACATCCTCTGTGCTGCTGTGGACCCTGCTCCTTCCTATATTCAGCCTGTGATCTCCTATAAGATCAGTGTCCTCCTCTCCTGACATCCTCTGTGCTGCTGTGGACCCTGCTCCTCCTGTATTCAGCCTGTGATCTCCTATAAGAGCAGCGTCCTCCTCTCCTGACATCCTCTGTGCTGCTGTGGACTCTGCTCCTTCCTGTATTCAGCCTGTGACCTCCTATAAGATCAGTGACCTCCTCTCCTGACATCCTCTGTGCTGCTGTGGACCCTGCTCCTTCCTGTATTCAGCCTGTGATCTCCTATAAGATCAGTGTCCTCCTCTCCTGACATCCTCTGTGCTGCTGTGGACTCTGCTCCTACCTGTATTCAGCTTGTGATCTCCTATAAGATCAGTGTCCTCCTCTCCTGACATCCTCTGTGCTGCTGTAGACCCTGCTCCTTCCTGTATTCAGCCTGTGTCCTCCTATAAGATCAGTGACCTCCTCTCCTGACATCCTCTGTGCTGCTGTGGACTCTGCTCCTTCCTGTATTCAGCCTGTGTCCTCCTATAAGATCAGTGTCCTCCTCTCCTGACATCCTCTGTGCTGCTGTGGACCCTGCTCCTCCCTGTATTCAGCCTGTGTCCTCCTATAAGAGCAGCGTCCTCCTCTCCTGACATCCTCTGTGCTGCTGTGGACTCTGCTCCTTCCTGTATTCAGCCTGTGATCTCCTATAAGATCAGTGTCCTCCTCTCCTGACATCCTCTGTGCTGCTGTGGACTCTGCTCCTTCCTGTATTCAGCCAGTGATCTCCTATAAGATCAGCGTCCTCCTCTCCTGACATCCTCTGTGCTGCTGTGGACTCTGCTCCTTCCTGTATTCAGCCTGTGTCCTCCTATAAGATCAGTGACCTCCTCTCCTGACATCCTCTGTGCTGCTGTGGACCCTGCTCCTTCCTGTATTCAGCCTGTGATCTCCTATAAGATCAGTGTCCTCTCCTGACATCCTCTGTGCTGCTGTGGACCCTGCTCCTTCCTGTATTCAGCCTGTGTCCTCCTATAAGATCAGTGACCTCCTCTCCTGACATCCTCTGTGCTGCTGTGGACCCTGCTCCTTCCTGTATTCAGCCTGTGATCTCCTATAAGATCAGTGTCCTCCTCTCCTGACATCCTCTGTGCTGCTGTGGACTCTGCTCCTACCTGTATTCAGCTTGTGATCTCCTATAAGATCAGTGTCCTCCTCTCCTGACATCCTCTGTGCTGCTGTAGACCCTGCTCCTTCCTGTATTCAGCCTGTGTCCTCCTATAAGATCAGCGTCCTCCTCTCCTGACATCCTCTGTGCTGCTGTGGACTCTGCTCCTTCCTGTATTTAGCCTGTGATCTCCTATAAGATCAGTGTCCTCCTCTCCTGACATCCTCTGTGCTGCTGTAGACCCTGCTCCTTCCTGTATTCAGCCTGTGATCTCCTATAAGATCAGCGTCCTCCTCTCCTGACATCCTCTGTGCTGCAGTCCTCCTCACATTTGCAGTGTTTGTATTGTGGTGGCTGTGACTTGGGGCCCTGTGATTGGTTGCTCGGGGTCAGTGGGCGGTGTCTCAGCAGTGACCAGGGCAGAGGTCTGTGAAGTGTCTGAGGGTTCTGGGGCCCCTGAGATCTGCAGCGGCCGGAGCCAATCAGCAGGAGAGGTATGAACAGTCTCCTATCAGGGGCCCCTGGGTCACCACAGGGAGGGGCCGAGGGGGGAGGGGGAGAAGAAAGTGAAAGTAACTTGTCCTCACAATCCTGTTAACCCTAAACCTCCCAGAGAAGGTGAGGCTGCAGAGCCAGGACCTATCCCCGGGGCCCAAGAGGTAAGGGGGGGCCACATCCCCCAAATCAGGAGGGCTTGTCATGAATGGAAGGCGCGGGGCCCCTATATTGTCTTTGTCTGAGTCCACTCGGCCCTATAACTCCTATAATGGAGTCCTCTGTGCTCCTCTAATAGTAACAATGTAACCTCTATAGAGCAATGTATGAGGCGGGTGAGAGGATAGGGGGTACTCGGATCCCGGGACAGGACGACTGGTTCGATGGGGGATCATGGCTGGTGTTTTCCCGGTTCCGTGCCCTGGACCCTCAGTGGCGGGGATTAGGGGAGATGGTGATTAAGATGGGGGTAGTAGTGTCGTGACGCCACCTGTGGTTTCTGGTAACAATGGATACCAGCGCTGCGGCCGGCCGCTGAGGTGATGATGATGGGGGTAGTAGTGTCGTGACGCCACCTGTGGTTCCTGGTAACAATGGATACCAGCGCTGCGGCCGGCCGCTGAGGAGATGGTGATGAGGATGGAGGTAATAGTGTCGTGACGCCACCTGTGTTTTCTGGTAACAATGGATACCAGCGCTGCGGCCGGCCGCTGAGGAGATGGTGATGAGGATGGAGGTAATAGTGTCGTGACGCCACCTGTGTTTTCTGGTAACAATGGATACCAGCGCTGCGGCCGGCCGCTGAGGTGATGATGATGGGGGTAGTAGTGTCGTGACGCCACCTGTGGTTCCTGGTAACAATGGATACCAGCGCTGCGGCCGGCCGATGAGGAGATGGTGATGAGGATGGAGGTAATAGTGTCGTGACGCCACCTGTGTTTTCTGGTAACAATGGATACCAGCGCTGCGGCCAGCCGCTGAGGAGATGGTGATGAGGATGGAGGTAATAGTGTCGTGACGCCACCTGTGTTTTCTGGTAACAATGGATACCAGCGCTGCAGCCGGCCGCTGAGGTGATGGTGATGAGGATGGGGGTAGTAGTGTCGTGACGCCACCTGTGGTACTTGGTAACATGTATACCAGTGCTGCAGCCGGCCGCTGAGGTGATGGTGATGAGGATGAGGGTAGTAGTGTCGTGACGCCACCTGTGGTTCCTGGTAACATGTATACCAGTGCTGCAGCCGGCCGCTGAGGTGATGGTGATGAGGGTAGTAGTGTCGTGACGTCACCTGTGGTTCCTGGTAACATGTATACCAGTGCTGCAGCCGGCCGCTGAGGTGATGGTGATGAGGATGGGGGTAGTAGTGTCGTGACGCCACATGTGGTACCTGGTAACATGTATACCAGTGCTGCAGCCGGCCGCTGAGGTGATGGTGATGAGGATGAGGGTAGTAGTGTCGTGACGTCACCTGTGGTTCCTGGTAATGGGTATACCAGCGCTGCAGCCGGCCGCTGAGGTGATGGTGATGAGGATGGGGGTAGTAGTGTTCGTGACGCCACCTGTGGTACTTGGTAACATGTATACCAGTGCTGCAGCCGGCCGCTGAGGTGATGGTGATGAGGATGAGGGTAGTAGTGTCGTGACGCCACCTGTGGTTCCTGGTAACATGTATACCAGTGCTGCAGCCGGCCGCTGAGGTGATGGTGATGAGGGTAGTAGTGTCGTGACGTCACCTGTGGTTCCTGGTAACATGTATACCAGTGCTGCAGCCGGCCGCTGAGGTGATGGTGATGAGGGTAGTAGTGTCGTGACGTCACCTGTGGTTCCTGCTAATGGGTATACCAGCGCTGCAGCCGGCTGCTGAGGTGATGGTGATGAGGATGAGGGTAGTAGTGTCGTGACGCCACCTGTGGTACCTGGTAACATGTATACCAGCGCTGCAGCCGGCCGCTGAGGTGATGGAGGTGCAGCTTCAGGTAGTACAGTTCCCCACAGGTGGAGCTTTACCTCAGGGCAGCGAGGGTGGATGAGGGGAGTCATAGTAGCGCCTTGCAGGGGATGCGGTGGGCAGCGGCGGTGAAGCAGAGTCATACACTCAATAGTCTTTGTTTCGGTACCTTTTACTGATGTCCGGTAACAGGTATAGTCCAGGAGGGTGACCAAGTTCTCAGTGCAATGCAGGATTATCACCTTGAGAGTTGTGAGGCCTCCTCTGTCTCTGTGTCCGGTGGGTTGGGGCAGGGGCTGGCTGCCAGGTCAGGAGCGTGGGGGGCTGCTAGCGATCCGGAGGCCAAGTGAGGACAGGGATCACTGCATTACTGTCAGCCTCCACTCCTCCCTCGTCCCGGCTCCCGCTCCTGCGCAGCCGCTCTCACTGTGGGGGCGGCCCTAAATTAGGAATAATCCACCGGCCTGGGGGGCAAATGCCTCCCTGCCACCTGGGCCAGTCCGCCCCTGGGTTGGGGTGAGTTCTGCCTATAACTGAACTCGCCACTTTCCTCCCTCTCAGGGCTTTACTCTGTAACTGACAATGAGGCCCTCTGTGGGGTCCCTACACTCCTCTTGGGCCCCTGGTCCTGCTCTTGGTCAGGTGTGAGTGTCTCTATTAAGTCAGTACCTCAGGGGAGTAGATCCTCCTGGTTCCTCCGGGCTTTTCCTGCTTCAGTGTCTCTCCTGCAGGGTCGGACTCCGGTGTCTGGGTGAGCTAAAGGGATCCTATATACGGTCCCTTGTCCTTTTTCCTTACTTCTCCACTGGCCTCCGTCCTCTCTCTGGGGTTCTCTACAGCGGGTCAGTGTCCCTTGGTTCTGGGCCTCGCCTCGCCCAGCACCCGGGTCTTTCCAGCACCTTCTCTAGGCTGCTCCATTGGACTTAACTGCTCAGAGCAGACTGACTGCCTCCTTCCCTCAGGCCTGGATCCTTATAGGGGATCTGGCTTAAGGCAGCCAGTAGAGCTCCGCCTCCAGGTCTGGGGTGGAAGGTGTTGTGTGCTGTGCAGACCAAGGTGTAAATCCCTCCATGCACCGAGTGGGTCCTGTGGCAATCCCCCACAGGGGTGCCACATTTGCACATCACAGGAGACGAGGCAATATCACACGTTACACAGTAACCATTCCCCAGTGATCACAATCATCGCAGTGTGGAGTTCAGTTAGTGCGGTCAATCATCCCGGGAAGACTCAGCTGTGACTCCGGGGCCTGATAGAAGGGTGAAGCAGCACAGGGTGTACCTGCACGTATCCTGGAAAGCCTGAGACATATGGGGCGTCCCGGACAGTGTTCAGAGGCACAGCGGACTGTGGTTACAGATTGATTGGAGAAGGTACAACTTAAGCCCTCGTTACACGCTTCAATGTCGGAACGATCCGACTTGCCCTAGATCGCATGAAGGACGTCTATTGATCGGTGCTGAGGTGTCACATGTACAGATATCGTGAACGACGCAGCAACGACTCCGCGACAAGTCGTTTGGATGCCTGTGTTCCTATGTCCTGCATAGGAGAAGTCGTTAACGACATCGTTATCGAGGTGTCACCCAGGTTGATGCTGCAGGTTGACCGGACGACCAACGACTGAACCTGCGATCAATGATGGGCCGACTCATCGCTGGTCGTATCTACGTGTCACACACAACGACGTCGCTTGAACGACTCAAAACCTGTGACGTTTCACCGATGTCGTAGCGTGTAACGGGGGATTTATAAAGACGAGCAGACAATGATCGGCCGCTCAACTACAATCATCTCCAATACTTTACAGTGGAAAACCAGAGAGACGTGGAAAAAAACAGAAGCGGAGCAGCTCTCTGGCGCCCCCCCTTACCACCTGGACAGTCAGGGAATACACAGTGCGGCTGCTCTGCTATCATAGAGATTACTGAGGCACTTGCTGTGAGGGGATGTGATATATATATATATACATTAGGTGTAGAGAGGGTTTGGGGGGGGAAGCATCCTTTTTGGAGGGTGGTGGGGGCAAGGAGTGCAAGGATAATTTTTTTAGACGAAGCTATTATATTTTACATATTTAATCCAAAAGAACAGGCAGTGTTTAAAATAAAATATATCAGATTTGACAATGGGGACACAATACAATACAGCATAGACAGTTACACAAAATAAAAAGGGTTAAAGTAGAAAGTTACTAGACCTGTGCCACCGGGACGGTGTCCAAGTTTAGGGAGGGATGGCCTCCTTAGAAGAAACACAATTCAGCATCACCGCTTATAGTTCTGTGTCCTCCATGGTCTGAATGACTCAAAACGGATGCATTTGGTTTTTATGAAGACACAATAAACTTACTGACCTGGTCACTTCATGTACAGGCGGTGTGGAGATGGGCTCAGACTTGTAGACCGCTATACATATGACATTGCACGTGAAAGGTATCAACATCATTTTGTCAGTTGTTAATTTATCTTTTAAATAGACAGAAAACACAACATAGCTGGAATTCTGTAAAAGGAAAAAATCCATTTGCTGTGATTCCGGCCATCGCTCAGTGAAGCAAAACAATGGTTTTTATTTGCCATTTCATACGGATTCTAAAAATATAATTTTCATAACTATAATATTAACACAGTACATGAAATATGAGTTCATAGTCCTTCACCCCAGAGAACACTGGAAATGTGAGTCTTTGCTTTACGCCAAATGTCTTATTTGATTTTTAGGTAATACATTTGGGCCTTCTTTGGATTCCTGACCCTTTTACCTGTCTTTAATTATCCTGGGTGGGGGAGGTCAGAGAGGCTGTGTGCAGCTTTGGTAAGTTATCACTTACACAGGAGGGGGTAGGGAGGGAAGATATCACTGTCTCTGAGGGTGAGTGTCAGCTCCCAGAGACAATGAAAAACATATTTCTATTATATGTTCCTGATAACATGTATTAATGCCCCCCCCGCCTCCGAATCCCCCCACATAACATGTAATAACGCCACCCAAGTCCCCCCACATAAATATGTAATAATGTCCCCCCACATAACATGTAATAACGATCCCCAAGTATTCACCAGGTGTAACTTTTTGTGTGTAACTCTGTAAGATCCGGGTCCTCATCTGCTGACATCCTCTGTGCTGCTGTCTTGTCTTGCAGTGATGCCATCGCTCTTCAGTAAGTTGGTGGTCGGCATCTTCTCTCGGGAGGACCGCAGCTCTTACCAATGGCTGATAGACCTCCTGCTGTCAGAAGAATTCCGCTCAATTGTAGGAGACGTCCGTCCAGTCTCCATCACCAACACCGTGTGCGGCGGCTCCGCCAAGCTCCAGGACGAGATCAAACAATGCTCGTTCGCCATCTTATATCATTCCAAGAAACGAGGACGACTTAATATCACCGACGTGACCGACGCTCTGTACAATGACGAGCTCCAAGACCTGAGCATGACACTAGGTAATAAATAAGTGGTGCTGAGTACACAGAGAGGAGGAGAAGTGCTGTGTACACAGAGAGAGGAGGAGAAATGGTGCTGTGTACACAGAGAGGAGGAGAAGTGCTGCTGTGTACACAGAGAGAGAGGAGAAGTGGTGCTGTGTACACAGAGAGAGAGGAGGAGAAGTGGTGCTGTGTACACAGAGAGAGGAGGAGAAGTGGTGCTGTGTACACAGAGAGGAGGAGAAGTGGTGCTGTGTACACAGAGAGAGGAGGAGAAGTGGTGCTGTGTACACAGAGAGGAGGAGAAGTGGTGCTGTGTACACAGAGAGAGGAGGAGAAGTGGTGCTGTGTACACAGAGAGAGGGGAGAAGTGGTGCTGTGTACACAGAGAGAGGAGGAGAAGTGGTGCTGTGTACACAGAGAGAGAGAGAGAAGTGGTGCTGTGTACAAGAGAGGAGGAGAAGTGGTGGTGTACACAGAGAGAGGAGGAGAAGTGGTGCTGTGTACACAGAGAGGAGGAGAAGTGGTGCTGTGTACACAGAGAGAGAGGAGAATGGTGCTGTGTACACAAGAGAGGGGAGAAGTGGTGCTGTGTACACAGAGAGAAGGAGAAGTGGTGCTGTGTACACAGAGAGAGAGGAGAAGTGTGCTGTGTACACAGAGAGAGGAGAGAAGTGGTGCTGTGTACACAGAGAGGAGGAGAAGTGGTGCTGTGTACACAGAGAGAGGAGAAGTGGTGCTGTGTACACAGAGAGGAGGAGAAGTGGTGCTGTGTACACAAGAGAGGAGGAGAAGTGGTGCTGTGTACACAGAGAGAGGAGGAGAAGTGGTGCTGTGTACACAGAGAGAGGAGGAGAAGTGGTGCTGTGTACACAGAGAGAGGAGGAGAAGTGGTGCTGTGTACACAGAGAGAGGAGGAGAAGTGGTGCTGTGTACACAGAGAGAGGGGAGAAGTGGTGCTGTGTACACAGAGAGGAGGAGAAGTGGTGGTGTGTACACAGAGAGAGGAGAAGTGTGCTGTGTACACAAGAGAGGAGGAGAAGTGGTGCTGTGTACACAGAGAGAGGGAGAAGTGGTGCTGTGTACACAGAGAGAGGAGGAGAAGTGGTGCTGTTACACAGGAGAGGAGGAGAAGTGGTGCTGTGTACACAGAGAGAGAGAGAAGTGTGCTGTGTACACAGAGAGAGAGGAGAAGTGGTGCTGTGTACACAGAGAGAGAGAAGTGGTGCTGTGTACACAGAGAGGGAGAAGTGGTGCTGTGTACACAGAGAGGAGGAGAAGTGGTGCTGTGTACACAGAGAGGAGGAGAAGTGAGTTGCTGTGTACACAGAGAGAGGAGAGAAGTTGGTGCTGTGTACACAGAGAGAGGAGGAGAAGTGGTGCTGTGTACACAGAGAGAGAGAGAAGTGGTGCTGTGTACACAGAGAGAGGAGGAGAGAGTGCTGCTGTGTACAAGAGGAGGGGAAGTGGTGCTGTGTAACAGAGAAGGAGGGAGTGGTGCTGTGTACAGAAGGGAGGGAGAAGTGTGCTGTGTACACAGAGAGGAGGAGAAGTGGTGCTGTGTACAAGAAGGGGAAGTGGTGCTGTGTACACAGAGAGGAGGAGAAGTGGTGCTTGTGTACACAGAGAGAGGAGGTAAAAAGGGGTAAGTGATGCTGTGTACACAGAGAGGAGGAGAAGTGGTGCTGTGTACACAGAGAGGAGGAGAAGTGGTGCTGTGTACACAGAGAGGAGGAAAGTGGTGCTGTGTACACAGAGAGGAGGAGAAGTGGTGCTGTGTACACAGAGAGGAGGAGAAGTGGTGCTGTGTACACAGAGAGAGGAGGAGAAGTGGTGCTGTGTACACAGGAGAGAGGAGAAGTGGTGCTGTGTACACAGAGAGGAGGAGAAGTGGTGCTGTGTACAGAAGGAGGAGGAGGGTGTGCTGTGTACAGAAGGGGGGAGTGGTGCTGTGAAACAGAAGGGGGGAAGTGGTGCTGTGTAACAGAGGAGGGGGAGTGGTGCTGTGTACACAGAGAGGAGGAGAAGTGGTGCTGTGTACAGAGGGGGAAGTGGTGCTGTGTACACAGAGAGGGAGAAGTGGTGCTGTGTACACAGAGAGGGGAGGAAGTGGTGCTGTGTACACAGAGGAGGAGGGAAGTGGTGCTGTGTACACAGAGAGGGGAGAAGTGGTGCTGTGTACACAGAGAGAGGGAGGAGAAGTGGTGCTGTGTACACAGAGAGGAGGAGAAGTGGTGCTGTGTACACAGAGAGGAGGAGAAGTGGTGCTGTGTACACAAGAGAGGGAGAAGTGGTGCTGTGTACACAGAGAGGGAGGAGTGGTGCTGTGTACAGAAGGGGGAGAAGTGGTGCTGTGTACACGAGGGGGGGAGTGGTGCTGTGTACACAGAGAGGAGGAGAAGTGGTGCTGTGTACAGAGGGGGGAAGTGGTGCTGTGTACAGAGGGGGGAGTGGTGCTGTGTACACAGAGAGGGGAGAGTGGTGCTGTGTACACAGAGAGGAGGAGAAGTGGTGCTGTGTACACAGAGAGGGAGAGTGGTGCTGTGTACAAAGGGGAGGAGTGGTGCTGTGTAACAGAGGAGAGGGGAGTGGTGCTGTGTACATGACGAGGAAGTGGTGGTGTACACAGAGGAGAGAAGTGGTGCTGTGTACACAGAGAGAGGAGGAGAAGTGGTGCTGTGTACACAGAGAGGAGGAGAAGTGGTGCTGTGTACACAGAGAGGAGGAGAAGTGGTGCTGTGTACACAGAAGGAGGAGAAGTGGTGCTGTGTACAGAAGGAGGGAGAAGTGGTGCTGTGTACAAGAGGGGGGAGTGGTGCTGTGTACACAGAGAGAGGAGAAGTGGTGCTGTGTACAGAGAGGGGGAGTGGTGCTGTGTACAAGAGGGGGGAGAAGTGGTGCTGTGTACAAGAGAGGAGGGAGAAGTGGTGCTGTGTACACAGAGAGGAGGAGAAGTGGTGCTGTGTACACAGAGGAGGAGGAGAAGTGTGCTGTGTACACAGAGAGAAGGAGAAAGTGGTGCTGTGTACAAGAGAGAGGAGGAGAAGTGTGCTGTGTACAAGAGAGAGGAGGAGAAGTGTGCTGTGTACACAGAGAGGAGGAGAAGTGGTGCTGTGTACACAGAGAGAGGGAGAAGTGGTGCTGTGTACACAGAGAGAGGAGGAGAAGTGGTGCTGTGTACACAGAGAGGAGGAGAAGTGGTGCTGTGTACACAGAGAGGGAGGAGAAGTGGTGCTGTGTACACAAGAGAGGAGGAGAGTGGTGCTGTGTACACAGAGAGGGGAGAAGTGGTGCTGTGTACACAGAAGAGGGAGGGGGAGAGGAGTGGTGTGCTGTGTACACAGAGAGGAGGAGAAGGCTGGTAAGATGGGGGTGCTGTGTACAAGAGAGAGGGAGAAGTGGTGCTGTGTACACAGAGAGAGGAGGAGAAGTGGTGCTGTGTACACAAGAGGAGGAGAAGTGGTGCTGTGTACACAGAGAGGAGGAGAAGTGGTGCTGTGTACACAGAGAGGAGGAGAAGTGGTGCTGTGTACACAGAGAGAGGAGAAGTGGTGCTGTGTACACAGAGAGGGAGGAGAAGTGGTGCTGTGTACACAGAGAGAGGAGGAGAAGTGGTGCTGTGTACACAGAGAGAGGAGGAGAAGTGGTGCTGTGTACACAGAGAGAGGGAGAAGTGGTGCTGTGTACACAGAGAGAGGGGAGAAGTGGTGCTGTGTACACAGAGAGGAGGAGAGTGGTGCTGGTACACAGAGAGGAGGAGAAGTGGTGCTGTGTACACAGAGAGGAGGAGAAGTGGTGCTGTGTACACAGAGAGAGGAGGAGAAGTGGTGCTGTGTACAAGAGAGAGGAGGAGAAGTGGTGCTGTGTACAAGAGAGGAGGAGAAGTGGTGCTGTGTACACAGAGAGGAGGAGAAGTGGTGCTGTGTACACAGAGAGAGGAGGAGAAGTGGTGCTGTGTACCAGAGAGGGAGAAGTGGTGCTGTGTACACAGAGAGGAGGAGAAGTGGTGCTGTGTACACAGAGGGGAGGAGAAGTGGTGCTGTGTACACAGAGAGAGGAGAAAGTGGTGCTGTGTACACAGAGAGAGGGAAGTGGTGCTGTGTACACAGAGAGAGGAGAAGTGGTGCTGTGTACACAGAGAGGAGGAGAGTGGTGCTGTGTACACAGAGAGGAGGAGAAGTGGTGCTGTGTACACGAGAGAGAGGAGAAGTGGTGCTGTGTACACAGAGAGGAGGAAAGTGGTGCTGTGTACAGAGAGAGGAGGAGAAGTGGTGCTGTGTACAAGAGAGGAGGAGAAGTGGTGCTGTGTACACAGAGAGGAGAAGTGGTGCTGTGTACACAGAGAGAGGAGGAGAAGTGGTGCTGTGTACACAGAGAGGAGGAGAAGTGGTGCTGTGTACACAGAGAGAGAGGAGAAGTGGTGCTGTGTACACAGAGAGAGAGGAGAAGTGTGCTGTGTACCAGAGAGAGAGGAGAAGTGGTGCTGTGTACACAGAGAGGAGGAGAAGTGGTGCTGTGTACACAGAGAGAGGAGAAGTGGTGCTGTGTACACAGAGAGGGAGAAGTGGTGCTGTGTACACAGAGAAGGAGGAGAAGTGGTGCTGTGTACACAGAGAGAGAGGAGAAGTGGTGCTGTGTACACAGAGAGAGGAGGAGAAGTGGTGCTGTGTACACAGAGAGAGGAGGAGAAGTGGTGCTGTGTACACAGAGAGAGGAGGAGAAGTGGTGCTGTGTACACAGAGAGAGGGGGAGAAGTGGTGCTGTGTACACAGAGAGGAGGAGAAGTGGTGGTGTGTACACAGAGAGAGGAGAAGTGGTGCTGTGTACAGAAGGGGGGGAGTGGTGCTGTGTACAGAGGGGGGGGGAGTGGTGCTGTGTACATGCGGGGGGGGGGGAGTGGTGCTGTGTACACAGAGAGAGGAGGAGAAGTGGTGCTGTGTACAGAGTGGGGGGGAGTGGTGCTGTGTACAGAGGGGGGGGGGAGTGGTGCTGTGTACAGAAGGGGGGGGAGTGGTGCTGTGTACAGAAGGGGGGGGAGTGGTGCTGTGTACAGAAGGGGGGGAGTGGTGCTGTGTACAGAAGGGGGGGGAGTGGTGCTGTGCACAGGGGGGGGGAGTGGTGCTGTGTACAGAAGGGGGGGAGTGGTGCTGTGCACAGGGGGGGGGAGTGGTGCTGTGTACATGCGGGGGGGGGGGGGGGGTAGCTGTGCTGTGCAGACTTATATCCTCGGTGTCTCCTCAGGGCAGCACAAGGTTCTGGTCCTCGTTGATGATCTGGATGGTTCTGTGGATGACTTTCGGAGCCGGATTATGGAGGAGCAGCCGTCAATCTCACGTCTCTCCGGACTGATGGTCGTGTTCTCTGAGTGAAGCGAACCTATAAAGTGGATCCCAGCAGCACACATCGGAAGACCAAATAGATCGGTCAGAGGTGGATCCTAGGAGTCTAGGAATCCACATCGCTCAGATAATGAACAGATCATAATGAGATCCACTCCATACAGGTGAGACCCGAAGCCTCCAGCGTCCCTCCAAGCAGAACTCACCACTCCCATATGTAATGGAATTAACATGAACAGTGTTATTGTTACTGATCTCCACAACTGAGACACCCCACAACCGCCCTCACTCCCAGACATGGAACCTCCCCACCCTCTACGTGGCAGAGCACGCTCCTCCACCTCCTGACAAGTAATAGTGTAATACACAGAATACACAATGACTCTTTCTGATTGCAGGGTCGGTTCAGACAGATAAGTGGTGATAGACTGCAAGATTACACCACCCTCACGATCTGCAGAGCATCGCTCCTCCACCTCCTGACAGATACATAGTGATGGATCCTGCAGATTATTACACCACTGCCCTCTACAGATCTGCAGAGCATCGCTCCTCCACCTCCTGACAGATACATAGTGATAGATCCTGCAGATTATTACACCACTGCCCTCTACAGATCTGCAGAGCATCGCTCCTCCACCTCCTGACAGATACATAGTGATAGATCCTGCAGATTATTACACCACTGCCCTCTACAGATCTGCAGAGCATCGCTCCTCCACCTCCTGACAGATACATAGTGATAGATCCTGCAGATTATTACACCACTGACCTCTACAGATCTGCAGACATCGCTCCTCCACCTCCTGACAGATACATAGTGATAGATCCTGCAGATTATTACACCAGTCTCTTCTCTTCCAGCTCCCCTGTTTGCTGATTGTCGGTGGGGTTATCCTTCTCATCATTTTGGTCATTGTCATCTGTGTGGAGCTTATTCCTCGTTAGTCATCTGCACCAGGAGTCTCAGAATATGGAGACCCCCATCTCTCCTGCAGACTGTCGCACCTTCCCAGCCCGGTTTTTCAGCCATACTCCTCATATGTATAACACTGACTGCCGTCCCTACGTGTTCGTGACTCCTTTCACATCCTGACGATGAATCCTTCTCACTTCCTGACTGATCACTCCATCACCTCTGGGCTGACAGTGAACTCACCTGATGAATGTAAGAGGAACTAAATGCAAGAAGTGCTGCAGCAGCTGTGACCTGGCCAGAAGGCACGAGGACCAATGACTTCTCTCCCGCATCAATGGCATCTGTATCCTCAGGCCACCTTTACTTCTTCAGTTATAGAATGTTTTGTTTTGTCAACATTCTATAAGTTGTTACATTGTATTGACAAATACAGGAAGATTCTGTAAAGACAGAAGAAGCCCCCAGATATTATCAGTGACCCCCTCCATGGATGAGAAGCCCCCACATATTGTGAGTGACCCCCTCCATAGATGGAAAACCCCCACATATTGTGAGTGACCCCTCCATGGATGAGAAGCCCCACATATTGTGAGTGACCCCTACATGAGTGAGAAGCCCCCACATATTGTGAGTGACCCCTCCATGGATGAGAAGCCCCCACACATTGTGAGTGACCCCCTCCATGGATGAGAAGCCCCCAGATATTATCAGTGACCCCCTCCATGGATGAGAAGCCCCCACATATTGTGAGTGACCCCCTCCATGGATGAGAAGCCCCCACATATTGTGAGTGACCCCTCCATAGATGGAAAGCCCCCACATATTGTGAGTGACCCCTCCATGGATGAGAAGCCCCCACATATTGTGAGTGACCCCTACATGGTGAGAAGCCCCACATATTGTGAGTGACCCCTCCATGGATGAGAAGCCCCCACATATTGTGAGTGACCCCTACATGAGTGAGAAGCCCCCACATATTGTGAGTGACCCCTCCATGGATGAGAAGCCCCCACATATTGTTAGTGACCCCTCCATGGATGAGAAGCCTCCACATATTGTGAGTGACCCCTCCATGGATGAGAAGCCCCCACATATTGTGAGTGACCCCCTCCATGGATGAAAAGCCCCCACATATTGTGAGTGACCCCCTCCATGGATGAGAAGCCCCCACATATTGTGAGTGACCCCCTCCATGGATGAGAAGCCTCCACATATTGTGAGTGACCTCCTCCATGGATGAGAAGACCCCACATATTGTGAGTGATCCCTCCATGGATGAGAAGCCCCCAGATATTGTGAGTGACCCCCTCCATGGATGAGAAGCCTCCACATATTGTGAGTGACCCCCTCCATGGATGAGAAGCCTCCACATATTGTGAGTGACCCCCTCCATCGATGAGAAGCCCCCACATATTGTGAGTGACCCCTCCATGGATGAGAAGCCCCCACATATTGTTGAGTGACCCCTCCATGGGATGAGAAGCCCCCACAAATTGTGAGTGACCCCTCCATGGATGAGAAGCCCCACATATTGTGACTGACCCCTCCATGGATGAGAAGCCCCCACATATTGTGAGTGCCCTTCCATGGATGAGAAGCCCCACATATTGTGAGTGACCCCTCCATGGATGAGAAGCCTCCACATATTGTGAGTGACCCCTCCATGGATGAGAAGCCCCACATATTGTGAGTGACCCCTCCATGGATGAGAAGCCCCCACATATTGTGAGTGACCCCCTCCATGGATGAGAAGCCTCCACATATTGTGAGTGACTCCTCCATGGATGAGAAGCCTCCACATATTGTGAGTGACCCCTCCATGGATGAGAAGCCCCCACATATTGTGAGTGACCCCTCCATGGATGAGAAGCCTCCACATATTGTGAGTGACTCCTCCATGGATGAGAAGCCTCCACATATTGTGAGTGACCCCTCCATGGATGAGAAGCCCCCACATATTGTGAGTGACCCCCTCCATGGATGATAAGCCTCCACATATTGTGAGTGACCCCTCCATGGATGAGAAGCCCCACATATTGTGAGTGACCCCTCCATGGATGAGAAGCCCCCACATATTGTGAGTGACCTCCTCCATGGATGAGAAGCCCCCACATATTGTGAGTGACCTCCTTCATGGATGAGAAGCCTCCACATATTGTGAGTGACCTCCTCCATGGATGAGAATCCCCACATATTGTGAGTGACCCTCCATGGATGAAAAGCCCCCACATATTGTGAATGTCCTCCTCCATGGATGAGAAGCCCCCACATATTGTGAGTGACCCCTCCATGATGAGAAGCCCCACATATTGTGAGTGACCCCCTCCATGGATGAAAGCTCCCACATATTGTGAGTGACCCCTCCATAGATGAGAAGCCCACTATTGGAGTGACCCCCCATGATGTAGCCCACATTTGTGAGTGACCCCCTCCATAGATGAGAAGCCCCACATATTGTGAGTGACCCCCTCCATGGATGAGAAGCCTCCACATATTGTGAGTGACCCCTCCATGGATGATAAGCTCCCACATATTGTGAGTGACCTCCTTCATGGATGAGAAGCCTCCACATATTGTGAGTGACCTCCTCCATGGATGAGAATCCCCCACATATTGTGAGTGACCCCTCCATGGATGAAAAGCCCCCACATATTGTGAATGTCCTCCTCCATGGATGAGAAGCCCCCACATATTGTGAGTGACCCCTCCATGGATGAGAAGCCCCCACATATTGTGAGTGACCCCTCCATGGATGAGAAGCCTCCACATATTGTGAGTGACCCCCCTCCATGTATGAGCAGCCCCCACATATTGTGAGTGACCCCTCCATGGATGAGAAGCCCCCACATATTGTGAGTGACCCCTCCATGGATGAGAAGCCTCCACATATTGTGAGTGACCCCCCTCCATGTATGAGCAGCCCCCACATATTGTGAGTGACCCCCATGGATGAGAAGCCCCCACATATTGTGAGTGACCCCCTCCATGGATGAGAAGCCCTCACATATTGTGAGTGACCTCCTTCATGGATGAGAAGCCTCCACATATTGTGAGTGACCTCCTCCATGGATGAGAATCCCCACATATTGTGAGTGACCCTCCATGGATGAAAAGCCCCACATATTGTGAATGTCCTCCTCCATGGATGAGAAGCCCCCACATATTGTGAGTGACCCCTCCATAGATGAGAAGCCCCCACATATTGTGAGTGACCCCTCCATGGATGATAAGCTCCCACATATTGTGAGTGACCCCCTCCATAGATGAGAAGCCCCACATATTGTGAGTGACCCCTCCATAGATGAGAAGCCCCACATATTGTGAGTGACCCCCTCCATGGATGATAAGCTCCCACATATTGTGAGTGACCTCCTCATGGATGAGAATCCCCCATATTGTGAGTGACCCCTCCATGGATGAAAGCCCCCACATATTGTGAGTGACCTCCTCCATGGATGAGAATCCCCCACATATTGTGAATGACCCCTCCATGGATGAAAAGCCCCCACATATTGTGAATGTCCTCCTCCATGGATGAGAAGCCCCCACATATTGTGAGTGACCCCTCCATGGATGAGAAGCCCACATATTGTGAGTGACCCCTCCATGGATGAGAAGCCTCCACATATTGTGAGTGACCCCCCTCCATGTATGAGCAGCCCCACATATTGTGAGTGACCCCTCCATGGATGAGAAGCCCCACATATTGTGAGTGACCTCTCATGGATGAGAAGCCTCCACATATTGTGAATGACCCCCTCCATGGATGAGAAGCCTCCACATTTGTGAGTGACCCCTCCATGGATGAGAAGCCCCCACATATCGTGAGTGACCCCTCCATGGATGAGAAGACCCCACATATTGTGATTGACCCCCTCCATGGATGAGAAGCCCCCACATATTGTGATTGACCCCTCCATGGATGAGAAGCCTCCACATATTGTGAGTGACCTCCTCCATGGATGAGAAGCCCCCACATATTGTGATTGACCCCCTCCATGGATGAGAAGCCCCCACATATTGTGAGTGACCTCCTCCATGGATGAGAAGCCCCCACATATTGTGAATGACCCCTCCATAGATGAGAAGCCTCCACATATTGTGAGTGATCCCCTCCATGGATGAGAAGCCTCCACATATTGTGAGTGACCCCTCCATGGATGAGAAGCCTCCACATATTGTGAGTGATCCCCTCCATGGATGAGAAGCCCCCACATATTGTGAGTGACCTCCTCCATGGATGAGAAGCCTCCACATATTGTGAGTGATCCCCTCCATGGATGAGAAGCCCCCACATATTGTGAGTGACCCCTCCATGGATGAGAAGCCCCCACATATTGTGAATGACCCCCTCCATAGATGAGAAGCCTCCACATATTGTGAGTGATCCCCTCCATGGATGAGAAGCCTCCACATATTGTGAGTGATCCCCTCCATGGATGAGAAGCCTCCACATATTGTGAGTGACCCCTCCATGGATGAGAAGACCCCACATATTGTGAATGAGCCCCCTCTATGGATGAGAAGCCCCCACATATTGTGACTGAGCCCCCTCTATGGATGAGAAGCCTCCACATATTGTGAGTGACCCCTCCATGTATGAGAAGCCCCACATATTGTGACTGAGACCCTTCCCCATCCTCTGCTGTCCCATCCCTTTACTTCATGCAGAATGTCAGTCTGTCCTTCAAGTTTTTCTCAGAGAAGTGGCTTTATTGCAGCCCTTGTCCCCAGATCGCCTCCAGAAACCTTCACCTCACTGTGTGCAGATGCCTGATCCACTGCCTGCTGCCATTTCTGAGCAAGCTCTGCACTGGTGTGAACTGATCCTGTAGCTTTTTCCCTTTTAGGAACTGATCTTGGAACTTATTGACCTTTCTTGGGTGCCCTGACACTTTCTTCACGGTAAATGAAGTGTTATCTTTGATCTTGATGATTCAACAAATGGTTGATTTAGGGGCAGCAATGTCCTTACCTGTAAAGCCCTTTTTAATATTTTTTTTTTCTTAAACCATTTCAGGTTAAAATAACTTGCTACCATAGCTATATTCTCCCAGAAGGAGCCAAAGCATTTGGCACTATCTTAACTCATCATCAATGGATCTTTTATTTGTCTGAGTTAGGCTGGCTTCACACCACGGTGTAAACCAGACAGCCCCGGACCGGTTTTTGGCCCCATAGTAGCCTATGGGGCCGGATGGAGCTGGATGGCAGCTCTCCGGATGAATCCGGGAGAATTCGGATTATTCTCTCCGGACACAAAAATGTTGCTTGCAAAATCTCCCCAATTTGCTGGATCCCGGATTCTCCCGGGAGCATCGGGAACCGGACACTGGCGGCTGCACACCGCTGTTCTTTCAGGACAAAGCCTTACTTGTCCTATCTGATTTATCCAACCTCCCCGCACCTTGTCATCTTCAGACGTCCTTAATGTGTTTATTCCACACATTGTAGCATTCAATCACTTCCTCTACACCCGGCCTTTTTCTTCCAGAAGCTCGTCCTCATCCACATTAATGCAATGATATCAGCACGTGTTACCTTGGAGGAAACTATGGGTGAGTGAAGAAGAGGATGGTTTTATGCTTCAGGATAAAGTGTTACCAAGGACAAGGCAGGTGATTGCAGAGGGATCAGTGACAGCAGCCGCCTTGTCCTTGGTAACACTTTATCCTGAACCAATGATGAGATCACAGGATGATGTGGAAGGGCTGAAATTCAGTAGAAATGGGGGATTTGTGATTGTTACATTTCCTATATAATTCATCTAATCGTTCTTCATAAGAATCTGCAGTTAATGTAAATGATCCCTATAAATAACAATAAAGAGACACATTGTATGTTTATGTCACATCATTGTATCGTGATAAACTTTGTACATTTCTCACCTTGTAACATTGAGAAAATCTCCATAGACGGAGCCTGTAGATGTGAATAACGGATCCTCTGCACCGAAACACATCAAATAAGGGGGAAATACATAAAGTGTACAGTAACCAGAGAAGATCGGAGCACAATGTGCGGAAAATCAACCTCTAGTGTTTACAGTGTGTGAACACGACCGGACAGAGGGAAGAAAGGAAGATGGAAAGTTCTGGCTGCTCCAACTATGAAGGAATATGGAACACTGACAGCCCAGGACATTGTCTCACATACAGCGCCCCCCTGTCCGCAGGCTGTGTCTGGTATTACAGCTCAGCTCTACAGAAGTGGATGTTGAAGAGTTGTAATACCAGATCCTACCTGTAGTCAGGGGGGCGCTATATAGATAAGAGAGCCTGTTCTCCCAATGTAAGAACCAAGAAAGTGATCATAAATGAAGCATTGTAGCGCCTGTCACTTGCAATGTACTTCCCCCTCCCCTGTCTGCGGCTTCCAGGATCCGCACACATCACACAGGTCTCCCGGGAGCGCACTTAGGCCACGTGTGGCGCACCACTATTCTTAAAGGGTCAATGTACCTACATAGTACTTAGCCTATGGCTGAGAAGCACAGAGTATTTAAGGCACAACCTTTTGGAGGATGCCTGAGCAATGTGGTCCATGCCGCTAGATGTCAGCTCCCCATTACCTTTTGTTGTACCTCTGTCCCAAGCCCCAACTAACCTAAGTCTGTCTACGTTCTGCTACATCTCAGTACCTGTCTGTACCAGCCTGCTGCCTACCACTTGCCCTGGACCTGCCTTGCTGCCATACACTCAGTGCCAGCCTGCTGCCGTACCACCTGTGCCAGCCTGGACCTGCCTTGCTGCCATACCTCTGTACCAGCCTGCTGCCGTACCACCTGTGCCAGCCTGGACCTGCCTTGCTGCCATACCTCAGTGCCAGCCTGCTGCCGTACCACCTGTGCCAGCCTGGACCTGCCTTGCTGCCATACCTCAGTGCCAGCCTGCTGCCTACCACCTGTGCCAGCCTGGACCTGCCTTGCTGCCATACCCTCAGTGCCAGCCTGATGCCGTACCATCTGTGCCAGCCTGGACCTGCCTTGCTGCCATACCCTCAGTGCCAGCCTGCTGCCGTACCACCTGTGCCAGCCTGGACCTGCCTTGCTGCCATACCCTCAGTGCCACACTGCTGCCGTACCACCTGTGCCAGCCTGGACCTGCCTTACTGCCATATCCTCAGTGCCCGCCTGCTGCCATACCACCTGTGCCAGCCTGGACCTGCCTTGCTGCCATATCCTCAGTGCCCGCCTGCTGCCATACCACCTGTGCCAGCCTGGACCTGCCTTGCTGCCATACCCTAAGTGCCAGCCTGCTGCCGTACCACCTGTGCCAGCCTGGACCTGCCTTACTGCCATACCCTCAGTGCCAGCCTGCTGCCATACCACCTGTGCCAGCCTGGACCTGCCTTGCTGCCATACCCTCAGTGCCAGCCTGCTGCCGTACCACCTGTGCCAGCCTGGACCTGACTTGCTGCCATACCCTCAGTGCCAGCCTGGACCTGCCTTGCTGCCATACTCTCAGTGCCAGCCTGCTGCCGTACCACCTGTGCCAGCCTGAACCTGCCTTGCTGCCATACCCTCAGTGCCACACTGCTGCCGTACCACCTGTGCCAGCCTGGACTTGCCTTGCTGCCATACCCTCAGTGCCAGCCTGCTGCCGTACCACCTGTGCCAGCCTGAACCTGCCTTGCTGCCATACCCTCAGTGCCACACTGCTGCCGTACCAACTGTGCCAGCCTGGACCTGCCTTGCTGCCATACCCTCAGTGCCAGCCTGGACCTGCCTTGCTGCCATACTCTCAGTGCCAGCCTGCTGCCGTACCACCTGTGCCAGCCTGAACCTGCCTTGCTGCCATACCCTCAGTGCCACACTGCTGCCGTACCACCTGTGCCAGCCTGGACCTGCCTTGCTGCCATACCCTCAGTGCCAGCCTGCTGCCGTACCACCTGTGCCAGCCTGGACCTGACTTGCTGCCATACCCTCAGTGCCAGCCTGGACCTGCCTTGCTGCCATACTCTCAGTGCCAGCCTGCTGCCGTACCACCTGTGCCAGCCTGAACCTGCCTTGCTGCCATACCCTCAGTGCCAGCCTGCTGCCGTACCACCTGTGCCAGCCTGGACCTGCCTTGCTGTCATACCCTCAGTGCCACACTGCTGCCGTACCACCTGTGCCAGCCTGGACCTGCCTTGCTGTCATACCCTCAGTGCCACACTGCTGCCGTACCACCTGTGCCAGCCTGGACCTGCCTTACTGCCATACCCTCAGTGCCACACTGCTGCTGTACCACCTGTGCCAGTCTGTATTTGTCCAGCGGTCGTACCTACTGCTCCAGCTGAACCAGCCCTCCTGCTGTACCCACTGCCCCTGTCCTTCCAGCACCAGCCTATCCTCTCTATCAGAGGCTCTAGAGAAGACTTTGTGCCGCTCAGGTTGGCTCCTGGTGGGTCCATTCGCCCATGTTCAGACCAGTGAGTGTTATAGCCACATAAAAGCTTGGAGCTCCAGCCCTGTGTGTATCTAATCCCATCATGTGATGCTGAGATCCTGTATCTAAAGGGCCCATCTTACGCTTCAATGTGTGAACGATCTGACTTGACCTAGATCGCTTGAAGGTCGTCAATGATCCCTAGTGAGGTGTCACACGTACTGATATCATGAACGACGCAGCAGTGATTCCGCGACAAGTGAACGATACTCGCGGTCGTTAGCTCACCTACGTCCTTCACTTCTCAATGGGCGAAGTCATTAACGACATCGTTATGGAGGTGTCACACACCGATGCTGCAGGTTGGACGGACGATCATCGTTTGGTTTAAGGTCCGGTTCACAAACCTCCAATCAAGGATCTGTCGACTTATCGCTGATCGGATGTACATGTCACACGCAACCACGTCGTTACAACGACTGGAAACCCGTGACGTCTCAAAGATATCGCAGCGTGTAACGGGCCCTTAAGTCTGTAATGTGTGAGCGGCTCCACATTCCCCAGGTCACATTCCTCCACTGGTTTATTAAGAAAGGAAAGTGAGAGTTAATAATGGATCTAATCTGCAGGATGGATCCCCTCCTCCACCTCCGGATCGCTAATTTCACTTTCTATATTAGAATACAGGGTGTGATCAGAGAGCGAAGAGCGAGCCCAGAGTATACAGGGGACCGAGCACAGCGAGGTGAGGTATATACTGTATACAGCAAGTGTGTGCCCCCCCCCCCAAGAGCGAGCACAGCGAGGTGAGGTATATACTGTATACAGCAAGTGTGTGCCCCCCCCCCGAAGAGCGAGCACAGCGAGGTGAGGTATATACTGTATACAGCAAGTGTGTGCCCCCCCCCCGAAGAGCGAGCACAGCGAGGTGAGGTATATACTGTATACAGCAAGTGTGTGCCCCCCCCTGAAGAGCGAGCACAGCGAGGTGAGCTATATACTGTATACAGCAAGTATGTGCCCCCCCCCAAGAGCGAGCACAGCGAGGTGAGGTATATACTGTATACAGCAAGTGTGTGCCCCCCCCCCGAAGAGCGAGCACAGCGAGGTGAGGTATATACTGTATACAGCAAGTGTGTGCCCCCCCCTGAAGAGCGAGCACAGCGAGGTGAGCTATATACTGTATACAGCAAGTATGTGCCCCCCCCCAAGAGCGAGCACAGCGAGGTGAGGTATATACTGTATATAGCAAGTGTGTGCCCCCCCCTGAAGAGCGAGCAGAGTGAGGTGAGGTATATACTGTATACAGCAAGTGTGTGCCCCCCCCTGAAGAGCGAGCACAGCGAGGTGAGGTATATACTGTATACAGCAAGTGTGTGCCCCCCCCCAAGAGCGAGCACAGCGAGGTGAGGTATATACTGTATATAGCAAGTGTGTGCCCCCCCCTGAAGAGCGAGCAGAGTGAGGTGAGGTATATACTGTATACAGCAAGTGTGTGCCCCCCCCCTGAAGAGCGAGCACAGCGAGGTGAGGTATATACTGTATACAGCAAGTGTGTGCCCCCCCCCCTGAAGAGCGAGCACAGCGAGGTGAGGTATATACTGTATACAGCAAGTGTGTGCCCCCCCCCTGAAGAGCGAGCACAGCGAGGTGAGGTATATACTGTATACAGCAAGTGTGTGCCCCCCCCCTGAAGAGCGAGCACAGCGAGGTGAGGTATATACTGTATACAGCAAGTGTGTGCCCCCCCCCCCCTGAAGAGCGAGCACAGCGAGGTGAGGTATATACTGTATACAGCAAGTGTGTGCCCCCCCCCCTGAAGAGCGAGCACAGCGAGGTGAGGTATATACTGTATACAGCAAGTGTGTGCCCCCCCCCCCAAGAGTGAGCACAGCGAGGTGAGGTATATACTGTATACAGCAAGTGTGTGCCCCCCCCCCAAGAGCGAGCACAGCGAGGTGAGGTATATACTGTATACAGCAAGTGTGTGCCCCCCCGAAGAGCGAGCACAGCGAGGTGAGGTATATACTGTATACAGCAAGTGTGTGCCCCCCCGGTATATGGTGGTGTGCGTGTGTATAATATGTGTATAGCGTGTGATGCCTCTATATAGCTTGCAGTGTCTCAGTATATAGTGTGCGGTGTCTTTATAAAGAGTGCGATGCCTCTCTGTATATACGGTATGTGTATAGCGTGCGATGCCTCTGTATATAGCGTATGATGCCTCTCTGTATTTAGCGTTCAAGGTGTATGATATGTGTATAGTGTGCAGTGCCTCTGCATGTAGCGTACGGTGCCTCTGTGTGTAACGTTTGATGCCTCTGTGTGCACTGTGCAGTGCCTCTGTGTATATAGCATGTGGTGCCTCTGTATGTAGCGTGCAGTGCCTCTTGTGTGTAGCATGTGGTGCCTCTGTATATAGCGTGCGATGCCTCTGTATGTAGCGTGCGGTGCCTCTTGTGTGTAGTGTGCAGTGCCTCTGTGTATATAGCATGTGGTGCCTCTGTATGTAGCGTGCGGTGCCTCTGTATGTAGCGTGCGGTGCCTCGTGTGTAGCATGCAGTGCCTCTGTGTATATAGCATGTGGTGCCTCTGTGTATAGCGTGCGATGCCTCTGTATGTAGCGTGCGGTGCCTCTTGTGTGTAGCATGCGGTGCTTCTGTGTATATAGCATGTGGTGCCTCTGTATGTAGCGTGCTGTGCCTCGTGTGTAGCATGCAGTGCCTCTGTGTATATAGCATGTGGTGCCTCTGTATATAGCGTGCGATGCCTCTGTTTGTATGTAGCGTGCGGTGCCTCGTGTGTAGTGTGCAGTGCCTCTGTGTATATAGCGTGCGGTGCTTCTGTATGTAGCGTGCGGTGCCTCTTGTGTGTAGCATGCGGTGCCTCTGTGTATATAGCATGTGGTGCCTCTGTATATAGCTTGCGATGCCTCTGTATGTAGCGTGCGGTGCCTCGTGTGTAGTGTGCAGTGCCTCTGTATATAGCGTGCGGTGCCTCTGTATGTAGCGTGCAATGCCTCTGTATATAGTGTGTGGTGCCTCTATGTGTAGCGTGCAATGCCTCTGTATATAGCGTGCGATGCCTCTGTATGTAGCATGCGGTGCCTCGTGTGTAGTGTGCAGTGCCTCTGTGTATATAGCGTGCGGTGCTTCTGTATGTAGCGTGCGGTGCCTCTTGTGTGTAGCATGCGGTGCTTCTGTGTATATAGCATGTGGTGCCTCTGTATATAGCGTGCGATGCCTCTGTATATAGTGTGTGATGTCTCTGTATATAGCTTGCGGTGCCTCGGTGTGTAGCGTGCAGTGCCTTTGTGTATAGCTTGTGATGCCTCGGTGTGTAGCGTGCAGTGCCTCTGTGTGCAGCATACGATTCCTCTGTGTGTAGCGTGCAGTGCCTCTGTGTGTAGCGTGCAGTGCCTTTGTGTGTAGCATGCAATGTCTCTGTGTGTAGCGTGCAGTGCCTCTGTGTGTACCATGCGATGCCTCTGTGTGTACCATGCGATGCCTCTGTGTATAGCGTGCGATGCCTCTGTATGCAGCGTGCGGTTCCTCTGCGTATAGTGTGCGGTGCCTCTGTATATAGTGTGTGGTGCCTCTGTGTATAGCGTGCGATGCCTCTGTATGCAGTGGCGGTGCCTCTGTATAGCGTGCGGTGCCTCTGTGTATAGCGTGCGATGCCTCTGTATGCAGTGGCGGTGCCTCTGTATAGCGTGCGGTGCCTCTGTATGCAGCGTGTGGTGCCTCTGTGTAGAGAGTACAATGCCTCTGTATGTTGCGTGTGGTGCCTCTATGTGTAGTGGAGCAGGGCCTCTGTGTGTAGCATGCGATGCCTCTGTGTGTAGCATGCGATGCCTCTGTGTGTAGCGTGCAGTGCCTCTGTGTATAGCGTGTGATGCCTCTATATAGTGTGTGGTGCCTCTGTGTGTAGCGGCCGATGCATCTGTATGTAGAGTGCAGGGCCTCTGTATGCAGTGGCGGTGCCTCTGTATAGCGTGCGGTGCCTCTGTATGCAGCGTGTGGTGCCTCTGTGTAGAGAGTGCAATGCCTCTGTATGTTGCGTGTGGTGCCTCTATGTGTAGCGGAGCAGGGCCTCTGTGTGTAGCATGCGATGCCTCTGTATGTAGCGTGCGGTTCCTCTGTGTATAGTGTGTGGTGCCTCTGTATATAGTGTGTGGTGCCTCTATGTGTAGCGTGCAGTGCCTCTGTATGTAGCGTGCAGTGCCTCTGTGTATAGCGTGCGATGCCTCTGTATGTAGCGTGCGGTTCCTCTGTGTATAGTGTGTGGTGCCTCTGTGTGTAGTGTGTGGTGCCTCTGTATATAGTGTGTGGTGCCTCTATGTGTAGCGGAGCAGGGTCTCTGTGTGTAGCATGCGATGCCTCTGTATGTAGCGTGCGGTTCCTCTGTGTATAGTGTGTGGTGCCTCTGTATATAGTGTGTGGTGCCTCTATGTGTAGCGTGCAGTGCCTCTGTATGTAGCGTGCAGTGCCTCTGTGTATAGCGTGCGATGCCTCTGTATGTAGCGTGCGGTTCCTCTGTGTGTAGTGTGTGGTGCCTCTGTATATAGTGTGTTGTGCCTCTGTGTGTAGTGTGTGGTGCCTCTATGTGTAGCGTGCAGTGCCTCTGTGTGTAGTGTGTGGTGCCTCTGTGTGTAGTGTGCGATGCTTCTGTGTTTAGCGTGCGGTGCCTCTGTGTGTAGTGTGTGTGGTGCCTCTGTGTGTAGCGTGCGATGCTTCTATATGTGCTCAGTGTTCACCTTCCCTGTGTCAGGAGCTATTAACCCTTGGTTGTACTCTCTCCCGGGGTCGTCTGTAGATCACAAGTAACGATGGTGCTGGTCGGTGTCTTCTCTCGGGATGATGAATCTTCTTATCGCTGGTTGACGAACTTCCTTGTGAGCAGTCGAGGGTGTGAACGACGTCCGATGTGTGACCATCACTAACAAGTTCCAGAAGTTCTGGGAAGAGGCGGAGAGATGTGACTTCGCCATTCTGTATCACACGAAGAAACGCGGAAGAGTCAATGTCACCGACGTCACCGACTCCCTGTACAACGAAGAGCTGGAGTACCTGTGCGAGGTGTACGGTGAGCATCCGCCACATCTCATCTGTAATAATGAATGTTACTTGTCCACCAGGGCTGTCCAAGGAGCTGTACATGGGTCTGTGGTGAATCGACCACCGAACCTGACAGCTCCACAGCGCCTCCTGTTAAACCCAGATCAGTCAGGGAACTGCCTGAGGATAAAGAAGGGCCGCAGCTGCCCTGCCTGTGCTGGTTTATTGAGGCACCTCTCAGTGAGTGTGGTATATGTCTTCTAGCCCGCAGCTAGAAGCACATATAATCTCCTCCACCCCGTCACTGCCAGAGGCCCTGAATAACCCCAAGCACAAATGCTGCCACCAGCTTCTCGTTTAATATAAGTCCGGTCCGTGGTCGGGCTTATATTGGGTCAGAAACCAACCCAGGTAGCGTTATATGAACACACAGACGTGGGAATCGTGATCAAGATAGAAAGAGCAACTCAGGATTACATTTATATATTTAATAACGCTAATGGTACACTAGATATTAATATTTACAGTTATTATTCAGAGGTTACATATATTACAGTCAGATATGCCAATAACAGGAGGAATGGAATACACAGAATTACACACACATGTGAGCAGTTACCTTAGTGCTGATGGCTCCACAAGGGCGGCGTGGCATCAATCTGTTCCTGGGGTAATCTCTGGCCTTGGTGGAATAATAATGCCTCTTCAGAAGAAATACAAGGTGGAGATGGGGCAGATGAGTTTTATACATTACTAGCTGCCCCTGTCCCCACCCATCTCGCACCTCTGGGCGGTCTCACAGCTCCCACCCCTCTGAGTGGAGATATAGATATCCAAAACTTATTATCTTCCATAGCCTTGTCTGTGAGCATCACCGACGGAAGACAATGCTTTCATATTTTCAGTTATGATTTTATCTTCATCTGGATATGAAACATGGCTACTCTGAGAGCAGCCTACTAGCAAATATTACATTTAAATGCCTTACGGTCATCACACACATATGTAAAACGATGTGCTGTGACCGTCTGAATGTTGCAATCACATATCTATGCTTGCCATGTTTATAGACAGCACGGCTCATGAGATATTAACGTTATATTCACGACTCCAGTCAGTCTGAGTTGAAGAAAGGATTTCCTTCCCACTGGCATTACAGGGAAATTGGATTTGTCACTTCTCTGCAAATCCCAGCAGGAGTCTTCCTTTATCTGGCCTCCCCTAGGAAGCTCTATTGTTGGATGGCATCTTCATGCTAATTAATCTACTACTTGCCAGAGATAGATTGCCTCTGGCTACCAAGGGTGGGGGCTTTGAGTGGATCGTGCAATCTCTAGGACAAGATGGAAGCTGTCTACTGGGGTTGTACATGGCGCGTCTACCAAGGCCTGTACATTGGGCCATCCACCGAGGCTGTCCAAGGAGCTGTACATGAGACTGTCCACCAGGGCTGTCCAAGGAGCTGTACATGGGGCTGTCCACTGAGCTGTGCAAGGAGCTGTACATGGGGCTGTCCACCAGGGCTGTCCAAGGAGCTGTACATGGGGCTGTCCACTGAGCTGTTCAAGGAGCTGTACATGGGGCTGCCCACTGAGCTGTTCAAGGAGCTGTACATGGGGCCGTCTACCGGGGCCTGTACATGGGGCTGTGCACCGGGGTCGTACGTCCTTCACCTCCCCTCCTCACACACCGTTTTCCTTCTATTGATATAATAAATATTTTTTTATTGATTTAGAGGGTGTCCGTCACCAATCTCCTTACACCTGTCTATGTTTTCACACCCTCCATCTTCTCCACCGGTGACTTCTACAGGGAGAAGCAACGTCCTGGTGGTGATCGATGATCTGGACGTCAGCAGTGAAGAGGAGAGATCCCAGATCCTGTCCCATCAGCCGAGAATCGGGAGATTCGCCCGGGATCTGTTCATCTTCAGCTCCGCAGATAAAGCCAATCTGTACGGGAATGGACACCAGTCCTCCACCACTGCCCTGCGAGCCCTGGAGGACATCAAGAGGATCATAAAAGGTGATGGGGGGGGGGGGGGGTAGGAGCTAAACATCGGGGGTAGGAGCTAAATATGGGGGGTAGGAGATAAACATGGGGGTAGAGACAAAACATGGTGCGGGTAGGAGCTAAATATGGGAGGTGGGAACTAAACATAGGGGCCACCATATACAGTGCTAACCACTGAGCCACCATATACAGTGCTAACCACTGAGCCACCATATACAGTGCTAACAACTGAGCCACCATATACAGTGCTAACCACTGAGCCACCATACAGTGCTAACCACTGAGCCACCTTATACAGTGCTAACCACTGAGCCACCGTATACAGTGCTAACTACTGAGCCACCATATACAGTGCTAACCACTGAGCCACCATATACAGTGCTAACCACTGAGCCACCGTATACAGTGCTGACCACTGAGCCACCGTATACAGTGCTAACCACTGAGCCACCATATACAGTGCTAACCACTGAGCCACCGTATACAGTGCTAACCACTGAGCCACCATATACAGTGCTAACCACTGAGCCACCATATACAGTGCTAACCACTGAGCCACCATATACAGTGCTAACCACTGAGCCACCATATACAGTGCTAACCACTGAGCCACCATATACAGTGCTAACCACTGACCACCGTATACAGTGCTAACCACTGAGCCACCATATACAGTGCTAACCACTGAGCCACCGTATACAGTGCTAACCACTGAGCCACCATATACAGTGCTAACCACTGAGCCCCACTATACAGTGCTAACCACTGAGCCACCATATACAGTGCTAACCACTGAGCCACCATATACAGTGCTAACCACTGAGCCACCATATACAGTGCTAACCACTGAGCCACCATATACAGTGCTAACCACTGAGCCACCATATACAGTCTAACCACTGAGCCACCATATACAGTGCTAACCACTGAGCCACCATATACAGTGCTAACCACTGAGCCATCCATATACAGTGCTAACCACTGAGCCACCATATCAGTGCTAACCACTGAGCCACCATACAGTGCTAACCACTGAGCCACCATATACAGTGCTAACCACTGAGCCACCATATACAGTGCTAACCACTGAGCCACCATATACAGTGCTAACCACTGAGCCACCTATACAGTGCTAACCACTGAGCCACCATATACAGTGCTAACCACTGAGCCACCATATACAGTGCTAACCACTGAGCCACCATATACAGTGCTAACCACTGAGCCACCATATACAGTGCTAACCACTGAGCCACCAATACAGTGCTAACCACTGAGCCACCATATACAGTGCTAACCACTGAGCCACCATATACAGTGCTAACCACTGAGCCACCATATACAGTGCTAACCACTGAGCCACCTATCATGCAACCACTGAGCCACCATATACGCTAACACGACCCCTTACAGTTAACACGAGCCACATACGTGCTAACACTGCCATTACAGTGCTAACCCTGAGCACCAATACGTGCTAACACTGACCACCATATACAGGTAACCACTGAGCACCATTACAGTGCTAACCACTGAGCCACATATAAGTGCTAACCACTGAGCCACCTACACAGTCTAACACTGAGCCACCATATACAGTGCTAACATGAGCCACATTACAGTGCTAACCACTGGCCCCTATACGTGCTAACCACTGAGCCACCATATACAGTGCTAACCACTGAGCCACCATATACAGTGCTAACCACTGAGCCACCTATACAGTGCTAACCACTGAGCCACCATATACGTGCTAACCACTGAGCCACCTATACAGTGCTAACCACTGAGCCACCTATACAGTGCTAACCACTGAGCCACGTTATACTGTGCTAACCACTGACCACCTATACAGTGTTAACCACTGAGCCACCTATACAGTGCTAACACTGAGCCACCATATACAGTGCTAACCACTGAGCCACATTATACCAATCGTGTAACCACTGAGCCACATGATATACAGTGCTAACCACTGAGCCCCATATACAGTGCTAACCATCTGACTGAGCCACCATATACAGTGCTAACCACTGAGCCACCATATACAGTGCTAACCACTGAGCCACCATATACAGTGCTACACCACTGACCGCACCTATACAGTGCTAACCACTGAGCCACCATATACAGTGCTAACACTGAGCCACCATATACAGTGCTAACCACTGAGCCACCATACAGAGCTAACCACTGAGCCACCTATACAGTGCTAACCACTGACCCACTATACAGTGCTAACCACTGAGCCACCGTATACAGTGCTAACCACTGAGCCACCATATACAGTGCTAACCACTGAGCCACCTATACAGTGCTAACCACTGAGCCACCGTATACAGTGCTAACCACTGTGCCACCTATACAGTGCTAACCACTGAGCCACCGTATACAGTGCTAACCACTGAGCACCATATACAGTGCTAACCACTGAGCCACCATATACAGTGCTAACCACTGAGCCACCATATACAGTGCTAACCACTGAGCCACCATATACAGTGCTAACCACTAGCCACCATATACAGTGCTAACCACTGAGCCACCATATACAGTGCTAACCACTGAGCCACCATATACAGTGCTAACCACTGACCACTATACAGTGCTAACCACTGAGCCACCATATACAGTGCTAACCACTGAGCCACCTATACAGTGCTAACCACTGAGCCACCGTATACAGTGCTAACCACTGGCCACCGTATACAGTGCTAACCACTGAGCCACCATATACAGTGCTAACCACTGAGCCACATACAGTGCTAACCACTGAGCCACATATACAGTGCTAACCACTGAGCCCACGTTACAGTGCTAACCACTGAGCCACCATATACAGTGCTAACCACTGAGCCACCATATACAGTGCTAACCACTGAGCCACCATATACAGTGCTAACCACTGAGCCACCATATACAGTGCTAACCACTGACCACCGTATACAGTGGTAACCACTGAGCCACCATATACAGTTCTATCCACTGAGCCACCATATACAGTGCTAACCACTGAGCCACCATATACAGTGCTAACCACTGAGCCCGTATACAGTGCTAACCACTGAGCCACCATATACAGTCTATCCACTGAGCCACCTATACAGTGCTAACCACTGAGCCACCATATACAGTGCTAACCACTGAGCCACCATATACAGTGCTAACCACTGAGCCACCATATACAGTGCTAACCACTGAGCCACCATATACAGTGCTAACCACTGAGCCACTATACAGTGCTAACCACTGAGCCACCGTATACAGTGCTAACCACTGAGCCACCATATACAGTGCTAACCACTGAGCCACCATATACAGTGCTAACCACTGAGCCACCATATACAGTGCTAACCACTGAGCCACCATATACAGTGCTAACCACTGAGCCACCATATACAGTGCTAACCACTGAGCCACATATACAGTGCTAACCACTGAGCCACCATATACAGTGCTAACCACTGAGCCACCTATACAGTGCTAACCACTGAGCCACCATTACAGTGCTAACCACTGAGCCACCATATACAAGTGCTAACCACTGAGCCACCATATACAGTGCTAACCACTGAGCCACCATACATGCTAACCATGACCACCTACAGTGCTAACCACTGAGCCACCATATACAGTGCTAACCACTGAGCCACCATATACAGTGCTAACACACTTGAGCCACCATATCATCTACATGTGCATAACCACTGAGCCACCATATACAGTGCTAACCACTGAGCCACCATATACAGTGCTAACCACTGAGCCCCATATACAGTGCTAACCACTGAGCCACCATATACAGTGCTAACCACTGAGCCACCATATACAGTGCTAACCACTGAGCCACCATATCAGTGCTAACCACTGAGCCACCATATACAGTGCTAACCACTGAGCCACCATATACAGTGCTAACCACTGAGCCACCATATACAGTGCTAACCACTGAGCCACCTATACAGTGCTAACCACTGAGCCACCATATACAGTGCTAACCACTGAGCCACCATCAGTGCACATGGCACCAATACAGGCTAACCACTGAGCCACCATATACAGTGCTAACCACTGAGCCACCATACAGTGCTAACCACTGAGCCACCATATACAGTGCTAACCACTGAGCCACCATATACAGTGCTAACCACTGAGCCCTATACATGCAACCACTGAGCCACATATACAGTGCTAACCACTGAGCCACCATATACAGTGCTAACCACTGAGCCACCATATACAGTGCTAACCACTGAGCCACATATACAGTGCTAACCACTGAGCCACCTATACAGTGTACATGGCCACCATAATGCTAACACTGAGCCACATATACAGTGCTAACCACTGAGCCACCAAAACAGTGCTAACCACTGAGCCACCATATACAGTGCTAACCACTGAGCCACCATATACAGTGCTAACCACTGAGCCACCGTATACAGTGCTAACCACTGAGCCACCTATACAGTGCTAACCACTGAGCCACCATATACAGTGCTAACCACTGAGCCACCATATACAGTGCTAACCACTGAGCCACCATATACAGTGCTAACCACTGAGCCACCATATACAGTGCTAACCACTGAGCCACCATATACAGTGCTAACCACTGAGACCCATACAGCTAACCATGAGCCACCTTAACCACTGAGCCACCATATACAGTGCTAACCACTGAGCCACCATATACAGTGCTAACCACTGAGCCACCATATACAGTGCTAACCACTGAGCCACCATATACAGTGCTAACCACTGAGCCACCATATACAGTGCTAACCACTGAGCCACCATATACAGTGCTAACCACTGAGCCACCATATACAGTGCTAACCATCTGAGCCACCGTATTACAGTGCTAACCACTGAGCCACCGTATACAGTGCTAACCACTGAGCCACCATATACAGTGCTAACCACTGAGCCACCATAACAGTGCTAACCACTGAGCCACCATATACAGTGCTAACCATGAGCCACATATACAGTGCTAACCACTGAGCCACCATATACAGTGCTAACCACTGAGCCACCATATACAGTGCTAACCACTGAGCCACCGTATACAGTGCTAACCACTGAGCCACCATATACAGTGCTAACCACTGAGCCACCATATACAGTGCTAATCCACTGAGCCACCATATACAGTGCTAACCACTGAGCCACCATATACAGTGCTAACCACTGAGCCACCATATACAGTGCTAACCACTGAGCCACCATATACAGTGCTAACCACTGAGCCACCATATACAGTGCTAACCACTGAGCCACCATATACAGTGCTAACCACTGAGCCACCATATACAGTGCTAACCACTGAGCCACCTATACAGTGCTAACCACTGAGCCACCATATACAGTGCTAAACCACTGAGCCACCATATACAGTGCTAACCACTGAGCCACCATATACAGTGCTAACCACTGAGCCACCATATACAGTGCTAACCACTGAGCCACCGTATACAGTGCTAACCACTGAGCCACCATATACAGTGCTAACCACTGAGCCACCATATACAGTGCTAACCACTGAGCCACCATATACAGTGCTAACCACTGAGCCACCAGTATACCAGTGCTAACCACCTGAGCCACCATATACAGTGCTAACCACTGAGCCACCATATACAGTGCTAACCACTGAGCCACCATATCAGTGCTAACCACTGAGCCATCCATATACAGTGCTAACCACTGAGCCACCTATACAGTGCTAACCACTGAGCCACCATATACAGTGCTAACCACTGAGCCACCGTATACAGTGCTAACCACTGAGCCACCATATACAGTGCTAACCCTGAGCCACCATATACAGTGCTAACCACTGAGCCACCATATACAGTGCTAACCACTGAGCCACCATATACAGTGCTAACCACTGAGCCACCAAATACAGTGCTAAGCACTGAGCCACCATACAGCGCTAACCACTGAGCCACCATATACAGTGTGGTGAAATCCGTCCACCGAACCTGGCAGCTCCACAGCGCCTCCTGTTAAACCCAGGTCAGTCAGAGAACTGCCTGAGGATAAAGAAGGGCCGCAGCTGCCTTGCCTGTGCTGGTTTATTAAGGCACCTCTCAGTGAGTGTGGTATATGTCTTCTAGCCGCAGCCAGAAGCACATATAATCTCCTCCACCCCGTCACTGATAGAGGCCCTGAATAACCCAAGCACAAATGCTGCCACCAGTTCCTCGTTTAATATAAGTCCGGTCCGTGGTCGGGCTTATTTGGGTCAGAAACCAGCCCAGGTTTAGCGTTATATGAGCACACGGACGTGGGAATCGTGATCAAGATAAAAAGAGCAACTCAAGATTAAATTTATATATTTAATCACCCTAATGGTACACTAGATATTAATATTTACAGTTATTATTCAGATGTTACAAATATTACAGTCAGATATGCCAATAAAAGGAGGAATGGAATACACAGAATTACATACACATGTGAGCAGTTACCTTAGTGCTGATGGCACCACAAGGGCGGCGTGATGCAATCTGTTCCTGGGGTAATCTCTGGCCTTGGTGGAAAATGCCCTTCAGAAGAAATACGAGGTGGAGACGGGGCAGATGAGTTTTTATACACTATGGGCTGACCCCTGTCTCCACCCATCTCACACCTCTGGGATGTCTCACAATTCCCACCCCTCTGAGGGGAGATATGGACACCCAAATTCATAATCTGTACCTAGCCGTGTCCATGGGCATCACAGACAGAAGACAATACTTTCATATTTTCAGTTATGATTTTATCTTCGTCTGGATATGAAACGACTATTCTGAGGAGACCCTACTAGCCAATATCATGTTTACATGGCTTACAGTCATCCTACATTCATATGAATACCAGCCTTGTCACCGTCTAGATGTGTAGAGCTCATTTTTATATTCGATAGTATCACAGGGTGGACGGCTTATGAGATATTAATGTTATAGTCACGGCTCCGTCCAGTCTGCATGGGAAGGAAGGCCTTCCTATCCCCTGGCCTCACAGTGATATTGGACGTGTCACCTTTTGGCAAAACCCCATTTCTGAGGAAGCTCCATATACCTAACTGATTACCATATCAAAGTTGAGGAAGAGTCCTTTTGTGTTGCCTTGTTGGCTGGCAGCTAGGTGCTAATTACTCTGCCACTTGTCAGAGATGAATGGCCTCTGGCTACCAAGGGTGGGGGCTTATCTCTTTATGAGTGAGATGTGCCTATCAATTGCTTTCTGGGAGGGATGGAATATGGGGGATATGGCAATATTCCTTACCAATATTCATCACATACAGTGCTAACCACTGAGCCACCGTGCTGCCCAGTAGGAGCTAACATGGGGGAGTTGAGGCTAAACATGGAAGATAGGAAATAGACATGGGGGACATAAACTAAACACGGGGAGCATCTATACATGGGGGGTAGGAACTAAACATGGGGTTATGGCTTTTGGGTAACTAAAAATAAGTTAACACTTAATCAGAACAATTGAAGGATGGACGGCGCACTGTGGCACGAAGCTACAGTCTACCTTACAATGTGTAATGTCTTGGGGTTTCTGTTGTCCAGGTGCCAGGGTAGGGCACAATTGTACATGTAAGTGCGACCCCCCCTGGCACATTACACTATACATGGACACCTAGTGAGGAAATCTGCCACTTGTCTTCATGACCGGAGGATGAACCCCGATCTCGATGAGTCGGGCCATGTGTCCTCGTCTGTGTTGGGTTCACATCTCCTATAGATATTGTACTTATCCAGGTCACTACTGTCCTGGGTCTGGTGTCCTGGGTCATCAGTCCTGGGTCTGGTGGTCCTAGGTCTGGTGGTCCTGGGTCACTGCGGTCCTGGATCACTACAGTCCTGGGTCTGGTGGTCCTGGGTCTGGTGGTCCTGGGTCACTGTGGTCCTGGGTCTGGTGGTCCTGGGTCACTGTGGTCCTGGTGGTCTGATGTGGTCCTGGGTCACTGTGGTCCTGGGTCACTGTGGTCTTGGGTCACTGTGGCCTTGGGTCACTGTGGTCCTGGGTCTGGTGGTCCTGGGTCACTGTGGTCCTGGGTCTAGTGGTCCTGGGTCACTGTAGTCTTGGGTCACTGTGGCCTTGGGTCACTGTGTTCCTGGGTCACTGTGGTCCTGGGTCACTGTGTTCCTGGGTCTGGTGGTTTTGGGTCACTGTGGTCCTGGGTCACTGTGGTCCTGGGTTTAGTGGTCCAGGGTAACTGTGGTCCTGGATCTGGTGGTCCTGGGTCACTGTGGTCCTGGGTCTGGTGGTCTTGGGTCACTGTGGTACTGGGTTACTGTGGTCCTGGGTCACTGTGGTCCTGGGTCACTGTGGTCCTGGGTCTGGTTGTCCTGGGTCACTGTGGTCCTGGGTCTGGTGGTCCTGGGTCTGGTGGTCCTGGGTCACTGTGGTCCTGGGTCACTGTGGTCCTGGGTCTGGTGGTCCTGGGTCTGATGGTCCTGGGTCTGGTGATCCCTGGTGCTGCACTCACATTGTACGTGTGACCATGTGCAGCGATCTGTATCTGCTCAGGAGATACACAGCAGTGTATATCTACTATATAATTGTCTAAGGCGTCTGACTGAAGCCGAAATCGCGCGCCAGACAGAGGCTGCTCATTGGTGCCCGCCAGAGGCGGCCACCAATGAGCGCAGACTATGCAAATAGGCGCGCGACTTCAAAGTTCGAATTTCGCCCCAATTTGCAGCCCAGCTGCGCTGTTGCTGAAGCCCGGAGTAAGTGCCGCTGTCATGGAATACACAGGTCCGGCCGCGATGGCCACAGCGCGCGCGAGCCAGCCGGGACTCTTCTGATTGGTCGCCACTCCTGCTCCCGCTCATATAATATCCATAGCCGCTCTCCATCACCATGGTGCTGAAACCGCACCGCATTGATGGGCTGGGGGAGGGCGCATATTATATGGTCCTGCGCCCCCCTGTGATGGCACATGCCCCCCCTATGTTAGATATGGCCCCCATGCTGCTGCCATAGTAAAATAATAAACTCTATACTTACCTCCAGTGCTGATCTCCTGGTGTCTCTCTGGTCTCCGGCTGCTGCAGTGATCGCACGCAGAGATGATGTCACTCTCTGCCGATCACATGACCGCACAGACCAGGAAGTGGAGGAGCTCTGCAGCATCATCTCTGCCCGATCACAGCAGCACGAGGGAGACCGGGAGATCAGCACTGGAGGAGGGAAGAATAGAGCAGCATGGGGGCCATATCTAACACAGGGGGGCATGTGCGACACGTAGGGGACGTGTGCCCTGCGCAGGCCAATGGTCAATATGAGCCTTTAGACTCAGGCGGCAAGGAGGCATGGGGAGCCGCGGAACAGAAGGGGCGGCGCCTGCACCATGTAGCCGAATCCCTGTGTGATGTGAGCCGGCTGCATAAGGTAAAATCACCAGCGGATGCTACTGACAGCACCCCCCCACCCCGCTCCTCACCTAAACTCAGGTGGCACCCCTGGGGAAATTAATCTGAAATGCATAGCGGCAAATATTTCAAAAATGTCAATGTTTTTTTACAAAAAAAAGCACTGGTGACGCATCAGCGACGCGGGATTGCCGTGACAGAGACGACAGCGCTGCACTCACATAGCGGGCGGGAGAGCTGACTTCACTGTCGGCTTTCCTGTCCTGCTATATGATATGAACAGCGATGGGAAAATGACGCACCAGTGATCCCGCCATGTCGTATCGGTATCGGTATCGCTGGGGTGTCGTTATGTGTGACGGGGGCTCTATACTTACAGGACCTCTGATGATGTCACAATCATGGCTGGAGAAAGATCACATGGCTGTGACATCACCAGAGGTCCTTATAAAAAAAAGCTTTAAAATGCACCTACGCTCACAGGGAGCGTCACGTGTGCACTGCTAGCCTCCCTACCCCACTTGCACCTCACCCTCCTGCACCCGTCACGCTCAGCCCTGCACCCGCGTCACGCTCTGCCCTGCGGGATTTCTGTTACAGCAAAACAGGCACAGTCCGCCCGGTCTCCCTGCCCCCCTCCGCTCGGTCTCCTGCCTGCTGCCCACCCGCTCCACGCTCCGTCTGCCCACCGCTCACCCCGCCATTCTTCTTCTTCTTTTCGTGGCATAGACTCCAGAAATTCAAAGGCCACAAGGGGGTGGGGTGAGCTACTAAAGGGGGCGTCGTAATGGCCACGAACAAGGGCACGCCCACAACATCAGGGCTATGCACTTGGACACGCCTACTATGATGCCCCTGTTAACCGCTCCCTGAGGCCTTGGAATTGCTGACTCCTATGCTGGGGGAGAAGAAGACGACATTCTAGGGTGAGAGGCGGCTGGACAGAAGCCTGGAGCGGGTGAGAACTGAGGGGGCACCTGCAGCACACCTACACAGCCG
This sequence comes from Allobates femoralis, assembly GCA_033576535.1. Lineage (NCBI taxonomy): Eukaryota > Metazoa > Chordata > Amphibia > Anura > Aromobatidae > Allobates > Allobates femoralis. Next base: position 242,995,896 of record JARQOC010000011.1, read on the forward strand.
TCACCACCGTACACCCGCCCCCACACCCACCGTCACCTACACTGCCACCGCACCCGCACCGCCGTACACCCCATCCGCACACGCTGCTACACCCCACCATAATTCTAGAATACCCGATGCGTTAGAATCAGGCACCATCTAGTGAAATATAAAATGATATATGAGTCCTTCACCAAGGTAAACGGCAGACACCACAATGGATGTAGATGGGGACAGAGAAGCCCCCAGAGGTGGATGTGGGGGGCACATACAGTCATGGGCAAAAAAATGAAGTTCTCCGTTCCTCATGTACATTTTGGCTTTTTCCTATCTCTGTGTCAGCAGTGGTGCTCCTGGGTCTCCTCCATAGCGTTTCATGTCATTCATCATGTGGATGGATAGTTCCGCTGACACTGACGCTCCCTGAGCCTGCAGATGGCTTGGAGTTCTTTGGATCTTAATTAGGGCTTATCCTATGTTACAACCTTTCACAATTTTTCTCTGCTGTTCGTAGTCCAGGGAGATTAGCTACAGTGCCATGGAATTGTAAACATCTTCTGTGAACAAAGTAACATCCAGATCTCTGGAGATGGACTTGTAACCTTGAGATGGTTGATATTTTTCAATCATTTTGGTTCTCGCCTCAGACTCTTCTCTTTTTGTCCTCTACGGTTAGTGTTGCACACACAGACACAATGCAAAGATTGAGGCAACTTCTCCCCTTTTTACCTGGTTTCAGCTGTGATTTTCATATTGCCCATACTTGTAACTTAGTCACAGGTGAGTGTGAGACGAGCGTCACATGCTGTAAACAAAGTTGGTTCCCATTCACACAAAGCAAATAATCCTGTGTATCACAAAATATGGGGAATATTGATCTGGAGCACTTTCAAGGTGCCGACAGTTTTGTCCGTGACTGTACTTTCCTCATTGTAGTGTATATACAGTATATATACTTCACCCTCCTGTGTGTAGATAGTTATGTGTGTCTTATAACATTATTACAGGTCAATGTCACAGATGAAGACTTCTCCCCACCCGCCCGCTGGATGCCAGATGTAAGTTTCCTGTTTTTCATTCGTTTTTCCTGTGAGATATCAGCAGATCCCAGGATTCTTTAATTTCTCCGTATTTGGGGTCTTTCGGGATCGTCCCCCATAGTCGGGGCTGGACGGAGACTGTCTTCAGTCAATGCTGCCCCCCCCCCCGTCCTTCTCCAGATGGGGGGGTCTCTAGTACTAATATTACCTGGAGGACATCAAGATTTATTAAGATACTAATATTTCAATAATGCCGCTGTCGCTATGACCGAATAGTGATAGAATAACGCCGCAATGCTGCTAACCAGCACCAGCAATCCTTAACCGGGCTACAATATGGGATTGCTAGAGCTGGATCCTAAGTGTGCACATTACTCACTATATTACACACTGTCAGGATCCAACGGCTGCGGTGATGCCGAAAATGGACACAACATGATTGTACCAAGACAAATATCAGTATGAATACTGCAATACACTAGGTGAAAATATCACCAGTCCTTAGCCACATAGTACCACCATGTACAGTAGTGATGATGCGCCATAGTCATCACCAATCAGTATCCTCACATATCACCACCATTGTATAAAGGCCCCATTCACACCAGCGTTTCTGTCCGGATCCAGCAGATCCAGACAGAAAAACCGTATCTACCACGTAACAACTGCACTTGCGGTACGCTTGCGGCATGTTCCATGCATTCTCTATGGGCTTGTGGCAAGAGCTGTATTGCCGATCTGACACTTGCAGCAGTTGCAGCTGTGAAAAAAACGCGGTCAGCTGCGTTTTTTTTCGCAGCCGCAACTACCGGATCGCGGCAATACAGCTCTTGCCACAAGCCCATAGAGAATGCATGGAACATGCCGCAAGCGTACCGCAAGTGCAGTTATTAGGTGGCAGATACGGTTTTCTGTCTGAATCTTCTGGATCCGGACGGAATGCTAGTGTGAAAGGGGCTTTAGATGTATAATAACAATTAAAAACACCGGTTAAAACAAAAGTATGATGAATACCCAAACTCCACTATATACAGTATGATGACCCCAACAATTCACCACACATAGTATGATGACCACAACAATCCACTACAGATAGTATGATGACCCCAACAATCCCCTACACACAATATGATGACCCCAACAATCCACTACACACAGTATGATGACCCCAACAATCCACTACACACAGTATGATGACCACAACAATCCACTTCATACAATATGATGACCACAACAATCCATTACACACAGTATGATGGCCCCAACAATCCACTACACACAGTATGATGACCACAACAATCCACTACACACGGTATGATGACCACAACAATCCACTACACACAGTATGATGACCACAACAATCCACTTCACACAGTATGATGACCACAACAATCCACTTCATACAATATGATGACCCCAACAATCCACTACACACAGTATGATGACCACAACAATCACTACACACCGTATGATGACCACAACAATCCACTACACACAGTATGATGACCACAACAATCCACTTCACACAGTATGATGACCACAACAATCCACTTCATACAATATGATGACCCCAACAATCACTACACACAGTATGATGACCACAACAATCCTCTACACACAGTAGGATGACCACAACAATCCACTACAGATAGTATGATGACCACAACAATCCATTACACACAGTATGATGACCCACAACAATCCATTACAGATAGTATGATGACCCCAACAATCCACTACACACAGTATGATGACCAACAATCCATTACAGATAGTATGATGACCACAACAATCCACTACACACAGTATGATGACCACAACAATCCACTACACACAGTATGATGACCACAACAATCACTTCACACAGTATGATGACCACAACAATCCACTTCATACAATATGATGACCCCAACAATCCACTACACACAGTATGATGACCACAACAATCCACTACACACAGTATGATGACCACAACAATTCACTACACACAGTATGATGACCCCAACAATCCTCTACACACAGTATGATGACCACAACAATCCACTTCACACAGTATGATGACCCCAACAATCCTCTACACACAGTATGAGACCCTAACAATCCACTACACATAGTATGATGACTCCAACAATCCCCTACACACAGTATGATGGCCCCAATAATCCACTACACACAGTGTGAAGGCCCAACAATCCACTACACACAGTATGATGGGCCCAACAATCCCCTATACACAGTATGATGACCCCAACAATCCACTACAAATAGTGTGATGACCTTAACAATCCACTACACATAGTATGATGACCCCAAAAATCCTCTACATACAGTATGATGACCCCAAAATCCACTGCACACAGTATGATGACCCCAACAATCCACTTCGCACAGTATGGTGACCCCAACAATCCACTACACACCGTATGATGACCCCCAACAATCCACTACACACAATATGATGGCCCCAACAATCCACGGCACACAGTATGATGACCCCAACAATCCACTACACATAGTATGATGGCCCCCAACAATCCACTACACATAGTATGATGGCCCCAACAATCCACTAATCACAATATGATGACCCCAACAATCCACTACACACAGTATGATGACCCCAACAATCCACTACAACTAGTATGATGGCCCCAACAATCCACTACACAAGTATGATGGCCACCAAACAATCCACGGCTACAACAGTATGAATGACCCCAACAATCCACTACAGATAGTATGATGACCCCAACAATCCACTACACACAGTATGATGCCCCAACAATCCACTCACACAGTATGATGGCCCCAACAATCCACGGCACACAGTATAATGACCCCAAACAATCCACTACAGATAGTATGATGACCCAACAATCCACTACAGATAGTATGATGACCCAACAATCCACTACACACAGTATGATGACCCAACAATCCACTACAAGTATGTGATGACCCCAACAATCACTACACATAGTATGATGACCCAAGAATCACTATACACAGTATGATGACCCCCAACAATCACTCAGTAGTGTGAACTAACAACCCTACACTAGTTGATGACCCCAAAAACCTACACAATATCCCACAATCCACTCATCATATGATGACCCAACAATCCCACTACACACAGTATTGATGACCACAACAATCCACTACACACAGTATGATTGACCACAACAATTCACTTACACACAGTATGATGACCCCAACAATCCTCTACACACAGTATGATGACCACAACAATCCACTTCACACAGTATGATGACCCCAACAATCCACTACACACAGTATGATGACCACAACAATCCACTTACACACAGTATGATGCCCCAACAATCCACCAAACAGTATGATGACCCAACAATCCACTACACATAGTATGATGACCTCCAACAATCCCCTACAACAGTATGATGGCCCAAAATCCACTACACACAGTATGAAGGCCCCAACAATCCACTACACACAGTATGATGGCCCAACAATCCCTATACACAGTATGATGAGCCCCAAAATCCACTACACACAGTGTGAAGGCCCCAACAATCCACTCACACAGTATGATGACCCAACAATCCACTACAAATAGTGTGATGACCTTAACAATCCACTACACATAGTATGATGACCCCAAAATCCCATACAACAGTATGATGACCCCAACAATCCACTGCACACAGTATGATGACCCCAACAATCCACTTCACACAGTATGGTGACCCAACAATCCACTACACACAGATGATGTGACCCCCAACAATCCACTACACACAATATGATGGCCCCAACAATCCACCACACAGTATGATGACCCCAACAATCCACTACACATAGTATGCTGGCCCCAACAATCCATACACAAGTATGATGCCCCAACAATCCACTAACACGATATTGATGACCTCAACAATCCACTACACACAGTATGATGGCCCCACAAACAATCCACACACACAGTATAATGACCCCAACAATCCACTACAGATAGTATGATGACCCCAACAATCCACTACAATAGTATGATGACACACAACAATCCACTACAGAAGTATGATGACCCCAACAATCCACTACAAAGTATGATGACCCAACAATCCACTACAGAAGTGTGATGACCCAACAATCCACTTCCACAAGTATGATGCCCCAACAATCCACCACACAGTATAATGACCACAACAATCCACTTCAATAGTATGATGACCCCAACAATCCACTACACACAGTATGATGACCACTAACAATCCACTACACACAGTATGATGACCCAACAATCCCTACACACAGTATGATGGACCCCAACAATCCACTACACACAGTATGATGGCCCCAACAATCCACTACACACAGTATGAGGGACCCCAACAATCCCTAACACAGTATGATGACCACAACAATCCACTACAACAGTTGATGACCAACAATTCACTACACAAGTATGATGACCCCAAACAATCCTCTACACACAGTATGATGACCACAACAATCCACTTCACACAGTATGATGACCCCAACAATCCTCTTACACACAGTATGATGACCACAACAATCCACTTCACACAGTATGATGGCCCCAACAATCCACGGCAAACAGTATGATGACCCTAACAATCCACTACACATAGTATGATGACTCCAACAATCCCGTACACACAGTATGATGGCCCCAATAATCCACTACACACAGTGTGAAGGCCCCAACAATCCACTACACACAGTATGATGGGCCCAACAATCCCCTATACACAGTATGATGACCCCAACAATCCACTACAAATAGTGTGATGACCTTAACAATCCACTACACATAGTATGATGACCCCAAAAATCCACGGCACACAATATGATGGCCCCCAACAATCCACGGCACACAGTATGATGACCCCAACAATCCACTAACACCGTATGATGACCCCAACAATCCACTACACACAATATGATGGCCCCCAACAATCCACGCACACAGTATGATGACCCCAACAATCCACTAATCACAATATGATGACCCCAACAATCCACTACAACAGTATGATGGCCCCAACAATCCACTACAACAGTATGATGATCCAACAATCCACTACAGATAGTATGATGAGCCCAACAATCCACTACAGATAGTTGATGACCCCAACAATCCACTACACATAGTATGATGACCCCAAGAATCCCCTATACACAGTATGATGACCCCCAACAATCCACTACAGATAGTGTGATGACCTTAACAATCCACTACACATAGTATGATGACCCCAAAAATCCTCTACATTCAGTATAATGACCCCAACAATCCACTTCATACAATATGATGACCCCAACAATCCACTACACACAGTATGATGACCACAACAATCCACTACACACAGTATGATGACCACAACAATTCACTACACACAGTATGATGACCCCAACAATCCTCTACACACAGTATGATGACCACAACAATCCACTTCACACAGTATGATGACCCCAACAATCCTCTACACACAGTATGATGACCACAACAATCCACTTCACACAGTATGATGGCCCCAACAATCCACGGCAAACAGTATGATGACCCTAACAATCCACTACACATAGTATGATGACTCCAACAATCCCCTACACACAGTATGATGGCCCCCAATAATCCACTACACACAGTGTGAAGGCCCCAACAATCCACTACACACAGTATGATGGGCCCAACAATCCCCTATACACAGTATGATGACCCCAACAATCCACTACAAATAGTGTGATGACCTTAACAATCCACTACACATAGTATGATGACCCCAAAAATCCTCTACATACAGTATGATGACCCCAAAAATCCACTGCACACAGTATGATGACCCCAACAATCCATTTCGCACAGTATGGTGACCCCAACAATCCACTACACACCGTATGATGACCCCCAACAATCCACTACACACAATATGATGGCCCCCAACAATCCACGGCACACAGTATGATGACCCCAACAATCCACTACACATAGTATGATGGCCCCCAACAATCCACTACACATAGTATGATGGCCCCCAACAATCCACTAATCACAATATGATGACCCCAACAATCCACTACACACAGTATGATGGCCCCCAACAATCCACTACACACAGTATGATGGCCCCCAACAATCCACGGCACACAGTATAATGACCCCAACAATCCACTACAGATAGTATGATGACCCCAACAATCCACTACAGATAGTATGATGACACCAACAATCCACTACAGATAGTATGATGAGCCCAACAATCCACTACAAATAGTATGATGACCCCAACAATCCACTACACATAGTATGATGACCCCAAGAATCCCCTATACACAGTATGATGACCCCCAACAATCCACTACAGATAGTGTGATGACCTTAACAATCCACTACACATAGTATGATGACCCCAAAAATCCTCTACATACAGTATAATGACCCCAACAATCCACTACAGATAGTGTGATGACCCCAACAATCCACTACGCACAGTATGATGACCACAACAATCCACTACACACAGTATGATGACCACAACAATTCACTACACACAGTATGATGACCCCAACAATCCTCTACACACAGTATGATGACCACAACAATCCACTTCACACAGTATGATGACCCCAACAATCCACGGCAAACAGTATGATGACCCTAACAATCCACTACACATAGTATGATGACTCCAACAATCCCCTACACACAGTATGATGGCCCCCAATAATCCACTACACACAGTGTGAAGGCCCCAACAATCCACTACACACAGTATGATGGGCCCAACAATCCCCTATACACAGTTTGATGACCCCAACAATCCACTACAAATAGTGTGATGACCTTAACAATCCACTACACATAGTATGATGACCCCAAAAATCCTCTACATACAGTATGATGACCCCAACAATCCACTGCACACAGTATGATGACCCCAACAATCCACTTCGCACAGTATGGTGACCCCAACAATCCACTACACACCGTATGATGACCCCCAACAATCCACTACACACAATATGATGGCCCCCAACAATCCACGGCACACAGTATGATGACCCCAACAATCCACTACACATAGTATGATGGCCCCCAACAATCCACTAATCACAATATGATGACCTCAACAATCCACTACACACAGTATGATGGCCCCCAACAATCCACGGCACACAGTATAATGACCCCAACAATCCACTACAGATAGTATGATGACCCCAACAATCCACTACAGATAGTATGATGACACCAACAATCCACTACAGATAGTATGATGACCCCAACAATCCACTACAGATAGTATGATGACCCCAACAATCCACTACAGATAGTGTGATGACCCCAACAATCCACTTCGCACAGTATGATGGCCCCAACAATCCACGGCACACAGTATAATGACCCCAACAATCCACTACAGATAGTATGATGACCCCAACAATCCACTACACACCGTATGATGACCACAACAATCCACTACACACAGTATGATGACCCCAACAATCCACTACACACATTATGATGACCCCAACAATCCACTACACACAGTATGATGGCCCCAACAATCTACTGCACACAGTATGATGACCCCAACAATCCACTACAGATAGTATGATGACCCCAACAATCCACTACAGATAGTGTGATGACCCCAACAATCCACTACACATAGTATGATGACCCCAAGAATCCCCTATACACAGTATGATGACCCCCAACAATCCACTACAGATAGTGTGATGACCTTAACAATCCACTACACACCGTATGATGACCACAACAATCCTCTACATACAGTATGATGACCCCAACAATCCACGGCACACAGTATAATGACCCCAACAATCCACTACAGATAGTATGATGACCCCAACAATCCACTACACACCGTATGATGACCACCACAATCCACTACACAGCATATGATGACCCCAACAATCCACTACACACAGTATGATGGCCACCAACAATCCACGGCACACAGTATAATGACCCCAACAATCCACTACAGATAGTATGATGACCCCAACAATCCACTACACACCGTATGATGACCACCACAATCCACTACACATCGTATGATGACCACAACAATCCACTACACACAGTATGATGTCCCCCAACAATCCACTGCACATAGTATGATGACCCCAACAATCCACTACACACAGTATGATGACCCCAACAATCCACTACACACAGTATGATGGGCCCAACAATCTACTGCACACAGTATGATGGCCCCAACAATCCACTACACACAGTATGATGACCCCAACAATCCACTACACATAGTATGATGACCCCAACAATCCACTTCACACAGTATGATGACCCCAACAATCCACTACACACAGTATGATGACCCCAACAATCCACTACACATAGTATGATGGCCCCAACAATCTACTGCACACAGTATGATGGCCCCAACAATCCACTACACACAGTATGATGACCCCAACAATCCCCTACACACAATATGATGACCCCAACAATCCACTACACACAGTATGATGACCCCAACAATCCACTACACACAGTATGATGACCCCAACAATCCCCTACACACAATATGATGACCCCAACAATCCACTACACACAGTATGATGACCCCAACAATCCACTACACACAGTATGATGACCCCAGCAATCCACTACACACAGTATGATGGTCACTTACAGTGCTCCCCAAACAGTCCCCCCACATTAAAAATAAGCTTATTCTCAGCTAATCTCGGTTCCCGTCCACCAGTCTCCTCTTCTGGCTTATATACACAGTGGGGCCACCACAGGCAGAGCGATGCAGTGATATTGTCACACTGGCTGTGGCCCCCCCACTTGGTGCCAGCCTCTGGTAGACCCCCGGCCGTGGCCTCCTGGAGTGATTGACCTCAGCTTCGTTACAGTGGTGGATGCTGAAATTGTTACTGTATTACCAATGTGAGGACACTGCTCAGTGTTGTGATTGAAGCATTGGCCAGGATTGCCCTGATCGTGGGTCACACTGACTCATTCCTGGATTCCGCCATGTAATCATGACCTTCTTTCTCTTTCAGAAACGCCTTTGTCTGATCACGGTCCTCGTTGGTATAGGGATCGCTGGGCTGATTCTCTTCATAGTGTTAAGCACATCCCATCATCAGGAGAATATTCACCGCACCACAGTGGCCCCGAAACACCATGTAATAATCACCAATAACTTCAGTGACATCATCAACATCATCAGCGAGATCAGTAACATCAGTGACATCAGCAACATCAGCGAGATCAGTAACATCAGCGAGATCAATAACATCAGCGAGATCAGTAACATCAGCGAGATCAATAACATCAGCGAGATCAGTAACATTAGCAACATCACCAATGTCACTAACACTAACTTCACCACCACACCGTATATCCACCGCTAGGTGTGTTATCACTATGTAATAATAATCTAATATAAGCCCCACCCCCTCAGTTATGTCATGAGTTGCTGACAGTAAGTCCGGCCCCCGCGGAGCCTCTTATGTCTTGTATTGTCCTGATTTCTTATGTTATCATCTTGTTAATATTCTGTTATTCAGAGAATCTTCCTGTTGCTTTATATTTTCAGCTCTAACAATCTTGCAAAAATGTTTAATAAGTAATAAACCCACGATCTGCTGACACATTCCTCATTATGTGCTGATTACAGCTCTGCTCGATGGATCAATTCAGCATTGAGGAAGACAATGGTTGTTCTATACTCCTCCACCAGGGGAGCTGTGCTACACACAATGGTTGTTCTATACTCCTCCACCAGGGGGAGCTGTGCTACACACTATGGTTGTTCTATACTCCTCCACCAGGGGAGCTGTGCTACACACAATGGTTGTTCTATACTCCTCCACCAGGGGGAGCTGTGCTACACACAATGGTTGTTCTATACTCCTCCACCAGGGGGAGCTGTGCTACACACAATGGTTGTTCTATACTCCTCCTCCAGGGGGAGCTGTGTTACACACAATGGTTGTTCTATACTCCTCCACCAGGGAAGCTGTGTTACACACAATGGCTGTTCTATACTCCTCCACCAGGGGGAGCTGTGCTACACACAATGGTTGTGCTATATTCCTCCACCAGGGGGAGCTGTGCTACACACAATGGTTGTTCTATACTCCTCCACCAGGGGGAGCTGTGCTACACACAATGGTTGTGCTATATTCCTCCACCAGGGGGAGCTGTGCTACACACAATGGTTGTTCTATACTCCTCCACCAGGGGACAGCTGTGCTACACACAATGGTTGTTCTATACTCTTCCACCAGGGGGAGCTGTGCTACACAAAATGATTGTGCTATACTCCTCCACCAGGGGGAGCTGTGCTACACACAATGATTGTTCTATATTCCTCCACCAGGGGGAGCTGTGTTACACACAATGGTTGTTCTATATTCCTCCACCAGGGGGAGCTGTGCTACACACAATGATTGTTCTATATTCCTCCACCAGGGGGAGCTGTGTTACACACAATGGTTGTTCTATATTCCTCCACCAGGGGGAGCTGTGTTACACACAATGGCTGTTCTATACTCCTCCTCCAGGGGGAGCTGTGTTACACACAATGGTTGTTCTATACTCCTCCACCAGGGGTAGCTGTGCTACACACAATGATTGTTCTATATTCCTCCACCAGGGGGAGCTGTGCTACACACAATGGTTGTTCTATACTCCTCCACCAGAGGGAGCTGTTACACACAATGGTTGTTCTATATTCCTCCACCAGAGGGAGCTGTGCTACACGACAATGGTTGTTCTATATTCCTCCACCAGAGGGAGCTGTGTTACACACAATGGTTGTTCTATACTCCTCCATCCAGGGGAGCTGTGCTACACACAATGGTTGTTCTATACTCCTCCACCAGGGGGAGCTGTGTTACACACAATGGTTGTTCTATACTCCTCCTCCTCCAGAGGGAGCTGTGTTACACACAATGGTTGTTCTATACTCCTCCACCAGGGGGAGCTGTGTTACACACAATGGTTGTTCTATACTCCTCCTCCTCCAGAGGGAGCTGTGTTACACACAATGGTTGTTCTATACTCCTCCACCGGGGGAGCTGTGTTTACACACAATGGCTGTTCTATACTCCTCCTCCAGGGGGAGCTGTGTTACACACAATGGTTGTTCTATACTCCTCCTCCAGGGGGAGCTGTGTTACACACAATGGCTGTTCTATACTCCTCCTCCAGGGGGAGCTGTGTTACACACAATGGCTGTACTATACTCCTCCTCCAGGGGGAGCTGTGTTACACACAATGGCTGTTCTATACTCCTCCTCCAGGGGGAGCTGTGTTACACACAATGGCTGTACTATACTCCTCCTCCAGGGGGAGCTGTGTTACACACAATGGCTGTTCTATACTCCTCCTCCAGGGGGAGCTGTGCTACACACAATAGGTTGTTCTATACTTCCTCCACCAGGGGGAGCTGTGTTACACACAATGGTTGTTCTATATTCCCCCACCAGGGGGAGCTGTGCTACACACAATGGTTGTTCTATATCCTCCACCAGGGGGAGCTGTGTTACACACAATGGTTGTTCTATATTCCTCCACCAGGGAGGAGTGTATCTAGGGCTGTGTACACACAATGGCTGTTTCTTTACTCCTCCTCCAGGGGGAGCTGTGTTACACACAATGGTTGTTCTATACTCCTCCACCAGGGGTAGCTGTGCTACACACAATGTTGTTCTATATTCTTCCACCAGGGGGAGCTGTGCTACACACAATGGTTGTTCTATACTCCTCCACCAGAGGGAGCTGTGTACACACAATGGTTGTTCTATATTCCTCCACCAGGGGAGCTGTGCTACACACAATGGTGGGAGCTGTGTACACAAATGTATTCCTCCACCAGGGGAGCTGGTTACACACAATGGTGTTTTCTATCCTCCACCAGAGGGAGCTGGTTACACACAATGGTCTATTCTCCTCCTACCAGGTGGCGTACAGCACTGTGTTCTATCACCTGCTCCTTCAGAGAGCTTCTACACACATGGGTTGTTCTAACACATCTGTTCAGGAGCTCTCCACCAGAGTGTTGCTACCATGTCTATACTTCCTCCACCAGAGGGGTTTTACACAAATGGTTGTTCTATCTCCCCACCAGGGGGCAGCTGTGTACCACAATGCGTTCTAATCCTCCCAGGACTGTGTACCCAATGTTCTATCCTCCGGGGCTTGTACACACATGTGTCTATTCCCCAGGGCTGGTACACAATGGTTATACTCTCCTCCAGGGACTGTTACACAATGTGTTCTATACTCCTCCTCCAGGGGGAGCTGTGTTACACACAATGGTTGTACTATATCCTCTCCAGGGAGTGTGTACATCCATGGTGTTCTATACTCCTCCAGGGGAGCTGTGTTACACACAATGGCTGTTCTATACTCCTCCTCCAGGGGGAGCTGTGTTACACACAATGGCTGTTCTATACTCCTCCTCCAGGGGGAGGCTGTGTTACACACAATGGTTTCTAATTTCTCCCAGGGGAGCTGTTTCTACAATGACTGTCTACTCCTCCCAGGGAGGTGACTGTGTTCACACAGCCATTCACTCCCAGGGGAGCTGTGTACAACAATGGTGTTCTATACTCCTCCTCCAGGGGGGGATCTGCTGTGTACACACAATGGCTGTTCTATACTCCTCCACCAGGGGAGCTGTGCTACACACAATGGCTGTTCTATATCCTCCCAGGGAGCGTGTACACACATGGTGTTTATATCTCCCCAGGGGAGCTGTGTTACACACAATGGCTGTTCTATACTCCTCCCCAGGGGGAGCTGTGTTACACACAATGGTTGTTCTATACTCCTCCACCAGGGGGAGCTGTGTTACACACAATGGCTGTTCTATACTCCTCCTCCAGGGGGAGCTGTGTTACACACAATGGTTGTTCTATACTCCTCCACCAGGGGGAGCTGTGTTACACACAATGGCTGTTCTATACTCCTCTCCGGGAGCTGTGTACCACATGTGTTCTAATCTCGGGGAGCTGTGTTACACACAATGGCTGTTCTATACTCCTCCTCCAGGGGGAGCTGTGTTACACACAATGGCTGTTCTATACTCCTCCTCCAGGGGGAGCTGTGTTACACACAATGCTGTTCTATACTCTCTCCAGGGAGCTGTTTACACACAATGGCTGTTACTATACTCCTCCTCCAGGGGGAGCTGTGTTACACACAATGGCTGTTCTATACTCCTCCTCCAGGGGGAGCTGTGTTACACACAATGGCTGTATTATACTCCTCCTCCAGGGGAGCTGTGTTCACACAATGGCTGTCTATACTCCTCCCAGGGGAGCTGTTACACACAATGGCTGTACTATACTCCTCCACCAGGGGGAGCTGTGTTACACACATGGCTGTACTATACTCCTCCACCAGGGGGGCTGTGTTACACACAATGGTTGTTCTATACTCCTCCACCAGGGGAGCTGTGTTACACACAATGGTTGTTCTATACTCCTCCACCAGGGGGAGCTGTTACACCCAATGGTTGTTCTATACTCCTCCACCAGGGGAGCTGTGTTACACACAATGGTTGTTCCATGTTCTGAACTCTTCAGATTATTTCTTCAGTTTTGGACTTTGGAGTCATAATTTGACTGTTGTTGATCTCGGAGTAAAATCTTATCAGATGTAGAATGTGTGGGAATTTCCTGAATCTGCAGGATCCTGCCCGGAGTGGCGTCTTCTTGAACTGTTGACACAGGCGTTTTATAGTCTATAAAGCCTAATTCTGCCTGTACACCTATGGGGGTGTCGCTGCCCCCCTCCCCAGGATACCCCGGCCGTTGTCAGCTGTAATGGCCGCTGCTCTCGTGTTCGGGGTCTGAACTTATCTCGGGATTTTCCCAATATTTCCTTGTTCTCTTGGACTTTGATAACGTTCCGGCTGTAAATATTGGACCGCAGTAATGATCCCGGCAGATCTGCTGTGACCGCCATCCGGTGAGTACGACCCCAGCTCGGCCGCCCCGGGGTGCAGAATAATACAATGTCGTTACCCCCTGGGGGTGGGATCGGGGGCTGAACATTGGGGCTGGAAATAACCAAGAGGAACTGATGGAACCTTCATTGATGTGGAAACGCCAAAGACCCTGGAGCTTCAGCTCTCGATCTCGCGGTCACATCGCTTTATGTGGCGGATTGTCATAGGAGTTATTAATACAAGAGATGACGACAATCCGTAATTGAGAGGAAAGAATAATTATAATCTTTATTTATAGAGCGCCAACATATTCCGCAGCTTCACAATACAAAGTTCATGTTTATACAATCATAAGAAACAATTATCAGAAAATATGATACAAAGCAGAATACAATACAATAATTAAAGCAAAATAATGACAGCCCTGGTCATAAGAGCTTACAATCTAACAATGAGGTGTGGGTGACACAGTACAGGGGCTTATTTACAATGATGGTATAGTCATAGAGGAGATGGGGAAACGTCACGTTGCCGTAACCGGCTCCTCGGCACTGACAGAGACAAAGCGCCGGTGAGTGCGGTGAGTCCTGCAGGTTCAGGCTCCAGCGCTGCCTCCCTCCGGTAACACTGACAGCTCGGGCTGGAGCTGCTCCTTCCACTGCCCTGCCGTACTGCAGAGAGGGCGGGGAGAGGGCACTCCATGCTACAGATATATACATGGTCCACAAGTACAGCTAGTCCTAACCTAGAGGTCCAATTCACCTCTCAGATATATACTTGGTCCACAAGTACAGATAGTTCAATTCTCTCCATTGTGCATTTCTCACACAATGGAGATGGCTGCGGATGTGACCAGGCCAGCAGCAGTGTCTATTGTGTTGTGTACAGCCAGCAGCCGTCTGCATTGTGCATTTGTCCCGCAGCCATCTCCATTGTGTATACGGGCAGCAGCAGTCTCTAATGTGTACAGCCAACAGCAGTCTCTATTGTGTATTCTCTACTGTGTGTATAGCCAGAAACCGTCTCCATTGTCTATACAGCCTGCAGACATCTCTATTGTGTATACAGCTAGCAGCCGTCTCTACTGTGTATTCTTTATTGTTTATACAGCTATTGTGTATTCAGGCCACAGCAGTCTCAAGTGGTGTGTGTGTGTGTGTGTGTAATATATAATAGAGAGAGAGTGTAAAAAAAGGAAAAATAGCACAAAAATATAGAAAAAGTGAACTTTATTGCCCAATGGCATGGCCACACATTGGGCAATAAAGTCCACTTTTATCTATTTTTTTGTGCTGTTTTTCCTCTTTTTACTCTATTGTAAGGAACCATCTGGATCGCTGGTTGGGGAGGCTTTGCACATAAATTGAGGTAATTTTTGGTGCTTTCCAATTTTTCACTCTAATTATACGTGTATGGGTGGAGGCGGAGCATGGGTGACGGCGAAGCATGGGTGGAGGTGGAGCATGGTTGGAGGCGGAGCATGGGTGGAGGCGGAGTCGGGTGGATGCTATGTGGAGTCTAAGGGGGGCCCCAAAATTTTGCAGTAAGGGGCCCCAAAATTACTAGTGGCAGCCCTGGTGATGATGATGATGATGGTGGTGGTGATGATGATGTTAATGATGATGATGATGGTAATGATGATGATGATGATGATGATGATGATGAGTGTCAGGGATTCTGTTGTGTTTTGTAGAATCATCTTTGTGGCTTCTACAGCGGATTCTTCTTCCAGTGGTGGCCAAAGATATGGAGGACATAAGTCTGGAGCAAAGGATCTAAAACCCTTCAGGCTAGGACAACAAAACAACATGGACACAAGAGCTGACTCTCTTTCTAGAAAAACACAGAACTCCTCTGCGGACTGAAAACCCCACGATGGAGTCTGAAGTGAGATCTCAAGAGCCCGAGGTGTCCGGACCGGATGAGAGGGGTGAGAAATGTAAACTGGAGTCTGTGATCATATAGAAGATCATCACTGGTCCAGGAAAACTGAAGACTGCAGAGTATAATAGGGTCCCCAGATCACCAAATAACACAGGATCCACCATTCACAATAGGTGATATCACAGCTCACCTCCTCCTCCTGTACAATGACTGATAACACCTCTATATACAGTAGATAACACAGGATCCACCATTCACAATAGGTGATATCACAGCTCACCTCCTCCTCCTGTACAATGACTGATAACACCTCTATATACAGTAGATAACACAGGATCACCATTCACAATAGATGATATCACAGCTCACCTCCTCCTGTACAATGACTGATAACACCTCTATATACAGTAGATAACACAGGATCCACCATTCACAATAGATATCACAGCTCACCTCCTCTCCTGTACAATGACTGATAACACTCTATATACAGTAGATAACACAGGATCCACCATTCACAATAGGTGATATCACAGCTCACCTCCTCCTTGTACAATGACTGATAACACCTCTATATACAGTAGATAACACAGGATCCACCATTCACAATAGGTGATATCACAGCTCACCTCCTCCTCTGTACAATGACTGATAACACCTCTATATACAGTAGATAAACACAGGATCCACCATTCACAATAGATGATATCACAGCTCACCTCCTCCTGTACAATGACTGATAACACCTCTATATACAGTAGATAACACAGGATCCACCATTCACAATAGATGATATCACAGCTCACTCTCCTCCTGTACAATGACTGATAACACCTCTATATACAGTAGATAAACACGGATCCACCATTCACAATAGGTGATATCACAGCTCACCTCCTCCTGTACAATGACTGATAACACCTCTATATACAGTAGATAACACAGGATCCACCATTCACAATAGTGATATCACAGCTCACCTCCTCCTGTACAATGACTGATAACACCTCTATATACAGTAGATAACACAGGATCCACCATTCACAATAGTGATATCACAGCTCACCTCCTCTCCTGTACAATGACTGATAACACCTCTATATACAGTAGATAACACAGGATCCACCATTCACAATAGGTGATATCACAGCTCACCTCCTCCTGTACAATGACTGATAACACCTCTATATACAGTAGATAACACAGGATCCACCATTCACAATAGATGATATCACAGCTCACCTCCTCCTGTACAATGACTGATAACACCTCTATATACAGTAGATAACACAGGATCCACCATTCACAATAGGTGATATCACAGCTCACCTCTCTCCTGTACAATGACTGATAACACCTCTATATACAGTAGATACACAGGATCCACCATTCACAATAGTGATATCACAGCTCACCTCTCCTGTACAATGACTGATAACACCTCTATATACAGTAGATAACACAGGATCCACCATTCACATAGATGATATCACAGCTCACCTCCTCCTCCTGTACAATGACTGATAACACCTCTATATACAGTAGATAACACAGGATCCACCATTCACAATAGATGATATCACAGCTCACCTCCTCTGTACAATGACTGATAACACCTCTATATACAGTAGATAACACAGGATCCACCATTCACAATAGATGATATCACAGCTCACCTCCTCCTGTACAATGACTGATAACACCTCTATATACAGTAGATAACACAGGATCCACCATTCACAATAGATGATATCACAGCTCACCTCCTCCTGTACAATGACTGATAACCTCTATATACAGTAGATAACACAGGATCCACCATTCACAATAGGTGATATCACAGCTCACCTCTCTCCTGTACAATGACTGATAACACCTCTATATACAGTAGATACACAGGATCCACCATTCACAATAGGATGATATCACAGCTCACCTCTCCTGTACAATGACTGATAACACCTCTATATACAGTAGATAACACAGGATCCACCATTCACAATAGGTGATATCACAGCTACCTCCTCCTGTACAATGACTGATAACACCTCTATATACAGTAGATCACACAGGATCCACCATTCACAATAGATGATATCACAGCTCACCTCCTCCTGTACAATGACTGATAACACCTCTATATACAGTAGATAACACAGGATCCACCATTCACAATAGGTGATATCACAGC
Organism: Allobates femoralis; assembly: GCA_033576535.1. Lineage (NCBI taxonomy): Eukaryota > Metazoa > Chordata > Amphibia > Anura > Aromobatidae > Allobates > Allobates femoralis. The sequence continues at coordinate 243,014,963 of JARQOC010000011.1, forward strand.
TCACCTCTCTCCTGTACAATGACTGATAACACCTCTATATACAGTAGATAACACAGGATCCACCATTCACAATAGGTGATATCACAGCTCACCTCCTCCTGTACAATGACTGATAACACCTCTATATACAGTAGATAACACAGGATCCACCATTCACAATAGTGATATCACAGCTCACCTCCTCCTGTACAATGACTGATAACACCTCTATATACAGTAGATAACACAGGATCCACCATTCACAATAGATGATATCACAGCTCACCCCCTCCTGTACAATGACTGATAACACCTCTATATACAGTAGATAACACAGGATCCACCATTCACAATAGATGATATCACAGCTCACCCTCCTCCTGTACAATGACTGATAACACCTCTATATACAGTAGATAACACAGGATCCACCATTCACAATAGGTGATATCACAGCTCACCTCCTCCTGTACAATGACTGATAACACCTCTATATACAGTAGATAACACAGGATCCACCATTCACAATAGGTGATATCACAGCTCACCTCCTCCTGTACAATGACTGATAACACCTCTATATACAGTAGATAACACAGGATCCACCATTCACAATAGGGATATCACAGCTCACCTCCTCCTGTACAATGACTGATAACACCTCTATATACAGTAGATAACACAGGATCCACCATTCACAATAGATGATATCACAGCTCCCTCCTCCTGTACAATGACTGATAACACCTCTATATACAGTAGATAACACAGGATCCACATTCACAATAGGTGATATCACAGCTCACCTCCCTCCTGTACAATGACTGATAACACCTCTATATACAGTAGATAACACAGGATCCACCATTCACAATAGTGATATCACAGCTCACCTCCTCCTGTACAATGACTGATAACACCTCTATATACAGTAGATAACACAGGATCCACCATTCACAATAGGATATATCACAGCTCACCTCCTCCTGTACAATGACTGATAACACCTCTATTACAGTAGATAACACAGGATCCACCATTCACAATAGATGATATCACAGCTCACCTCCTCCTGTACAATGACTGATAACACCTCTATATACAGTAGATAACACAGGATCCACCATTCACAATAGATGATATCAAGCTCACCTCCTCCTGTACAATGACTGATAACACCTCTATATACAGTAGATAACACAGGATCCACCATTCACAATAGTGATATCACAGCTCACCTCCTCCTCCTGTACAATGACTGATAACACCTCTATATACAGTAGATAACACAGGATCCACCATTCACAATAGTGATATCACAGCTCACTCCTCCTCCTGTACAATGACTGATAACACCTCTATATACAGTAGATAACAAGGATCCACCATTCACAATAGATGATATCACAGCTCACCTCCTCCTGTACAATGACTGATAAACACCTCTATATACAGTAGATAACACAGGATCCACCATTCACAATAGGTGATATCACAGCTCACCTCCTCCTCCTGTACAATGACTGATAACACCTCTATATACAGTAGATAACACAGGATCCACCATTCACAATAGATGATATCACAGCTCACCTCCTCCTGTACAATGACTGATAACACCTCTATATACAGTAGATAACACAGGATCCACATTCACAATAGGTGATATCACAGCTCACCTCCCCTGTACAATGACTGATAACACCTCTATATACAGTAGATAACACAGGATCCACCATTCACAATAGATGATATCACAGCTCACCTCCTCCTGTACAATGACTGATAACACCTCTATATACAGTAGATAACACAGGATCCACCATTCACAATAGATGATATCAAGCTCACCTCCTCCTGTACAATGACTGATAACACCTCTATTTACAGTAGATAACACAGGTCCACCATTCACAATAGATGATATCACAGCTCACCTCCTCCTGTACAATGACTGATAACACCTCTATATACAGTAGATAACACAGGATCCACATTCACAATAGGTGATATCACAGCTCACCTCCTCCTGTACAATGACTGATAACACCTCTATATACAGTAGATAACACAGGATCCACCATTCACAATAGATGATATCACAGCTCACCTCCTCCTGTACAATGACTGATAACACCTCTATATACAGTAGATAACACAGGATCCATCATTCACAATAGGTGATATCACAGCTCACCCCTCCTGTACAATGACTGATAACACCTCTATATACAGTAGATAACACAGGATCCACCATTCACAATAGATGATATCACAGCTCACTCCTCTGTACAATAACTGATAAACACCTCTATATACAGTAGATAACACAGGATCCACCATTCACAATAGATGATATCAAAGCTCACCTCCTCCTGTACAATGACTGATAACACCTCTATATACAGTAGATAACACAGGATCCACCATTCACAATAGGTGATATCACAGCTCACCTCTCTCCTGTACAATGACTGATAACTCTATATACAGTAGATAACACAGAATCCACCATTCACAATAGGTGATATCACAGCTCACCTCCTCTGTACAATGACTGATAACACCTTATATACAGTAGATCACACAGGATCCACCATTCACAATAGGTGATATCATAGCTCACCTCCTCTGTACAATGACTGATAACACCTCTATATACAGTAGATAACACAGGATCCACCATTCACAATAGGTGATATCACAGCTCACTCTCCTCCTGTACAATGATGATAACACCTCTATATACAGTAGATACACAGGATCCCATTCACAATAGATATCATCACAGCTCACCTCCTTTCCTGTACAATGACTGATAACACCTCTATATACAGTAGATAACACAGGATCCACCGTTCACAATAGGTGATATCACAGCTCACCTCCTCCTGTACAATGACTGATAACACCTCTATATACAGTAGATAACACAGGATCCACCATTCACAGTAGGTGATATCACAGCTCACCTCCTCCTGTACAATGACTGATAACACTCTATATACAGTAGATAACACAGGATCCACCATTCACAATAGATGATATCACAGCTCACCTCTCCTGTACAATGACTGATAACACCTCTATATACAGTAGATAACACAGGATCCATCATTCACAATAGGTGATATCACAGCTCACCCCTCCTGTACAATGACTGATAACACCTCTATATACAGTAGATAACACAGGATCCACCATTCACAATAGATGATATCACAGCTCACCTCCTCTGTACAATGACTGATAACACCTCTATATACAGTAGATAACACAGGATCCACCATTCAATAGATGATATCAAAGCTCACCTCCTCCTCCTGTACAATGACTGATAACACCTCTATTACAGTAGATAACACAGGGTCCACCATTCACAATAGATGATATCACAGCTCACCTCCTCCTGTACAATGACTGATAACACCTCTATATACAGTAGATAACACAGGATCCACCATTCACAATAGATGATATCACAGCTCACCTCCTCCTGTATAATGACTGATAACACATCTTTATACAGTAGATAACACAGGATCCACCATTCACAATAGATGATATCACAGCTCACCTCCTCCTCCTGTACAATGACTGATAACACCTTATATATAGTAGATAACACAGGATCCACATTCACAATAGATGATATCACAGCTCACTCCTCCTCCTGTACAATAACTGATAACACTCTATATACAGTAGATAACACAGGATCCACCATTCACAATAGATGATATCAAAGCTCACCTCCTCTGTACAATGACTGATAACACCTCTATATACAGTAGATAACACAGGATCCACCATTCACAATAGGTGATATCACAGCTCACCTCCTCCTCCTGTACAATGACTGATTAACTCTATATACAGTAGATAACACAGAATCCACCATTCACAATAGGTGATATCACAGCTCACCTCCTCCTGTACAATGACTGATAACACCTTATATACAGTAGATCAACAGGATCCACCATTCACAATAAGTGATATCACAGCTCACCTCCTCCTGTACAATGACTGATAACACCTCTATATACAGTAGATAACACAGGATCCACCATTCACAATAGGTGATGTCACAGCTCACCTCCTCCTCCTGTACAATGACTGATAACACCTCTATATACAGTAGATAACACTGGATCCACCATTCACAATAGGTGATATCACAGCTCACCTCCTCCTGTACAATGACTGATAACACCTCTATATACAGTAGATAACACAGGATCTACCATTCACAATAGGTGATATCACAGCTCACCTCCTCCTCCTGTACAATGACTGATAACACCTCTATATACAGTAGATCACACAGGATCCACATTCACAATAGATGATATCACAGCTCACCTCTCCTCCTGTACAATGACTGATAACACCTCTATATACAGTAGATAACACAGGATCCACCATTCACAATAGATGATATCAAAGCTCACCTCCTCTGTACAATGACTGATAACACCTCTATATATACAGTAGATAACACAGGATCCACCATTCACAATAGATGATATCACAGCTCACTCCTCCTCCTGTACAATGACTGATAACACCTCTATATTACAGTAGATAACACAGGATCCACCATTCACAATAGGTGATATCACAGCTCACCTCCTCCTGTACAATGACTGATAACACCTCTGTATAAAGTAGATAACACAGGATCCACCATTCATAATAGATGATATCACAGCTCACCTCCTCCTCCTGTACAATGACTGATAACACATCTATTATACAGTAGATAACACAGGATCCACCATTCACAATAGATGATATCACAGCTCACTCTCCTCCTGTACAATGACTGATAACACCTCTATATATAGTAGAATAACACAGGATCCACCATTCACAATAGATGATATCACAGCTCACCTCCTCCTCCTGTACAATAACTGATAACCTCTATATACAGTAGATAACACAGGATCCACCATTCACAATAGAGATATCAAAGCTCACCTCCTCCTGTACAATGACTGATAACACCTCTATATACAGTAGATAACACAGGATCCACCATTCACAATAGGTGATATCACAGCTCACCTCCTCCTCCTGTACAATGACTGATAACACCTCTTATATACAGTAGATAACACAGGATCCACCATTCACAATAGATGATATCACAGCTCACCTCCTCCTGTACAATGACTGATAACACCTCTATATACAGTAGATAACACAGGATCCACCATTCACAATAGATGATATCACAGCTCACCTCCTCTCCTGTACAATGACTGATAACACCTCTATATACAGTAGATAACACAGGATCCACCATTCACAATAGGTGATATCACAGCTCACCTCCTCCTCCTGTACAATGACTGATAACACCCTTATATACAGTAGATAACACAGGATCCACCATTCACAATAGGTGATATCACAGCTCACCTCCTCCTGTACAATGACTGATAACACCTCTATATACAGTAGATAACACAGGATCCACCATTCACAATAGATGATATCACAGCTCACCTCCTCCTGTACAATGACTGATAACACCTCTATATACAGTAGATAACACAGGATCCACCGTTCACAATAGGTGATATCACAGCTCACCTCCTCCTCCTGTACAATGACTGATAACACCTCTATATACAGTAGATAACACAGGATCCACCATTCACAGTAGGTGATATCACAGCTCACCTCCTCCTGTACAATGACTGATAACACCTCTATATACAGTAGATAACACAGGATCCACCATTCACAATAGATGATATCACAGCTCACCTCCTCCTGTACAATGGACTGATAACACCTCTATATACAGTAGATAACACAGGATCCATCATTCACAATAGGTGATATCACAGCTCACCCCCTCCTGTACAATGACTGATAACACCTCTATATACAGTAGATAACACAGGATCCACCATTCACAATAGTGATATCACAGCTCACCTCCTCCTGTACAATGACTGATAACACCTCTATATACAGTAGATAAACACAGGATCCACCATTCACAATAGATGATATCAAAGCTCACCTCCTCCTCCTGTACAATGACTGATAACACCTCTATTTACAGTAGATAACACAGGGTCCACCATTCACAATAGATGATATCACAGCTCACCTCCTCCTGTACAATAACTGATAACACCTCTATATACAGTAGATAACACAGGATCCACCATTCACAATAGACGATATCAAAGCTCACCTCCTCCTGTACAATGACTGATAACACCTCTATATACAGTAGATAACACAGGATCCACCATTCACAATAGGTGATATCACAGCTCACCTCCTCCTCCTGTACAATGACTGATAACACCTCTATATACAGTAGATAACACAGGATCCACCATTCACAATAGATGATATCACAGCTCACCTCCTCCTGTACAATGACTGATAACACCTCTATATACAGTAGATAACACAGGATCCACCATTCACAATAGATGATATCACAGCTCACCTCCTCCTCCTGTACAATGACTGATAACACCTCTATATACAGTAGATAACACAGGATCCACCATTCACAATAGGTGATATCACAGCTCACCTCCTCCTCCTGTACAATGACTGATAACACCTCTATATATAGTAGATAACACAGGATCCACCATTCACAATAGATGATATCACAGCTCACCTCCTCCTCCTGTACAATAACTGATAACACCTCTATATACAGTAGATAACACAGGATCCACCATTCACAATAGATGGTAATCAAAGCTCACCTCCTCCTGTACAATGACTGATAACACCTCTATATACAGTAGATAACACAGGATCCACCATTCACAATAGGTGATATCACAGCTCACCTCCTCCTCCTGTACAATGACTGATAACACCTCTATATACAGTAGATAACACAGGATCCACCATTCACAATAGATGATATCACAGCTCACCTCCTCCTGTACAATGACTGATAACACCTCTATATACAGTAGATAACACAGGATCCACCATTCACAATAGGTGATATCACAGCTCACCTCCTCCTGTACAATGACTGATAACACCTCTGTATAAAGTAGATAACACAGGATCCACCATTCATAATAGATGATATCACAGCTCACCTCCTCCTCCTGTACAATGACTGATAACACATCTTTATACAGTAGATAACACAGGATCCACCATTCACAATAGATGATATCACAGCTCACCTCCTCCTCCTGTACAATGACTGATAACACCTCTATATATAGTAGATAACACAGGATCCACCATTCACAATAGATGATATCACAGCTCACCTCCTCCTCCTGTACAATAACTGATAACACCTCTATATACAGTAGATAACACAGGATCCACCATTCACAATAGACGATATCAAAGCTCACCTCCTCCTGTACAATGACTGATAACACCTCTATATACAGTAGATAACACAGGATCCACCATTCACAATAGGTGATATCACAGCTCACCTCCTCCTCCTGTACAATGACTGATAACACCTCTATATACAGTAGATAACACAGGATCCACCATTCACATAGATGATATCACAGCTCACCTCCTCCTGTACAATGACTGATAACACCTCTATATACAGTAGATAACACAGGATCCACCATTCACAATAGATGATATCACAGCTCACCTCCTCCTCCTGTACAATGACTGATAACACCTCTATATACAGTAGATAACACAGGATCCACCATTCACAATAGGTGATATCACAGCTCACCTCCTCCTCCTGTACAATGACTGATAACACCTCTATATATAGTAGATAACACAGGATCCACCATTCACAATAGATGATATCACAGCTCACCTCCTCCTCCTGTACAATAACTGATAACACCTCTATATACAGTAGATAACACAGGATCCACCATTCACAATAGATGTATCAAAGCTCACCTCCTCCTGTACAATGACTGATAACACCTCTATATACAGTAGATAACACAGGATCCACCATTCACAATAGGTGATATCACAGCTCACCTCCTCCTCCTGTACAATGACTGATAACACCTCTATATACAGTAGATAACACAGGATCCACCATTCACAATAGATGATGTCACAGCTCACCTCCTCCTCCTGTACAATGACTGATAACACCTCTATATACAGTAGATAACACTGGATCCACCATTCACAATAGGTGATATCACAGCTCACCTCCTCCTGTACATTGACTGATAACACCTCTATATACAGTAGATAACACAGGATCTACCATTCACAATAGGTGATATCACAGCTCACCTCCTCCTCCTGTACAATGACTGATAACACATCTTTATACAGTAGATAACACAGGATCCACCATTCACAATAGATGATATCACAGCTCACCTCCTCCTCCTGTACAATGACTGATAACACCTCTATATACAGTAGATAACACAGGATCCACCATTCACAATAGATGATATCACAGCTCACCTCCTCCTCCTGTACAATAACTGATAACACCTCTATATACAGTAGATAACACAGGATCCACCATTCACAATAGATGATATCACAGCTCACCTCCTCCTGTACAATGACTGATAACACCTCTATATACAGTAGATAACACAGGATCCACCATTCACAATAGGTGATATCACAGCTCACCTCCTCCTGTACAATGACTGATAACACCTCTATATACAGTAATAACACAGGATCCACCATTCACAATAGGTGATATCACAGCTCACCTCCTCCTCCTGTACAATGACTGATAACACCTCTATATACAGTAGATAACACAGGATCCACCATTCACAATAGATGATATCACAGCTCACCTCCTCCTCCTGTACAATGACTGATAACACCTCTATATACAGTAGATAACACAGGATCCACCATTCACAATAGGTGATATCACAGCTCACGTCCTCCTGTACAATGACTGATAACACTTCTATATACAGTAGATAACACAGGATCCACCATTCACAATAGATGATATCACAGCTCACCTCCTCCTCCTGTACAATGACTGATAACACCTCTATATACAGTAGATAACACAGGATCCACCATTCACAATAGATGATATCAAAGCTCACCTCCTCCTGTACAATGACTGATAACACCTCTATATACAGTAGATAACACAGGATCCACCATTCACAATAGATGATATCACAGCTCACCTCCTTCTCCTGTACAATGACTGATAACACCTCTATATACAGTAGATAACACAGGATCCACCATTCACAATAGGTGATATCACAGCTCACCTCCTCCTGTACAATGACTGATAACACCTCTGTATAAAGTAGATAACACAGGATCCACCATTCATAATAGATGATATCACAGCTCACCTCCTCCTCCTGTACAATGACTGATAACACATCTTTATACAGTAGATAACACAGGATCCACCATTCACAATAGATGATATCACAGCTCACCTCCTCCTCCTGTACAATGACTGATAACACCTCTATATATAGTAGATAACACAGGATCCACCATTCACAATAGATGATATCACAGCTCACCTCCTCCTCCTGTACAATAACTGATAACACCTCTATATACAGTTGATAACACAGGATCCACCATTCACAATAGATGATATCAAAGCTCACCTCCTCCTGTACAATGACTGATAACACCTCTATATACAGTAGATAACACAGGATCCACCATTCACAATAGGTGATATCACAGCTCACCTCCTCCTACTGTACAATGACTGATAACACCTCTATATACAGTAGATAACACAGGATCCACCATTCACAATAGATGATATCACAGCTCACCTCCTCCTCCTGTACAATGACTGATAACACCTCTATATACAGTAGATAACACAGGATCCACCATTCACAATAGGTGATATCACAGCTCACCTCCTCCTGTACAATGACTGATAACACCTCTATATACAGTAGATAACACAGGATCCACCATTCACAATAGGTGATGTCACAGCTCACCTCCTCCTCCTGTACAATGACTGATAACACCTCTATATACAGTAGATAACACAGGATCCACCATTCACAATAGGTGATATCACAGCTCACCTCCTCCTGTACAATGACTGATAACACCTCTATATACAGTAGATAACACAGGATCCATCATTCACAATAGGTGATTATCAACAGCTCACCTCACCCTTCCTGTACAATGACTGATAACACTTCTATATACAGTAGATAACACAGGATCCACCATTCACAATAGGTGATATCACAGCTCACCTCCTCCTCCTGTACAATGATTGATAACACCTCTATATACAGTAGATAACACAGGATCCACCATTCACAATAGGTGATATCACAGCTCACCTCCTCCTCCTGTACAATGACTGATAACACCCCTATATACAGGGCTGTATATATTATCTGTAGCTGGGCTGTATATATTATCTGGAGGCTGTGCTGGGCTGTATATATTACATGGAAGCTGTGCTGGACTGTATATATTATCTGGAAGCTGTGCTGGGCTGTATATATTATCTGGAGGCTGTGCTGGGCTGTACATATTACCTGGAGGCTGTGCTGGACTGTAAATATTATCTGGAGGCTGTGCTGTATATATTATCTGGAGGCTTCTGCTGGACTGTAAATATTCACCCTCCAAATAATATATATAGCCCAGCACAGCCTCCAAATAACATATAGGCCAGCACAGCCTCCAGGCAATATATACATCCCCACACATTCTCCAAATATTATATACAGGCCTGCACATCCTCCAAATAATATATACAGCTCAGCACATCCTCCAGGTAATATACATAGCACAGCCTCCAAATAATATATACAGCCCCGCACATCCTCCAAATAATATATATAGCTCAGCACATCCTTCAGGTAATATATATCCCAGCACATCCTTCAGGTGATATACCATATATAGCACAGCTTCCAAATAATATATAAAGACCAGCACAGCCTCCAAATAATATATACAGCCCAGCACAGCCTCCTGGTAATATATACAGACCCGCACACTCTCCAAATATTATATACAGCCCCGCATATCCTCCAAATAATATATACAGCTCAGCACATCCTTCAGGTAATATATATAGCACAGATTCCAAATAATATATACAACCTAGCACAGCCTCTAGGTAATATATACAGCTCGCACACTCTCCAAATATTATATACAGCCCCGCACATCCTCCAAATAATATATACAGCCCAGCACAGCCTCCAGGTAATATATACAGCCCCACACACTCTCCAAATAATATAAACAGCTCAGCACATCCTCCAGGTAATATATATATAGCCCAGCTCATCCTCCAAGTAAAATGACATTATATATATATCCTCCCATGTGCTCCCCGCATATGCGGTCCCCCTTTTCCGTACTGCTTCTCTCCCTCATATACGGCTCTCCTTGTTTCATACTGCTTGTCTCTCTTTATGGCACTCCACATTCACACTGCTCCTCCCCCCATATGCAGCCCCCCTTGTTTCATACTGCTTCTCCCCCCATGTGCCCCCCCATTCATGCCACTTCTCCCCCATGTAGCCCCCCACTCACCCTGCTTCTCCCCCATGTGGCCCCCAATCCACCCTGCTTCTCCCCTCTTGTGGCCCCCCATTCACTCTACTTCTCCCCTCTTGTGGCCCCCCCATTCACTCTGTTATCCCCTCTTGTGACCCCCCATTCATCCTGCTTCTCCCCTCATGTGGCCCCCCCCATTCACTCTGCTTCTCCCCTCTTGTGGCCCCCCCATTCACTCTGCTTCTCCCCTCTTGTGACCCCCCATTCACTCTGTTCTCCCCTCTTGTGACCCCCCATTCACTCTGTTCTCCCCTCTTGTGACCCCCCACTCACTCTGCTTCTCCCCTCATGTGGCCCCTTTTTCATAATGCTCACTTCCTCCACCCCTACGTGGCCTCCGTTCCAGACTTCCCCCACCCAGGCTCTCTTCGGCTCCTCTGCATTTACCTCCATCTCCCAGAGACTCCTCACACTGCCGGCACCTTAGCAGCATCAGCGCTGGCACGTCGGGGTCATCAGCTGCTCTAATATCTAGCTGAGCTGACTGATCCCTGAAGTACCAGCACCCAGAGGGATCAATGCAGCGTCCCAGTATTCAATGAATCCTGGGACACTACAACAACTCCAACCCCCCCATCCAACCCTGGCACCACCCCCAGATACCCACTGCCCTGCTTGCACCTCCAAATGGCTAATTTGCATGGCATGCAAATTAGCCATGCGGACAAGTAGCTGCAGCGCGCACACAGTTGGTGGGGGCTTCACCATTAGGGCGCTCTGTCCCCGATAGACCCTTCACTGTCAAGGCTGCCTGTCCCTGATGGAGAGTGGGCCCCCTCAGATTTGAAGGGCCCTGGCACTTGCCCGGGTGCGGCAGGTGCTGATGCCAGCCCTGATAGGGGGTAATGGTTTTGATCTCTTGCACCTTGCTTGCCGTGGTTGCAATATTTACCTGCATCACGCAGCGGTGTAGCGGTGTCACGAAACAATCTTTGGCCTCATGACTAGTAATGAGCGAGTAGTGAGATACTCGGGTTCGGAAAGCTCTAACTGAATACTCTGAATGAGTAACGAATCCAATCGAAGTCAATAGGGAACTCACTCGGATCCGAACACTGAAACAGTTCAAAGACATCAAGGGAATAAAATCCAGCAACAACGTCCTTTAAATTTTCAGTCCATGTTATTTAGGCAGATTAACAAGCAGAAATGCCGGACAGGAGTCACCATCACATGTTGGGAATAGTCACAGTGACTGAGAACCAAGATGCTGCTCGAAACATGTAACGGTTGATTCATGTCGGGTATTTCTGCTTGTTAATCTGCCTAAATAAAATGGAATCTTAACTTATTCCAAGAAAATTTAATGGATGTTGTTGCTGGATTATTTTTCCTTTATCTCTGAGCAGAGCTTTCCTTATACCCATGCACCGCCCCGGATCCCTCCTCCCATTACTGATTCTATAAGGAGAGATTAAACTTTTCTAACTTTTTAAAACAGTTCAAAGTGTTCGGTTGGAGCCTCCGAACCCGAGTATCCTAGTACTCCCCCATCACTACTCGTCAGAGCTGTCACCTGTGCTGCTTTCTATGCTGAAGCTCTCATGCCGCTAAGTCTTCTACAGCAGTGTTCTCCAACACCAGTCGTCAAGGCACACCAACAGTGCAGGTTTTCAGGATTTCCTTAGCATTTGACAGTTGATAATCTAATCTCCTGCACAGGTGAGGATTCCCAATGCTAAGGAAATTCATAAAACATGCCCTGTTGGTGGCCTTGAAGACTGGATTTGGGGACCTCTGCTCCAAGGTCTACTGTGTGCACCGATTATACTAAGACCATGTTTCCCATCTGTTTTTCTCAGAATCCAGTGCAGGAGTTGATGGAGCCTCGGACGATGTAATTACAAGCACCTCCAGCAGGGGGCGAACTGAGAGTACAAAAAGCGATATCTCCCAGGTACCCACAGATTCCAGTATATAGTCCACCTGATGGACATTGCAGTTTCTCCATCACTGGAGGCCACAGCTTGGAGAGGGCAGATATATTTGTAGGGTGGTGTAACTTGAAGCTCATGGGTCCCTATGCAAAACGTTCCAATGGGGCCCCTAATTATTGCACATCCTTAATAGGATTAGTCTTTTTCTATAGGCCAAAGGGACTTTTTGGGGCCCCCTAGGCTCCAGGGCCCGGGTGTGATTGCCGCCCCTGCAGATGTTGTAGTCACGCCCCTGGTGATCGGTCTGAAGTTCAGAGGAGCGGTGAAGCTATTCCAGAACCTATAACTGCTCATCCTGAGCCTCCTGCTCCATGACAATAATCCCAAAGCTGCAGTGATGACTGACACAGAGAGCAGAGGTGGAGCATGAACATCACCCCATCTGTTAGACATGTAGGGGGCACAGCTGGGGATCTGTGGGGTGGTGGGTCCTGCGGTCACTTCAGTCTTCACAGCTGGGGATCTGTGGGGTGGGGGGTCCTGCGGTCACTTCAGTCTTCACAGCTGGGGATCTGTGGGGTGGGGGGGTCCTGCGGTCACTTCAGTCTGCACAGCTGGGGATCTGTGGGGTGGGGGGTCCTGCGGTCACTTCAGTCTGCACAGCTGGGGATCTGTGGGGTGGTGGGTCCTGCGGTCACTTCTGTCTGCACAGCTGGGGATCTGTGGGGTGGTGGGTCCTGCGGTCACTTCAGTCTTCACAGCTGGGGATCTGTGGGGCGGTGGGTCCTGCGGTCACTTCAGTCTTCACAGCTGGGGATCTGTGGGGCGGTGGGTCCTGCGGTCACTTCAGTCTGCACAGCTGGGGATCTGTGGGGTGGGGGGTCCTGCGGTCACTTCAGTCTGCACAGCTGGGGATCTGTGGGGTGAGGGGTCCTGCGGTCACTTCTGTCTGCACAGCTGGGGATCTGTGGGGTGGGGGGTCCTGCGGTCACTTCAGTCTGCTCAGCTGGGGATCTGTGGGGTGGTGGGTCCTGCGGTCACTTCAGTCTGCACAGCTGGGGATCTGTGGGGCGGGGGGCCCTGCGGTCACTTCAGTCTGCACAGCTGGGGATCTGTGGGGTGGGGGTCCTGCGGTCACTTCAGTCTGCACAGCTGGGGATCTGTGGGGTGAGGGGTCCTGCGGTCACTTCTGTCTGCACAGCTGGGGATCTGTGGGGTGGGGGTCCTGCGGTCACTTCAGTCTGCTCAGCTGGGGATCTGTGGGGTGGTGGGTCCTGCGGTCACTTCAGTCTGCACAGCTGGGGATCTGTGGGGTGGGGGGTCCTGCGGTCACTTCAGTCTGCACAGCTGGGGATCTGTGGGGTGAGGGGTCCTGCGGTCACTTCTGTCTGCACAGCTGGGGATCTGTGGGGTGGGGGGTCCTGCGGTCACTTCAGTCTGCTCAGCTGGGGATCTGTGGGGTGGTGGGTCCTGCGGTCACTTCAGTCTGCACAGCTGGGGATCTGTGGGGTGGTGGGTCCTGCGGTCACTTCAGTCTGCTCAGCTGGGGATCTGTGGGGTGGGGGGTCCTGCGGTCACTTCAGTCTCCTCACACTTTCTTCTGCTTCACAGGACGACGACGTTGAAAGTTTTCTAGAAGACAAAAGAAAGAAGAACTTCCTTCAGGTTTGTGACTTCTCTGGGTTCAGTAACAATAAGAAAGTCTATAGACGGGGAGGTTTACAGCCAATGATGCGGAGTCTCCGATCCGGTGATCACCACGTGGCCGCGAGAATCTCAGCCCGAGGATGGAGACGGCCGTTCTCATTTACTGACTCCACAACTGGTAAAGTCCATAAATCCCAAATGCCTCTTCAGTGCTCAGACATCTCCTCCATTCCTGCTCTCTTCAGTGCTCAGACATCTCCTCCATTCCTCCTCTTCAGTGCTCAGACATCTCCTCCATTCCTCTCCTCTTCAGTGCTCAGACATCTCCTCCATTCCTCCTCTCTTTAGTGCTCAGACATCTCCTCCATTCCTCCTCTCTTCAGTGCTCAGACATCTCCTCCATTCCTCCTCTTCAGTGCTCAGACATCTCCTCCATTCCTCTTCTCTTCAGTGCTCAGACATCTCCTCCATTCCTCTCCTCTTCAGTGCTCAGACATCTCCTCCATTCCTCCTCTCTTCAGTGCTCAGACATCTCCTCCATTCCTCTCCTCTTCAGTGCTCAGACATCTCCTCCATTCCTCCTCTCTTCAGTGCTCAGACATCTCCTCCATTCCTCTCCTCTTCAGTGCTCAGACATCTCCTCCATTCCTCCTCTCTTCAGTGCTCAGACATCTCCTCCATTCCTCCTCTTCAGTGCTCAGACATCTCCTCCATTCCTCTTCTCTTCAGTGCTCAGACATCTCCTCCATTCCTCTCCTCTTCAGTGCTCAGACATCTCCTCCATTCCTCTCCTCTTCAGTGCTCAGACATCTCCTCCATTCCTCTTCAGTGCTCAGACATCTCCTCCATTCCTCTCCTCTTCAGTGCTCAGACATCTCCTCCATTCCTCTCCTCTTCAGTGCTCAGACATCTCCTCCATTCCTCTTCTCTTCAGTGCTCAGACATCTCCTCCATTCCTCCTCTCTTCAGTGCTCAGACATCTCCTCCATTCCTCTTCTCTTCAGTGCTTAGACATCTCCTCCATTCCTCTCCTCTTCAGTGCTCAGACATCTCCTCCATTCCTCTTCAGTGCTCAGACATCTCCTCCATTCCTGTCCTCTTCAGTGCTCAGACATCTCCTCCATTCCTCTTCTCTTCAGTGCTCAGACATCTCCTCCATTCCTCTTCTCTTCAGTGCTCAGACATCTCCTCCATTCCTCCTCTTCAGTGCTCAGACGTCTCCTCCATTCCTCTCCTCTTCAGTGCTCAGACGTCTCCTCCATTTCTCTTCAGTGCTCAGACATCTCCTCCATTCATCTCCTCTTCAGTGCTCAGACATCTCCTCCATTGCTCTCCTCTTCAGTGCTCAGACATCTCCTCCATTCCTCTTCTCTTCAGTGCTCAGACATCTCCTCCATTCCTCTCCTCTTCAGTGCTCAGACATCTCCTCCATTCCTCCTCTCTTCAGTGCTCAGACATCTCCTCCATTCCTTTTCAGTGCTCAGACATCTCCTCCATTCCTCTCCTCTTCAGTGCTCAGACATCTCCTCCATTCCTCCTCTCTTCAGTGCTCAGACATCTCCTCCATTCCTCCTCTCTTCAGTGCTCAGACATCTCCTCCATTCCTCATCTCTTCAGTGCTCAGACATCTCCTCCATTCCTCTTCTCTTCAGTGCTCAGACATCTCCTCCATTCCTCTTCTCTTCAGTGCTCAGACATCTCCTCCATTCCTCTCCTCTTCAGTGCTCAGACATCTCCTCCATTCCTCTCCTCTTCAGTGCTCAGACATCTCCTCCATTCCTCTCCTCTTCAGTGCTCAGACATCTCCTCCATTCCTCTCCTCTTCAGTGCTCAGACATCTCCTCCATTCCTCTCCTCTTCAGTGCTCAGACATCTCCTCCATTCCTCTCCTCTTCAGTGCTCAGACATCTCCTCCATTCCTCCTCTTCAGTGCTCAGACATCTCCTCCATTCCTCCTCCTCTTCAGTGCTCAGACATCTCCTCCATTCCTCTCCTCTTCAGTGCTCAGACATCTCCTCCATTCCTCTCTCTCTTCAGTGCTCAGACATCTCCTCCATTATCCTCTCCTCTCTTCAGTGCTCAGACATCCTCCTCCATTCCTCTCTTTTCCCAGTGCTCAGACATCTCCTCCATTCCTCTCCTCTTCAGTGCTCAGACATCTCCTCCATTCCTCTCCTCTTCAGTGCTCAGACATCATCCTCCTTCCTCATCCTCTCTTTCAGTGCTCAGACATCTCCTCCATTCCTCTCCTCTTCAGTGCTCAGACATCTCCTCCATTCCTCTCCTCTTCAGTGCTCAGACATCTCCTCCATTCCTCTCCTCTTCAGTGCTCAGACATCTCCTCCATTCCTCTCCTCTTCAGTGCTCAGACATCTCCTCCATTCCTCTCCTCTTCAGTGCTCAGACATCTCCTCCATTCCTCTCCTCTTCAGTGCTAGACATCTCCTCCATTCCTCTCTCTTCAGTGCTCAGACATCTCCTCCATTCCTCTCCTCTTCAGTGCTCAGACATCCTCCATTCCTCCTCTTCAGTGCTCAGACATCTCCTCCATTCCTCTCTCTTCAGTGCTCAGACATCTCCTCCATTCCTCTCCTCTTCACTGCTCAGACATCTCCTCCATTCCTCTCCTCTTCAGTGCTCAGACATCTCCTCCATTCCTCTCTCTCTTCAGTGCTCAGACATCTCCTCCATTCCTCTCCTCTTCAGTGCTCAGACATCTCCTCCATTCCTCCCTCTTCAGTGCTCAGACATCTCTCCATTCCTTCTCCTCTCTTCAGTGCTCAGACATCTCCTCCATTCCTCTCTCTTCAGTGCTCAGACATCTCCTCCATTCTCCCTCTTCAGTGCTCAGACATCTCCTCCATTCTCTCTCTTCAGTGCTCAGACATCTCCTCCATTCCTCTTCTCTTCAGTGCTCAGACATCTCCTCCATTTCTCCTCTTCTTCAGTGCTCAGACATCTCCTCCATTCCTCTCTCTTCAGTGCTCAGACATCTCCTCCATTCCTCTCTTCAGTGCTCAGACATCTCCTCCATTCTCTCCTCTTTCAGTGCTCAGACATCTCCTCCATTCCTCTTCTCTTCAGTGCTCAGACATCTCCTCCATTCCTCTCTCTTCAGTGCTCAGACATCTCCTCCATTCCTCTCCTCTTCAGTGCTCAGACATCTCCTCCATTCCTCTCCTCTTCAGTGCTCAGACACTCCTCCTCATTCCTCTCTCTCTTTCAGTGCTCAGACATCTCCTCCATTCCTCTCCTCTTCTGTGCTCAGACATCTCCTCCATTCCTCCTCTTCAGTGCTCAGACATCTCCTCCATTCCTCCTTCTTCAGTGCTCAGACTCTCCTCCATTCCTGTTTCTCTTCAGTGCTCAGACATCTCCTCCATTCCTCCATCTTCAGTGCTCAGACATCTCCTCCATTCCTTCTCTCTTCAGTGCTCAGACATCTCCTCCTTCCTCTTCTCTTCAGTGCTCAGACATCTCCTCCATTCCTCTCTCTTCAGTGCTCAGACATCTCCTCCATTCCTTCTCTCTTCAGTGCTTAGACATCTCCTCCATTCCTCCTCTTCAGTGCTCAGACATCTCCTCCATTCTCTCCTCTTCTAGTGCTCAGACATCTCCTCCATTCCTCCTCTTCAGTGCTCAGACATCTCCTCCATTCCTCTTCTCTTCCCAGTGTCTCAGACATCTCCTCCATTCCTCTCTCTCTTCAGTGCTCAGACATCTCCTCCATTCCTCTCTCTCTTCAGTGCTCAGACATCTCCTCCATTCCTCTCTCTTCAGTGCTCAGACATCTCCTCCATTCCTCCTCTTCAGTGCTCAGACATCTCCTCCATTCCTCTCTCTTCAGTGCTCAGACATCTCCTCCATTCCTCTCCTCTTCAGTGCTCAGACATCTCCTCCATTCCTTCTCTCTTCAGTGCTCAGACATCTCCTCCATTCCTTCCTCTTCAGTGCTCAGACATCTCCTCCATTCCTCCTCTTTCAGTGCTCAGACATCTCCTCCATTCCTCTCCTCTTCTGTGCTCAGACATCTCCTCCATTCCTCCTCTTCAGTGCTCAGACATCTCCTCCATTCCTCTCTCTTCTGTGCTCAGACATCTCCTCCATTCCTCTCCTCTTCAGTGCTCAGACATCTCCTCCATTCCTCTCCTCTTCTGTGCTCAGACATCTCCTCCATTCCTCTCCTCTTCAGTGCTCAGACATCTCCTTGTTCCTCTTCTCCAGAGGGATCATGTTGGCCATGGTGGGCAGCAGATCATTCTGTGTCAGTCAGGGCTCTGGAGTCAGTAAACCAAACATCCGACTCCGACTCCTCAATTTCCCTGAATCCAACTCCACCAAAATGTACACCGACTTCGACTCCACAACTCTGACTCCATGGCTATGAAGTCAGTAAGCCAAACAACCCTCTGTCTAACTCGGACTCCTTAATTTTCATGAATCAGATTTTGACTCCAACTCCATCAAATTGGACACCGACTTCCAGTCCACAACTCCGACTCCTCAACCATGGCTGTGAAGTCCGTAAGCCAAACATCCAACTCCAACTCCTCAATTTCCCTGTATCCAACTCTGACTCCACCAAAATGGACACTGACATCAACTCCACAACTCAGACTCCACAATCAGGAATGTGAAGTCAGTAATCCAAACACCAATTCCGACTCCTCAATTTCCCTGAATCTGACTACGACGCCACCAAAATGGACACCGACTCTGACTTCAAAGTCACCAAATTGGACTCTAATTCTGACTCCACAACTCCGATTTGACAACCATGGCTGTGAAGTCAGTAAGCCAAACGTCTGACTACAACTCTGACTCCCCAATTTCCCTGAATCTGACTCCAACGGCACCAAAATGGACACCGACTCTGACTCCATGACTCCGACTCCACAGCCCCGGTAGCAGAGTCTAAATACCGTCCTACTTGATAGCAGGGCGTATGGCAGCTATAAATACAGCAACGTCTGGGGTGGAGAACCCTAAATCTGATCCCCGACCCATAGTGTATGGATGCAAGAGTGTACACAGAATATTGCTAGACCCGGTACAGCTCGGAGCTTCACGGCTAGTAGGTTCATGGCTCTTGTTTGCTGGTCTAGTAGTTTCTTGATTCTTCTAGGTCACAAATCTACTTCCATCTTTTCAATCCTTTCCACAGAAGTTCGGCTATTGGCTGACGATCCCGGTGATCTTGGTGATTATGGTGATCATCTCAGGTCTGGGAGCAGTGGAGGTGGCAAATAGAAGAAATATCGAAAATGTGACATCACTTCCTGCCACCTCCAGCCGCTATCCAGAGTACAGCACAGGAACGGTGGGGACCAACCGGACAGAAGCCTCCACAGCCAGTCATACCACCCATAATACCACAACACAGGGAAAGTCCTCACCTAATCCGTACTTATCAACATTACTTCCGGACGTTTCCAGCCTTTACCCAGAACAGAACACCACCACTGTAGGGATCAACCAGACAGAAGCCTCCACAACCCATAATACCACAACACATGGAAATTCATCATCTAGTCCGGACTCATCAACAGTACTTCCGGAAGTTTCCAGCCTTTACCCAGAATACAACACCAGCACTGTAGGGATCAGCCAGACAGAAGCCTCCACAACCATAATACCACAACACATGGAAATTCATCATCTAGTCCCGACTCATCAACAGTACTTCCGGAAGTTTCCAGCCTTTACCCAGAATACAACACCAGCACTGTAGGAAACAGATGGACAGAAGCCTCTACAATCCATAATACCACAACACATGGAAATGCAACAACTAGTCCAAACTCATCTACATTACTTCCGGATGTTTCCAGCCTTTATCCAGAATACAACACCACCACTGTAGGGATCAACCAGACCGGAGCCTCCACAACTCATAATACTGCAACAGACGGAAAGTCCTCATCTAGTCCAAACTCATCAACATTACTTCCAGAAGTTTCTAGCCATTATCCAGATTACAACATCAGCACTGTAGAGATCAGCCAGACAGAAACCTCCACTACTCTTAATTCCACGTCAGATGGAAATTCCACAACTAGTTCTGATATATCATCATTACCTCCGGACGTTTCCAGCCATTACCCCGATTACAACACCACCATTGTAGAGACCAACTGGACGGAAGCCTCCACGACCCATAATACTATGACACATGGAAATTCCCTAGTCTGAATTCATCAACATTAATTCCAGAGGTTTCCAGCCATTATCCCGAAGACATTGCCACCAGTGTAGGGATGAGCCAGACAGAAGAATCAGTCACCCATGATACTGCAACAAGTGGAAATTCTTCATCTAGTCCAAACTCATTAACATTACTTCCAGAAGATTCCAGCCTTTACCCAGAGTACAACACCACCACTGTAGGGATCAGCCAGACAGAAGGATCCATAACCCATAACGCCACAACACATGGAAATTCCACAACTAGTTCATATATATCAGCATTACTTCCGGACGTTTCCAGCCATTATCCCGAGTACAACACCACCACTGTAGGGCTCAGCCACACAGAAGCCTCCACCACCCATAATACTGAAATGAGTGGAAATTCTTCATCCAGTCCGAACGCATCTGCATTACTTCCAGATGTTTCCAGCCATAATCCTGATTACACCACCACTGTAGGGATCAACTGGACAGAAGGCTCCACCACTCAAAATACCACAACACATGGAAAGTCCTCACCTAGTCAGAACTCATCTACATTACTTCCAGTAGTTTCCAGCCTTTATCCAGAGTACAACACCACCACTGTCGGGATCAGCCAGACAGAAGAATCCACAACCCATAATTTCATATCAGATGGGGATTCCACAACTAATTCTGATATATCAGCATTACTTCCGGACGTTTCCAGCCATTATCCCGAGTACAACACCACCACTGTAGGAAACAGCTGGACAGAAGCCACCACTACCCTTAATACTACAATGAATGGAAATTCTTCATCTAGTCCGAGCTCATCTACAGTACGTCCCGAAATGTCCAGCCATTATCCTGAAGACATCCCCACCACTGCAGGGATCGACTTGACGGAAACCTCCACAACCCAAAATACCACATCAATCGCAAACTCCACAACTAGTCCTTATGTGTCAATATTACTTCCAGAAGTTTCCAGCCGCAATCCAGAGTACAATATCACAACTTTAGGGATCAGCCCACCAGAAGCCTCCACAGCACTTCAAACAACTCATACTACCACAACACATGGAAATTCCTCAAGTCCGATTTCGTCAACATTAACTCAAGAGGTGTCCAGCCATTATCCCGAGTACAACATTACAACAACTGTAGGGATCAACTGGACGGAAGCCTCCACAACCCATAATAGCACAACACATGGACATTCCACAACTAGTCCTTATGTATCAACATTACTTCCGGATGTTTCCAGCCAATATCCCGAAGACATCCCCACCACTGTAGGGATCAACTGGACAGAGGCCTCCACAACCCAAAATACCACAACACATGGACATTCCACAACTAGTCCTTATGTGTCAACATTACTTCCGGACGTTTCCAGCCACTATCCGGAGCCCAATACCTCCACTGTAGAGATCAACATGACAGACATTTCTCCTACTCCACAACAATATGAAACTCCTAATGCTACAACAAAACAAAACGCCACCATTGTTACCTACACATCAAATCCAGAAGACTCGGCAAGTATTCTTACCTCCCCGACCTCATTACCTGAAATTACTAATGGGAGTTCCTATGGGACTTCTGCTCTTAATATAACCACAAAAAGTTTACAAAATTCCAATAGTGTAAATACATCAACATCACTACCGTAAAGTTCTATCCACTCTCCAGGACACAACATCAACTTTATAGGGATCAACCAGACAGACACTTGTACTCTATGGCAGAATGCAACACATAATACTACAATGGATGAAGATTTTCCAAACATCATGTACATATCATGTCCAGAAAGATACACAAATAATCTGACCTCATTATGAGGACTTACTACTGAAGGATCAGGTCCTAACACCATGACTGCGGTAACCAATCATAGTGAGAGTAGCATGCTAGAAAATGTCAACTGCAGAAGGATACGTCTTGGCTGATGCTATAGTAAGTACAAGTGTAGAAGGTTCTACCAGCCTGTATTTATCAGCTCCTTCCCAGAGTACAACGCCAGCCCCATAGGGATCAACCGAACAGTAAGTTTCTACTTGTCTCTAGATATGTCCGAATATCGATTTGCCATGAAAAAAAAAAATCAAAAATCCATGAGATATATCTCTGATGCATCAATTCACCCTAACACTCAAGACATGGGGTCAGTTGCAAATGGTGAGGTGAGAAAAATTAATTAAGCAGAGAAACGTTAATTGAAAACAAGACCGCCTGGTGTCAAGACGTGGTCACAGCATTTAAGGGAGACAACCAGCCTGAATTTTGTGCACAAAAGGCGGAGAACTGCCTTTGTTATATCAGTGCGCTCTGATCACAGGATTTTGTCAGCCAGTCACCAATGGAAAATTATAAATATTGGGATGTTCACGGGTCCTACAGGTAATAGAGGTACATATCTGACATCAAGATCACAAGAACAAAAACTCGCTCATGCCATATGTGTGACACATTCCTATCAGCCTCAAATTTATATGGGGCAGATAGATAACAATAACCACGCCATGTTTCCTATCAATGAACAGATAAATTAATGATGGGAAAGATGACAGTAATATCTCTGAGAACTGGAATTTCATAATTGTTTGAGAACTGCAGCCACATCCCATGAGCTGCCCTGTCCTGAGTCACCAAAGAAGAGGTCTGGGGGTGTAATGTGGGTAAATAAAAACCAACACCACATTATAATCAGTGTCAATGCTGAGAGGATACACTGTGTGCAGGGGGTTGTCCACATTTATTAGGAGTACCACCCTCCATGTATCTGAGCCATTTCAGTGACTTTGGTGAGGTAGCTTTGTTTTGTTTATCCCTTTTATTTTATGTGATTGTCTATATTGTATTGTATTGTTCCCTTTTGTAGAATCTTGTATATTTTATATAAACACTGCCTTTTGGATTAATAAAATGTAATAGCTTCACTCCTCTTGCTTTATAAAAACTATTACCAAATAAGCCAAATGTTACCAGTAACAGTAGTCCAATCGACCTAAAAATTATATATATATATACACACACACACACACATATATACATATACACACATATACATATACATATATATATATATATACACATGGCCGGGGTGCATCACATGGGCCTGTTTCACTGCATGTGATTGCGGTAAGACTGAACCGGAGCACAGTGGGTTAACATCTAAGGGGTTGATGAGACTAATGAGCGGGAGCTAACAGAGCAGTGTGTGGTAATTGCTAACAGTTCCAGGTGTGGGTCAGGTGAGTGTGGCGAGTAGGACTTAACCTGCCAGGTGTCTGTGTGAGAGGGAGATGGGAATGAGAGCAGTCCAGACCACTGAGATGTGAGGACGTGTCAGAGGTGATCCGTTCCTTTGGGACGTGAGGGGAGCCGGCCCCTTTTCCATGCAGGAGGCACCTGTCCCTCTGTTGCTTGTGTGCGAGCCGGTGGCCAGGAACGGGTTGTGATGGCTCCTGGAGTTGGGGAACCATGGCTGACCCTGGAGGGCGCTTGTTCAGGTGCGGGGCGAAACATGTGCAGGAGGATTCCTTTGGGGATGACTGGTGTACTCGGTATCTCAGGTTGCTAAACCCAGTTTGGTGCCCGGTAAGGTAGCAGTCCATGGATGTTAGGTGGATTAAATGTGCTACGTATATGTGTGCCAGGTGGGCATAGCCGGCATAAGATGATGTGTTGATGCACAGCCCTACGGGAGGCTTATATGTGTGCCAGGCTGGCATAGCTGCCATTGGGTCCGGCTGAAGGACCCGTTGAAGTGTGTGAACCATCAGGGTGTATGCAAAACTACCCTGTATGATGGATCAACACGGCCTATGTAAAATTACCCTGTGTGATGGATGTGTAAGGTAACATGGATGACTCATGATGGCGTGTGCCAAAGGGCCATGCATGAGGTATCCGTGAGGTAATGGGTTGATCTCCCTGTAGTAGGTTGAGGACCCCAGCTTTAGATGGATGGGGAAATGATCCCAGTCAAAAGGCTAGGTGACCGAACCCGCCATTGGGACTGACAGATAGGTCGGATATGGTCCCGATGAATATGTATTTCTAAATAATGTCCTGTAATGTAATGATGTGAATATTATATGTGAAATGTAGAGAGTATGGTGTGTTACCAGTGGTTTATGCAGCCTAATAAACTACTGCATTGTGTTATATTATATATATACACACACACACACACACACTATATATACATACATACAGACTATATACACTGTGCGGTAGCGCCCCGGGGTACTCGCTTGGCACGGGGAGATGACACCATACTCCTGCTTACATAAATGTCCACCCGTTTATTTTCCACATATCATAACCCGGGTAGCATGTACAACACATAGTACATTTCACATACACACATCACATAATACATACATTACATATAACATAGAACCCTATTGCACATCTACGTCTTACAGTAACCAGGACCTGTAACCACATCTCCTTCAAACCCGTGGAGCGCTAACGACAGCTCCCGTGGTGGTCACGGCCACCGGCCTATCTAGACTTTACACATACATAGTTATCCACACTTATCCACGGGCCCGGTGGGTCCCAATGGTGGTACCAGCCGCCAGGCTTTATTTACCCAGCATAACATTTTAATACTACACACTGCGTGTGATCCACCATACCACATCCATGGATCACACACGTCCTCACACACGCTCACAGCCCATCATAATACATCCATGGACTGTGGCTCCTCTGGGTCCATCACAGAGATTGGCCTACCTGAGTCACCGGGGACACCGAGCGTCACCAAGGCCTCCTCACCACGTGTCCAGGCCACCAAACCTCCACCCTGTGGCAGGTCTCGGGTCGACGACTGTGCCCCACGCCGGAGTCGAGCGCCCTCCAGGATCAGCCCTGGTTCCAGGAGCCTTCCTAACCCCTGCGTCTGGCCACAGGGTCACACACACCGTCAGAGGGACAGGTATCTCCCGCATGCAGCAGGCCAAGCCTCCCTCTCGTCCCAACGGGACAGATCGCCTCCAATACAACATCCACACTGGCTGGGTCTCTCCCACAGACCTAACTGGACTCCCATTGTCCTCTCTCGCCACTTGGCATCACACACGGCACTCAGTCCACCATTGCAGTCCACCACTGCTAGCTTACCGGGGCACCGAACTGGGTCTAACAACCTGAGTTACCGGGGTACACCAGACATTCCCTAAGGGCTCCTTCCGGACGTGTTTCGCCCCACGTCTGGACCAGCGTCCTCCTGCATCAGACACAGTTCCCCATTCTAGGAGCCATAACAACCCGTTCCCGGCCACCGGTATGGAGCAGACAGCCTTCACGTCCTCACATCTCAGAGCTCAGGACTGCTCTGCTCCCATCATCTCCAGTCTCACTCACACAGACACATGACTAGCTCTTATCGTAGCTGCCACAACACACACACACACTATATATACATACATACATGCAGATTACATATACATACATGCAGACTATATACATACACACTATACCGCTGGGGATCTGATCTCAGGCAGACACTGACTGACACAATATGATTTTTTTTTAAATCATTTTATTTTTGCAGCAAGTTAAAAACTGAATCTGTAATTTAATAAAAATGTAAAAATGTTGCATTTTCCTTAAGGAAAGTGTGAATAGATTCCCGGAATCTGTCATCTGTCATCAGGCGCCAGATCATCCAGACAGATCCACCAACCACAGCGATCCGGAAAAAGAAGTTGATCTGCAAGAGAAGAAGAAGTGTCCAGGATTAGACAAATCCGTGTCCAGGAAAAGACTGTGAGCCCCGCCCCTGAGGAGCCTAATAATGACGGAATATAGAAGCAAATACCAGACATTTACCAGAGGCTACAAAGTGACACGGCAAACCTCACCGCTAGATCTACAGGAACAAGGGTCCGGTCAGTAAAGAATGTGGAATAGGCTCATGTCAGTCACATTTCATTATCACACGTTTATAAGTCAGATATAATCTATACGACATTATATATCCTACATGAGACAAAGATGAGTGACTGACACTGTGCCGAGAGAGTGGATATATAATACCAGATAATGCCATACACTGCCCAGATTATACCATACAGTGCCCAGATAATACCATACACTGCCCAGATAATATCATACACTGCCCAGATAATGCCAGACACTGCCCAGATAATGCCATACACTGCCCAGATAATACCATACAGTGCCCAGATAATACCATACACTGCCCAGATAATATCATACACTGCCCAGATAATGCCACACACTGCCCAGATAATGCCATACACTGCCCAGATAATGCCATACACTGCCCAGATAATACCACACACTGCCCAGATAATACCACACACTGCCCAGATAATATCATACACTGCCCAGATAATACCACACACTGCCCAGATAATACACTATACACTGCCCAGATAATGCCATACACTGCCCAGATAATGCCATACACTGCCCAGATAATACCACACACTGCCCAGATAATACCACACACTGCCCAGATAATATCATACACTGCCCAGATAATACCACACACTGCCCAGATCATACCATACACTGCCCAGATAATGCCATACACTGCCCAGATAATGCCATACACTGCCAGATAATGCCACACACTGCCCAGATAATGCCACACACTGCCCAGATAATATCATACACTGCCCAGATAATGCCATACACTGCCCAGATCATACCATACACTGCCCAGATAACACCATACACTGCCCAGATAATGCCATACACTGCCCAGATCATACCACACACTGCCCAGATAATACCATACACTGCCCAGATAATGCCATACACTGCCCAGATAATGCCATACACTGCCCAGATAATACCATACACTGCCCTGATAATACCATACACTGCCCAGATAATACCATACACTGCCCAGATAATGCCATACACTGCCCAGATAATGCCATACACTGCCCAGATAATACCATACACTGCCCTGATAATACCATACACTGCCCAGATAATACCATACACTGCCCAGATAGCGCCATACACTGCCCAGATAATGCCATACACTGCCCAGATAATACCATACACTGCCCTGATAATACCATACACTGCCCAGATAATGCCATACACTGCCCAGATAATACCATACACTGCCCAGATCATACCATACACTGCCCAGATAATGCCATACACTGCCCAGATCATACCACACACTGCCCAGATAACACCATACACTGCCCAGATAATGCCATACACTGCCCAGATCATACCACACACTGCCCAGATAACACCATACACTGCCCAGATAATGCCATACACTGCCCAGATCATACCACACACTGCCCAGATAATACCATACACTGCCCAGATAATGCCATACACTGCCCAGATAATGCCATACACTGCCCAGATAATACCATACACTGCCCTGATAATACCATACACTGCCCAGATAATACCATACACTGCCCAGATAATGCCATACACTGCCCAGATAATGCCATACACTGCCCAGATAATACCATACACTGCCCAGATAATACCATACACTGCCCAGATAGCGCCATACACTGCCCAGATAATGCCATACACTGCCCAGATAATATCATACACTGCCCAGATAGTGTTATATAGTGCCCAGATAATATCATACACTGCCCAGATAATACCATACACTGCCCAGATAATATACACTGCCCAGATAATACCATACAGTGCCCAGATAATATACACTGCCCAGATAATACCATACACTGCCCAGATAATACCACACACTGCCCAGATAATACCATACACTGCCCAGATAATATCATACACTGCCCAGATAATACCATACACTGCCCAGATAATGCCACACACTGCCCAGATAATATACACTGCCCAGATAATACCATACACTGCCCAGATAATACCACACAGTGCCCAGATAATACCATACACTGCCCAGATAATATCATACACTGCCCAGATAATACCATACACTGCCCAGATAATACCATACACTGCCCAGATAATATCATACACTGCCAGATAATACCATACACTGCCCAGATAATATACACTGCCCAGATAATACCATACAGTGCCCAGATAATATCATACACTGCCCAGATAATATCATACACTGCCCAGATAATACCACTCACTGCCTAGATAATATACACTGCCCAGATAATACCATACAGTGCCCAGATAATACCATACACTGCCCAGATAATACCATACAGTGCCCAGATAATGCCATACACTGCCCAGATAATACCATACACTGCCCAGATAATGCCATACACTGCCCAGATAATATCATACACTGCCCAGATAATACCATACACTGCCCAGATAATACCATACACTGCCCAGATAATACCATACACTGCCCAGATAATATCATACACTGCCCAGATAATACCACACACTGCCCAGATAATACCACACACTGCCCAGATAATATCATACACTGCCCAGATAATATACACTGCCCAGATAATACCACTCACTGCCTAGATAATGCCACACACTGCCCAGATAATTGACGTACATTGTCTATACAATATCATACAGTGTCTATATATCATACAGTGCCAAGATAATGCTACACAGTGCCCAGATACTGTCATACAATGCTTACATAGTGCTTGGGTAATATGCTACTCTTATGACTGTATAAGCCCACTCACACAGACAAGATACATACCAGGAGAGACAAACCCCTGAACCCAACAGGTCCCAGATCAGACAAGGACAGTCGCTATTCTCAACCCAATTAGTCCCTGTCTGACTGTGGAGATTGGCACCCTAAATATACAAAATAGCGTCCCCTCTCCACGTCGCCTGACCCTAAATGTAAGTGCACCCTCTCTATAAACAATGTGTAACTCCAAAAAAACCAATAATCATAAAATGGATTACACACAAAAGTGAGGAAGAGGCACAGACCTGTGAACGTGCAAAGACACACAGGAAAGACGGAAGAAAATAAGAAGAACCACACACCAAATAGACGACGAGGAAAACCTCCAGGACACCAACCGTAAAAGAAAGGAAACGGTACTGGACACAAAGAATCACAAATAAACCATAAGAAAAGCAACAGAGATTAACTAGGCGAGATGATCCCTAGCTGAGGAGCTGGATCTCCAAACACCCCATGAAATATAACCAGCCAGTAAAGGACAGTGCCAAGTGAGTATAAATAGCACCAACCATGATGTGATAGGACAGAGACAAAATAGGAATGTGAGAACAGCTGAATAACAGCAAACCAAGGAAAGAAAAGCAATGATAAGAGAACCATCAGCATTTGGAAGGAAACCCACCAGGGTGCAGCTCAAACTAACCACAGAGCAAGAGGCCACCAAAACCAAGAAACAATGCCTGATAGTGCTAGATAAATACCACGATGTGCCCAGATAGTGCCATGCAGTGCTAGATAAATAATGCTGATAATACCACATAGTGCCAGTGATAAGTTTGATGGTTTCATTCCTTTGACCTTTGTTACACAGCTTTGCTGAGACCATTGTATATGTCTGGGCCGGATGAGGACCCGCTGATGTTACATTTCCACAGAGATCTTCTAAGCCCGTGTCTAGTGACCAGGCTGTAGCCGGAGATGATTATTTGTTCTTACCTTACGCAGTGTTTCCCTCCAAGCTGAAAAACAACAAAAAAAAGCTAAACTCACATTAAGCCTGTATCACGAGGGATTGTATAGTGATAAGGGAATTGGGAAGCAGGATGGTAAAATGAGCTAAAGGCAATCAGGGGAGCTAGTCTAACCCTTAGACTGGGGATCCCTAGCTCACCCTGCTCCCAGAGGTACCTCTGAAGGTGAGGAGGTCTGGGTCATCACCCTTGCCCTATGCTCCTAATCAATCCTAGGCTAAAAAGCTCCTCATCTCCACCCACAGACCGGGAAAACGTCTACAGAGTAAGCAATGCACGTCTTCACTACTCGACGTCCCTGTAAAGAATAAACTATCAGTGACACCTAGAGAAAGGAAGTAGAACTACTTAAAGGCTGAGGAAGTGGAGAACTGAATGCTCTGACACCCCCCCCTGCAGAGCCACACATAACAGCAGCTTTTAGCATGTAGTCATTCTCTGTGGGAGCAAACTACCCCGACCACTGTTATCCAGCACACCCAACGAGAATGAATAGCGCTGAAGTGCACATGTCCGACCACTCATCTATTCAGGACAACCATATTTTCAGTATTGGTGGAAGTCCCTGTGGTCAAACCCTCAACAATCAGCTTCTAAACAATGAAATATTTCATTACTGTTATCGAGAACTGTGTAATTCCTTCCTCCTCCTGTGGGGGTGCTGTAGTGGGCTGAAAACTGACTGCCGGGTCTCTGCACTGATTAGAGAATATTAGTGATCATTGGGTGATCATCTTATCATTGTGGGACTCTCCAAACTATGAGAGATTGTCCTCATGCAAGTTATGTTACCCTTCTGGTCCTTTATAACCAAGGACATTGTCCTCAGCTCCATCCTTACCTTGCTTCTTGATTACATCCTCAAGTTGCCTCAGTTTTGCCACCATACTAGGAGCCGGGTGTTCACTGGTCAGAGTCGCTGTCTCCTCCTTGGTGAAGCAGAAGACCTCGGCCGTCAATGTTGTTAGGCTGGGCTGGTTCTGAAGGATTCTGTCCTTGTGGCCATCGACCTCCAGGTCATCGATCACCACAATTACATTTTGTTTCCCTGAAAACAATTTATGATAGCCGTGTCACGTAGTGCCCAAATAATGGCGCTATACAGGGCCCATATAACCAGGGTTAAGGAGTTGGAGTCGGTGCCCATTTTGGGTGGAGTCGGATTCAGGGAAATTGAGGAGTCGGATGTTTGGCTTATTGACTTCACAGCCCTGGTTATGGAGTGGGAGTCGGTGTCCAATTTGGTGGAGTCAGAGTCAGGGAAATTGAAGAGTCTGAGTTCCGACTCCAGAACCCTGCACATAACACAGAATGCTGACTTTAACCATACATGCTGATATCTGGAGCTGGACATGGAATGACCTTGACCCTTCAGGTGGATACATGGAGATGACCTCCACATAGAGGTTTATTTCTCCTGGTACCATGGTTTATCTCCATAGTTTGGACGCTGTATGAGACTCCTCACATTATAATAAAGTAACACCATGTATTAGCGCCTCGGTGGATCCCGCAGAACTTACCTTTTTCTGACGATAATTGTTTCAACTCCTCATCGTAGAGGGAATCGGTGACGTCGGTGAGGTTGATTCTTCCTCTGTTCTTCGTGTGATACAAGATAGCAAATGTGCAACTCCTGACGCCCTCAAAGAACCTCGCCCCACCGGTATTAGACACGTAGACAGACTCAACTGTCCGCACCCAGCGGAGGGAGGACAGGTGTGAGGTCAACCATTGGTATGAGCTTTCATCATCCCGAGAGAAGATCCCGACATTCACTCCACTCAGAAGAAGGTCCATGACTGGAGGAAGAAGAAATAATGAGAAGGAGGAGAGAATCCTACACAAGAAGAACGTGGCCAACGAGGGGCTGACATGGTGAAGATGTAAGAGAAGAAATAGTGTCCATGATAGATAATGGGGCACATGTACATCACAGCACACACGTGAAGAAATATAGAAGATACAAATATCCTCACATATAGAATGCAGTCACTTCCTAATGTCCCACCAATACCATGTTCCTACATGCCCACATCTGTTGTGTTTCTACTACTGTTATATTTCCACAATGGGCATAACCACATTTCCATTATGCCCCACCGGTGGCACATCCAACGTTTACTACATCTCCACCTCCACCATGTGAATATATATAGAAGAAGATACAAATATCCTTGTAATATATAGAGAGCAATATCTTCAGAATCTCCTGACTTCTATGATGTCCCCAGTACTGGCACATCTCAGTCTCCACTATGGTCACACCAAAGCCCATCACCACTTCTGCCATGTCTCCACCAATGGAAGAGTCCACCTCCGCCGTGTTTATATCAACAAAACATCCATTCCTCCACTATGTCCTAACTTCTGGGAGGTCCCCACCTCCATCATGTTCATTACAACCCAACACCTTCACCAAACACTAATAACACAACTCCCCCTCCATTATGTCCTTGCTTCCACCATGTCCCCATAGCTAACATTTAACCCATTGTCACACCTCAACCTCTACCATGATGCCACCAAACCCCATCTCCACTTCAACCATGTTCTCCATTCTACCAAGACCCCAACCCACCTTGCTCACACCAACGTCGCACCCCTACCTCGACCACATTTCCACATCACCTTTCCCAATGAACAAGTACAGTTAAGAAGTTGACGTATTCTCATAAAATTCCTTTTTTACAATGTCCGGGGAATATAATTCCATGCTTCCATGATACTTTATGAAGCTGCAAGATTACAATGACAAGCATAATTCATAGATCGTGATTGCCCCACATGGGCAGACATAGGCTCCGCTTAGTGCTCACCGCACATGTGCAGACATAACAAGCTCCGCTTAGTGCTCACCGCACATGTGCAGACATAACAAGCTCCGCTTAGTGCTCACCGCACATGTGCAGACATAACAAGCTCCGCTTAGTGCTCACCGCACATGTGCAGACATAACAAGCTCCGCTTAGTGCTCACCGCACATGGGCAGACATAACAAGCTCCGCTTAGTGCTCACCGCACATGTGCAGACATAACAAGCTCCAGTTAGTGGTCACCACACATGTGCAGACATAACAAGCTCCGGTTAGTGCTCACCGCACATGTGCAGACATAACAAGCTCCGGTTAGTGCTCACCGCACATGTGCAGACATAACAAGCTCCGGTTAGTGCTCTCCGCACATGTGCAGACATAACAAACTCCGCTTAGTGCTCACCGCACATGTGCAGACATAACAAGCTCCGCTTAGTGCTCACCGCACATGTGCAGACATAACAAGCTCCGCTTAGTGCTCACCGCACATGGGCAGACATAACAAGCTCCGGTTAGTGCTCACCGCACATGGGCAGACATAACAAGCTCCGGTTAGTGCTCACCGCACATGTGCAGACATAACAAGCTCCAGTTAGTGCTCACCGCACATGTGCAGACATAACAAGCTCCGGTTAGTGCTCACCGCACATGTGCAGACATAACAAGCTCCGGTTAGTGCTCACCGCACATGTGCAGACATAACAAGCTCCGGTTAGTGCTCACCGCACATGTGCAGACATAACAAGCTCCGGTTAGTGCTCACCGCACATGTGCAGACATAACAAGCTCCGCTTAGTGCTCACCGCACATGTGCAGACATAACAAGCTCCGCTTAGTGCTCACCGCACATGGGCAGACATAAGCTCCGGTTAGTGCTCACCGCACATGGGCAGACATAACAAGCTCCGGTTAGTGCTCACCGCACATGTGCAGACATAACAAGCTCCAGTTAGTGGTCACCACACATGTGCAGACATAACAAGCTCCGGTTAGTGCTCACCGCACATGTGCAGACATAACAAGCTCCGGTTAGTGCTCACCGCACATGTGCAGACATAACAAGCTCCGGTTAGTGCTCTCCGCACATGTGCAGACATAACAAGCTCCGGTTAGTGCTCACCGCACATGTGCAGACATAACAAGCTCCGGTTAGTGCTCACCGCACATGTGCAGACATAACAAGCTCCGGTTAGTGCTCACCACACATGTGCAGACATAACAAGCTCCGGTTAGTGCTCACCGCACATGAGCAGACATAACAATCTCTGGTTAGTGCTCACCGCACATGGGCAGACATAAGCTCCGGTTAGTGCTCACCGCACATGTGCAGACATAACAAGCTCCGGTTAGTGCTCACCGCACATGGGCAGACATAACAAGCTCCGCTTAGTGCTCACCGCACATGTGCAGACATAACAAGCTCCGCTTAGTGCTCACCGCACATGTGCAGACATAACAAGCTCCGCTTAGTGCTCACCGCACATGGGCAGACATAACAAGCTCCGCTTAGTGCTCACCGCACATGTGCAGACATAACAAGCTCCAGTTAGTGGTCACCACACATGTGCAGACATAACAAGCTCCGGTTAGTGCTCACCGCACATGTGCAGACATAACAAGCTCCGGTTAGTGCTCACCGCACATGTGCAGACATAACAAGCTCCGGTTAGTGCTCTCCGCACATGTGCAGACATAACAAACTCCGCTTAGTGCTCACCGCACATGTGCAGACATAACAAGCTCCGCTTAGTGCTCACCGCACATGTGCAGACATAACAAGCTCCGCTTAGTGCTCACCGCACATGGGCAGACATAACAAGCTCCGGTTAGTGCTCACCGCACATGGGCAGACATAACAAGCTCCGGTTAGTGCTCACCGCACATGTGCAGACATAACAAGCTCCAGTTAGTGCTCACCGCACATGTGCAGACATAACAAGCTCCGGTTAGTGCTCACCGCACATGTGCAGACATAACAAGCTCCGGTTAGTGCTCACCGCACATGTGCAGACATAACAAGCTCCGGTTAGTGCTCACCGCACATGTGCAGACATAACAAGCTCCGGTTAGTGCTCACCGCACATGTGCAGACATAACAAGCTCCGCTTAGTGCTCACCGCACATGTGCAGACATAACAAGCTCCGCTTAGTGCTCACCGCACATGGGCAGACATAAGCTCCGGTTAGTGCTCACCGCACATGGGCAGACATAACAAGCTCCGGTTAGTGCTCACCGCACATGTGCAGACATAACAAGCTCCAGTTAGTGGTCACCACACATGTGCAGACATAACAAGCTCCGGTTAGTGCTCACCGCACATGTGCAGACATAACAAGCTCCGGTTAGTGCTCACCGCACATGTGCAGACATAACAAGCTCCGGTTAGTGCTCTCCGCACATGTGCAGACATAACAAGCTCCGGTTAGTGCTCACCGCACATGTGCAGACATAACAAGCTCCGGTTAGTGCTCACCGCACATGTGCAGACATAACAAGCTCCGGTTAGTGCTCACCACACATGTGCAGACATAACAAGCTCCGGTTAGTGCTCACCGCACATGAGCAGACATAACAATCTCTGGTTAGTGCTCACCGCACATGGGCAGACATAAGCTCCGGTTAGTGCTCACCGCACATGTGCAGACATAACAAGCTCCGGTTAGTGCTCACCGCACATGGGCAGACATAACAAGCTCCGCTTAGTGCTCACCGCACATGTGCAGACATAACAAGCTCCGGTTAGTGCTCACCGCACATGTGCAGACATAACAAGCTCCGGTTAGTGCTCACCGCACATGTGCAGACATAAGCTCCGGTTAGTGCTCACCGCACATGAGCAGACATAAGATCCGGTTAGTGATCACCGCACATGGGCAGACATAAGCTCCGGTTAGTGCTCACCGCACATGGGCAGACATAACAAGCTCCGGTTAGTGCTCACCGCACATAAGCAGACATAAGAAGCTCCGGTTAGTGCTCACCGCACATAAGCAGACATAAGAAGCTCCGGTTAGTGCTCACCGCACATAAGCAGACATAAGAAGCTCCGGTTAGTGCTCACCGCACATGTGCAGACATAACAAGCTCCAGTTAGTGCTCACCGCACATGTACAGACATAAGCTCCGGTTAGTGCTCACCGCACATGGGCAGACATAACAAGCTCTGGTTAGTGCTCACCGCACATGAGCAGACATAAGCTCCGATTAGTGCTCACCGCACATGTGCAGACATAAGAAGCTCCGGTTAGTAATCACCGCACATGTGCAGACATAACAAGCTCCAGTTAGTGATCACCATACATGTGCAGACATAACAAGCTTCCGGTTAGTGCTCACCGCACATGTGCAGGCATAACAAGCTTCCGGTTAGTGCTCACCGCACATGTACAGACATAAAGAGCTCCGGTTAGTGCTCACCACACATGTGCAGACATAACAAGCTCCAGTTAGTGCTCACCGCACATGTGCAGACATAACAATCTCCGGTTAGTAATCACCGCACATGTGCAGACATAACAAGCTCCGGTTAGTGCTCACCGCACATGTGCAGACATAACAAGCTTCCGGTTAGTGCTCACCGCACATGTGCAGGCATAACAAGCTCCGGTTAGTGCTCACCGCACATGTGCAGACTCTGGGTACTAAAATGGTGCACATGGTTCATCAATTTTATGCAAAATTTTAGTCTTTGACCCGTTTTGTGACTTTTTAGTTCAAAAGGTTTTGCAAAATATGCAAAAATTGCATCAAAATAACTGATGAACTTAAGATCATTGCACCAAATTATACAACAACTGAAGAGCGCTGCATTTCATGAATCTAAAACATCCAGTAAAGACACATTGATGTGAATATCAGAATGTGAAGTAATCCATAAGCAACGTTAATAAAGGAGATAATCAAGGTGTCATGCTAGACTAAGGGGGTGTCCGGCTACTGTGCGTGACAGTGGCGCACAGAACAACAATGTCCAGTGCACTAAACAAAACAACAGATGCGGAGACACCGGGGGGACAAATAGAGCAGAGGGCCCTGCTCATAGGGAATGGGGGAATGGAGACCTCCTGCACTCATCTGCAATTGTGCCCTATATGTTTTTTTCACCCCATCACCAAGCAGGACACTTAGTCCCTCACTGGCCATGATGTTAACCCTCAATAGAGAAATGGCCAGCAGGAGCACTAGTCCCAACCACTGCACTAATATCAACAAGAGGGAAGGGGAGACAGACAGGGGAACAACAAACAAATTCACGCCTGCTGCTTGCTCCTTAGCAGCAGATGGCTTGGCAATGGTCAGCTCTTCCAGAACAGCACCTTCACCTCAGGCAGCCAGGCCAGGAATGAGTTCAATCACCAGCAAGGAATGCTGGATCATGTGACCATATAAAGGGGATGGGAGTGATCACAGAGTGGCCACATCTGGACAATGAATGGATTAGCTTGCTAGCAACAGAAACTGACATTAACTCCTCAACTGCCAAAGGAAAGAAACACATTTAATAAGAAGTCTCAATACAGGAATGAGACTGAGGCCCCAAACCAGTCACAAGTCTCCAGAGTAACAGGAGGAATTCATTGCAAATCAAAGCTAAGAGAAATTCACACCAAAAAGCAATGATGACAGTGTCTGCCGCCGCACGGTCCACGCCTGCTCTCACCTGATCTGTGGGGTAGAGGAAACAATGGAGGGGCGGCCATCACATCAACGTGACACAAGGCCCAAATCCAATCCTGACTGTGTGCAAGGACTGAGGAGTGGAGGAAGAGCCGAGCCTGGAGCCGCCTCCTGCACCGAAGAGAAACCGAAACTTCCCACAGAGAAGGAATCAGGCTGTTATCTGTAGTGTGCACCACAAATCCCAGCAGACAGCGGTGCAACTACAACAGGTGCAGGGGCTGCAATCACACCCGGGCCCCGGAGCCTGGGGGCCACGAAAGTCTCTTTGGCCTATAGAAAAAGACTATTGCTATTAAAGATTTGCATCAAGGCTCATGAGCTTCACGTTACACCACCGCCAGCAGACGCTGGTTACCATATACCAGGGCAGAGAGAATCGCACGGGGCTTGTTATATACACAGGGCGGATATTATATACACTGCACGGGGCGTCCGGGGTGGAGCGTCCTGTGGTCACACCATGTAACCCATTCACATCCAGTCTCACTGCGAGGAATCCTGCAGCTTTCACACAATAAAGTCTCAGCGAGACATAAACGGGTTTAGATTGTATTGCAGGATAATGTTAGGGCACCTTTACACGTCGCAACATTGCAGGCAATTTCACTTGCAACTTGCAGTGAAATCATGGACACATTGTTCTATGTTGTTGCGGTGTACAAATGTAACAATGTATCCATGACTTCACTGCAGCCAGCAAATTACCAGTGACATTGCAACCAATATTGCTGTGTGTGACGCTACCTTAAGATATAAACATGAAACCCACACAATTAGCACATACTAATAAAGTAACAAGTAAATAGTAGTACATTTAAATTACATAGGGTACTTCTAAATAAATAAGAATCCACAAAACTAGAAGACGGGGCTGTAAATACAGGTGCAAGAAAACTGTAACAACAGCAAAATGAGTGAGATATAAACATGTTAGGATTTATTGCAGGATAAAGTAGGATACAAACACTGAATGTTTAACCATAAGGGACTTATTGATAAAATAACAGAACTAGAAGATGAGGCTGTAAATAACAGGTGCAAGAAAATAATAACCAGAGCAAAGTCACAGTGACACATGAATGTGTGTGATTTTATTGCAGGATAAAGTAAGATATAAACACTAAAACCTCAGAGAAAAACACAAAATGAGCATAAACCCTATAATAAAGTAACAAGTAAATAATAATAGTACATTTAAATAACATGAGACACTAAAGGCGGCGTCACACGTGTCAATATCGCGAGCGACATCGCCGAAAAGTGACGCATCAGCAATGTCGCTTGCAATATCACAAGTGCGTCATGCTGTGTAACAGCGCGACACAACCGCGATTTATTGCTGGTCGCAGGTTGACAGGTTTACCAGCATGAAGGTAAACCTGTCAATCTGCAACCAGCGATT
Organism: Allobates femoralis; assembly: GCA_033576535.1. Taxonomy (NCBI): domain Eukaryota; kingdom Metazoa; phylum Chordata; class Amphibia; order Anura; family Aromobatidae; genus Allobates; species Allobates femoralis. The sequence continues at coordinate 243,054,707 of JARQOC010000011.1, forward strand.
AGGCTGAATCGCGCCGCCTGACACCGCAATAGCGATGTTAGCGGCGATCCAGCCTATACCGCACCATTGCTGCGTATAGATCGCTGGGTTGATCCCAGCCCAGCGAGCGATGGCTCCGCCTGCATCGCTGCGGCGTCACCGGCAACATCCTGCTGCGTGACACCAAGGCTGCAATGTCGGAAGTGAGCGCGCACCCGCACATCGCTTCCTACATCGCAGCTTTGGTTGCTGCGTGTGACGCCGGCATAAAAGGTACAGTCACACACAGAGATATCGCTGGAGACATTGCTTGCAATTCTCTGGTTGCAGTGAAATCATGGACACATTGTTCTATTTGTACACAGACACAAAATGGAACAATGTGTCCATGATTTCACTGCAACCAGTAAGTTGCAAGTGAAATTGCAAGCAATGTTGTGACGTGTAAAGATACCTTTACACGCCGCCACTGAGGGGTAGCAACTGCCTGGCAATTGGGATTTTTGTCAGTTGCCTTGAATTTGCTACAAAGTTGCGGCGTCTAATTTGGGAAAGCGATGGTGATTTTGGCAGTTGCTTCAGGTTGCAGTATCAGAGCATTGTTCTAAAATCCGAGGCAACCCAGATGGTGAATTGCCCTGGTTTTGGCATGTAAACGGGCGTTAGGGATGGAATCTGCGTCGCCTAGCGATTTCCCCGGGGCGTGACACAGCGTCATGGATACCAGCGATGATTGGTGGGGGCTACTGTGTTAGGCGCGCCATATTTAAAGAGCTGACCATTCACACTACACAATTGGAATGGCGTCATGTATTATCCAGCCTTCCTGCGCAAGCTGGCCAAACATGGCGCTATTGCGTTGTCCAATCAGCGTGTTAGCGTCACGAAATACACCAGTCTGTCTCGCCTATGTTGTAGCGCCGCAGAACATGTACGCCCACGTTCCCCTACTGATTGCAGCGTCTGAAGCGTCGTCGGGATTCAACCGGATGTTTCCTGCAGGATCTGTTGGAACTTCCAGGGAACCTCGATACCTTAGGTTGAGGGCGCAATTGCGGCGTGTACATGCGGCATCGGCGATCGTTAGCAACTGTTAAAAACGTGCACGTTCAGTTGCTACCGATTGCCAGTGATAGTTGCGGCGTATAAAGGTACCTTTAAGGTACCCTAATGGATAAAATATCTACAGAAGCAGAAGAGGGAGCTGTAACAGGAGGTGCAAGAAAACAGTAACAACAGCAAAGTCACAGCGGGAACCATTGTGTTTATGCTTTATCTCATGACGACACATGAAATCAACATTAATACTTGAATCTTTTATTATTTTTATATTTTATAGATAAAAAAAAATTTAACAGAAAGCAAAGAAAGGTCAGAAATGCTGCAGATGAGGCCGGTGCCGTCCATCACCACATCAGGACTGTGCGGTTATACCAGTATACAGCGGCCGTGTACACACCCAGGACGGACACGGTGAGGAGGAAGATCAGCTTTATGGGACAAGACGTCTGGAAAGTCAAGAAATCCACAATTATTACATTTATAGCAGTGATTAACCCTTTAGTGATCTGGTCATAACATGGATCCACCATAGATGAGTCCCTTATGTATCTACCACACATGCATCCATCATGAGGTTTCCCCAAGTGAGAACATTCCCTGCACAATTCACCTGCAGGAGATGTGATGATGTCCTGCATTATTATAGATTATATAGCACCATTTCTCCTCTGGGGCTGTATATGTGGACAGGGGGGGGGGGGGGATATACACATAGTGGTCTTCATATACATTTACCATTGTATCCTCCTATCATGTGATTGGCCAGTGCAAGTTGCGGTGGCCATATTTGGACACCCAAGTGATGGGTATACAAATATGGCGTCCGCTAGCGGTGACACCGACGCCCCCCGCAGCCCGTCCATCTAGGTCTAGGAAGAGGAGCACTAATAAGGTCTACTGTTTTTGGCATTCAGGTAATTTGTGACCTGGTTTGAGCCACTTAAATACAGCGGTTGGGACAGAAGCCGGATTGTAGCTGTTGAATAGTATTTTGGGGGAGAGGTGGGAGAAGCGTTCTTTGTGGACCAAATGGGAGTCGTGTTATGTGGCAATAGCAGGACATAGCGGACGGGTAACTGGGTGACATAGCCAGGATGGGTATATTGGTTTCATGTTTGAAGGTGGAAGGGAAGACACCAGAGGACGGTGATAAGCTGAAGAGATGAATTTAGGCCGAGAGAAGCCCGGTGTTGAGGAAGAGGTGGATACCTTCCTATGATTCTATGATAGGATCAGGTCAAGAGCAAGTGAGAAGAGTTGCGACTTGGAGAACTAGTGTCAGGATATTCTTTAGTGATGGTGAAGGATGAAGGTTACGGGGAAGGACATTGCTGTTGCGCCTTTCAGCAGAGCGGTTATAGTGCGTGAACATAAAAGCTTTCTCCAATGTGAAATATGAGGAAGGAAAACATCACTGGGGCTCATCGTGGGATCACCGGGGACGTCTTCTGCTGAAATGAGGGAAGTAAGACGGAGGAGGGAATTAGAAGTATTAACTGTCTGATGTTGTGGGATAGAGCAGATGTGAGCGTTGTGTATCCATCTTATTTATCAGAGTTGCCGGTCGACAAGAATTGGAAAATATGTTGAGTGTGATGAAGTTTTCTATGTGTTGTTTCTACCCTTCCAGCTCCGCTTTGCAACCCTGGACCAGGTTGTCGTGTCAGAGTTTTCCATTGATTTGTGTTATGCAGGAAATGGATGGAAGAATCAAGAGATGAGGAGATGGTGGTGATGTAGAAACTGGAGGCCGTGTCTGTGCCGTGGAGTGAGGATCTGGTGGACAGTGTGAATGTCTAGATGTGAGAGGTTTTAGGCCATGTTCAGACAGAGAGTTTGTGCAGAGTTCTTTGTTGATTCATTTTTGATGCAGTTTCTGCGCCAAAAACTAATTCTCTTGTTGCAAAGGCCTCACAAAACACCATCTGTATGTGCTGCTTTTATGCTCCATATTCAGGGGACACAGACACACACAGACACACACGACACACACGACACACATTTTTAACCCTCCCCGGTGATCCCACAGGTGAGCTCCAGTGATGTTTTCCTTCCAGGCACCAGCAGGACCCGTAGGTGTAAAGTATTACAGGACCTGGCACCATGTGACTTTCAGACTGAGTCACATGGTGCAAGGTCCTGGAAGTGCAGTACATGACTACCCACAGGTCCTCCTGATGCTTGGAAGGAAAACCATCACTGGATCTCACTGTGGGATTACTGGGGAGGGTAAGTAATTAGATGTTAGTGATGCAGAAAAACGAGCAATAATTAACATCATTATTTTGTGGATCCACTTTCTGCACCACTAACACAGCAGTGAGAATCCCATTCACTTTCCTGGCAGATGTTTTGACGAACCATTTTCGGTGCAGTTTAAAAAAAAAAAATGCAGCACCAAAAATGGATCAGAAACGTCCAGTGTGAACATGGCCTTAGTGGTGAGCTGCCACTAAGGCCATACCATGCCCTGATATAGATATCACATAGTGCCTAGACAAATACTACTACATGGTAACAGTGGTAAGATTGATACTTTCAGTCCTTTGCCCTCCTCTACACAGCTCGGTAGGGACCCTGGATGCATGTCCGGTCCGGATGAGGACCTGATGATGTGACATCTCCATAGACGTCTTAGGAGCAGGTTGTAGCTGGAGATGATTACTTTTTCTTACCTTTATCGGCTTTTTCTTTTCAGCTGCAAATGACAAAAGAAAAAATAAATAAAATAAATAAATCACATTGAGCCTGTGATAATACCAAGAATCAGACGATCTCTCATTCTACACCACAGACCCACCGCGTCAAGGCAACCCCTTAGGACGGTCCCTACCTAAAATATTAAAAACATTACCAGATGTGGGTGACATGAATCTGACAAGGACTGAGTAGGACCAGTGTCCTAATGGAGAACACCAAGCAATGGGGAGGCTATATATAGTGGCAGCCACACCCTAGTTTGCAATGACTGCAAAATAACATAAGGAAGCAAAAATTAACTGAACCATCAGTAGGTGCTTGTCTACACAGGCCTGAAAACAGCAAAACCAACAGAAAAATCTTAAGCAAATACCCTAAAGTAAATAAATAAATTGCAAAGTGCATAAAAGTAAAAATAGGGTACTTAGTGACGTTATTTGATCAAAAAATGTGCCAGCCGTCCCACCGTATCAAGGCAACCCCATCGGGATGGTTCCTACCATTGACGCCAATGTGAACATGCACCTACTGCATGGTTACATTTCAGTTCCAGTTCACGTTTTGTTTCCTTTGTTATGTTGCAGTCATTGCAAACTGGTTGTGGCTGCCTAATAAAAGCAGGACATTATATTAGTGTGCACAGCTCCCCATTGCTTGGTGGTATCATTGGTACCTAGATCCTACAAAGTCCTTGTCAGATTCACGTTACCAACATCTGGTAAGGTTTTTAATATCGTTAGATAGGGACTGACCTGATGGGGTTGCCTTGACGCGGCAGGAAAGCTTGCAAATTTTTGATCAAATAAGTCACTAAGTACCCTATTTATACTTTTATGCACTTTGCAATTTATTTATTTACTTTAGGGTATTTTGATCACTATTTTACTGTTGGTTTTGCTATTTTGATGCCTGTGTGAACATACACCTACTGCACGGTTACTTTTCTGTTCCAGTTCACTTTTTGTTTCTTTATTATTGAGAACGTGTAATTCTCTCTGTCTCCTGTGGGGTGCTGCTGGGAATATTGAGCAATGACTGCTGGGTTTCCCCTGGGATTAGAGAATATTGCTGATCATCTTGTCAATGTGGCGCCCTTCTATAACAGATTGTCCCCATGCAAATGATTCTTATGCTCCTTCTAAACCAAGGACGTGGTCCAGAGCTCCATCCTCACCTCGCTCCTCGATCATCTTCTCTATTTGACCCAGTTTTGCCACCATCCCAGGATCAGGGTGTGCATTGGTCAGAGCGCTTTTCTCCTCGATGGTGAAGCAGAAGACCTTGGCCGTCAATCGTTGTAGACTGGGCTGGTTCTGAAGGATTCTGTTCTTGGGCCCATCATCCTCCAGATCATCGATCACCACAATTACATTTTCTTTCCCTGAGAACAATTCACAATAATCATGTCACGTAGTGCTATACATGGCCACATAACAGCCATGCTGACCCCATATAGACACACTACATGCTGATATCCGGAGCTGGACATGGATTGTGGAGACCACCTCCCCGGAGACGTTTATTACTCCTGGGACCACAGGTTGGACACAGTGTGAAGATCCTCAAACTACATTAAAGTAAATGATACATTAGCGCCTCGGTGGATCCCGCAGAGCTCACCTTTTTCTGACGATAATTGTTTCACCTCCTCATCGTAGAGGGAATCGGTGACGTCGGTGATGTTGATTCTTCCTCTGTTCTTCGTGTGATACAAGATGGCAAATCTGCATCTCCTGACGCCCTCAAGAACCTCGCCCCACCGGTATTAGACACGTAGACAGACTCAACTGTCCGCACACAGGGGAGGGAGGACAGGTGTGTGGTCAACCATTGATATGAGCTTTCATCATCCCGAGAGAAGATCCCGACATTCACACCACTCAGAAGAAGGCTCATGACTGGAGGAAGAAGAAATAATGAGAAGGAGGAGAGAATCCTACACAAGAAGAACGTGGCCAACGAGGGACTGACGTGGTGAAGATGTAAGAGAAGAAATGGTGTCCATGATAGATGATGGGTCACATGTACATCACAGCACAGACGTGCAGTTAATAGAGTGTAGTCATATCCTAATGTCCCACCAACTCCATGTTCCTACATACCACATCCGCCATTTTTTTACTACCGTTATGTTCCCACTGCCACCTATTCCACGTGCACCATGTCATCCTACGTTCACCATGTTAACTTCCGCTTGTTCCACCACCACATTTCCTCAATGGCTAACCACATTTCCACCATGTCCCACCATGGCTCATCCTACGTCACTGTTTTCACTTCCGCTATGTTCCCACCACCACGTTTCCTCAATGGGCATACCAATTTCCACCATGTCCCACCAGTGGCTCATCCCTCATCACCATGTTTTCACTCGCTATTTCCCACCACACGTTCCTCAATGCAAGCCACATTCCACCATGTCATGCTCATCCTAGTCACCATTTTCACTTCGCTATGTTCCCACCACCACATTTCCTCAATGGGCATAACCACATTTCCACCATGTCCCCTCAGTGGAACATCCCCTGTAATACATCTCCACTTCCACTATGTTCTCACTTCTGCCATGTTCCCACCTGTAACGTCTTCACCAATGTCACATTTCCAGCTGGGCCATATCCATCCCCATCTCCAACATGTTACCACCAATGTAACATCCCCACCTCTAACTTGTTCTCACCAATGTCAATTTCCAGTCGCGCCATGTCCTCACTTGCATGTCCCACCTCCACCAAACTTCCCATAAAGAGTAACCCCACATTTTAACCTTCTACCTCCAGCAGACACGGCCGCATCTCCACCATATTATTACTTACACCATGGTACAAAAACGACATGTTCTATTTCCACCAGATACCCAAAATGGCACATCCCCACCTCTAACATGTCCTAACCCCAACCATCTTCCCACCTTTGCAATGTCTTCACCATTTCCCACCTCCATCATGCAGAAAGTGAATGCTAATGATGGCTACATGATGGTCACATACAGGAGCATCTCAATGAATTAGAAGATCAGCAATAAGTGACTTTATATCAGTATTCAATCATAAAGTGACACACATCTATTATATAGAGTCATTACACACAGAGGGACTATGTCATGTGTTTATTTCTGTTAATGTTGATGATTAATGAAACCCCAAAGGTCATTATCTCAGAAAATTAAAGTAGGGAGAATGAAGGGTTAAACACTGCGGCTGCCGTATTCACCAGGCATCAAAGGAGGAGAATAATATTGATTTATTAGTCCCAGAAACTTGGCAATATGATATTGATTGTCCTGAGGAAGAGGCCAGGGAGCCCTGAAACATGATAACTAATAAATTCAAAATTATATTCACCCTTTGATGTCTGGTGGAATATGGCAGCACAGTGTTTAACCCTTCATCCTCCCTACTTTAATTCTCTGAGATGATGACCTTTGGGGTTTCATTAATCATCAACATTAACAGAAATAAACCCATGAAATAGATCCCTCTGTGTGTAATGACTCTATATAATAGATGTGGTCACTTTATGTATTAAGTTACTGATAGAAGATCATCAAAAAGTGACTTTATAAGTCATTGAGATGCAGCTGTATCTGTAGACGCTCCCATGTCTGCAGTCACATGCCCTCGGCCTTTCCTCTACTATTGTTTTCGCACTTGACATTCTCACGGCTCGTGTTACAGACCGGTGTGGGGAGGGGGAATCAATATTTGGTGTCTGTGCAATACGCCGCGCTCCCTGGTGGAGCGTAACCACAACAGGTGCAGGGGCTGCAAATGCACCCGGGGTCTGAGGCTGGGGGGCCAAAAGTCTCTTTGGCCTATAGAAAAAGACTATTGCTATTAAAATTTGCAACAATTGGGGGCCCCGCTGGAGCTTTTGCATCGGGGCCCATGAGCTTCAAGTTACGCCACTGAGTGCTCAGTCAGTCTCTGCCCACGGCACTCGCCCTCTTACCTGATCTGTGGTATTGAAGAAGTCACGGAGGAGCGTCCGTCAGATCATGGCTGAGCGGCTAATGAGGAAAAACCAGATTGGTAACGTGGATTCTGCTGGATTCTACAGAGGACAGAAAACCGCTGGTGTGACCGTACCTTACCGGCAGGTACAGAGGGCTGCACAATGCAGGAGGAGCAGGTGTCTGCTCCGAATGAAATGGAAACTTAAAGAAATGATGAGTCGTGTTATTAACAGGATGTTACACTGTCAGCGCACCACAGATCCCAGCAGACACCGGTCACGATACATCCCTGCTGGGCAGAGATCATTGCACGGGGCTCGTTATATACAGGAAGGATATTACTCATTGTGGAGCACCGCTTCCTCCGCTCTCACCATGTAACCCATTCACATCCAGTCCTGTATTATCCCGGAGAATCCTGCAGCGAGGACACAGGAGCCGGGGAAAGAGGCGGCGAGGACACAGGAGCCGGGGAAAGAGGCGGCGAGGACACAGGAGCCGGGGAAAGAGGCGGCGAGGACACAGGAGCCGGGGAAAGAGGCGGCGAGGACACAGGAGCCGGGGAAAGAGGCGGCGAGGACACAGGAGCCGGGGAAAGAGGCGGCGAGGACACAGGAGCCGGGGAAAGAGGCGGCGAGGACACAGGAGCCGGGGAAAGAGGCGGCGAGGACACAGGAGCCGGGGAAAGAGGCGGCGAGGACACAGGAGCCAGGGAAAGAGGCAGCGAGGACACAGGAGCCAGGGAAAGAGGCAGCGAGGACACAGGAGCCGGGGAAAGAGGCAGCGAGGACACAGGAGCCAGGGAAAGAGGCGGCGAGGACACAGGAGCAGGGAAAGAGGCAGCGAGGACACAGGAGCCAGGGAAAGAGGCAGCGAGGACACAGGAGCCAGGGAAAGAGGCAGCGAGGACACAGGAGCCAGGGAAAGAGGCAGCGAGGACACAGGAGCCAGGGAAAGAGGCGGCGAGGACACAGGAGAGAGGGAAAGAGCGGCGAGGACACAGGAGAGAGGGAAAGAGGCAGCGAGGACACAGGAGTCAGGGAAAGAGGCAGCGAGGACACAGGAGCCAGGGAAAGAGGCAGCGAGGACACAGGAGCCAGGGAAAGAGGCAGCGAGGACACAGGAGCCAGGGAAAGAGGCAGCGAGGACACAGGAGCCAGGGAAAGAGGCAGCGAGGACACAGGAGCCAGGGAAAGAGGCAGCGAGGACACAGGAGCCAGGGAAAGAGGCAGCGAGGACACAGGAGAGAGGGAAAGACGCGGCGAGGACACAGGAGAGAGGGAAAGAGGCAGCGAGGACACAGGAGCTAGGGAAAGAGGCAGCGAGGACACAGGAGAGAGGGAAAGAGGCAGCGAGGACACAGGAGTCAGGGAAAGAGGCAGCGAGGACACAGGAGCCAGGGAAAGAGGCAGCGAGGACACAGGAGCCAGGGAAAGAGGCAGCGAGGACACAGGAGCCGGGGAGAGAGGCAGCGAGGACACAGGAGCCAGGGAGAGAGGCAGCGAGGACACAGGAGCCAGGGAGAGAGGCAGCGAGGACACAGGAGCCAGGGAGAGAGGCAGCGAGGACACAGGAGCCGGGGAGAGAGGCAGCGAGGACACAGGAGCCGGGGAGAGAGGCAGCGAGGACACAGGAGCCGGGGAGAGAGGCAGCGAGGACACAGGAGCCGGGGAGAGAGGCAGCGAGGACACAGGAGCCAGGGAAAGAGGCAGCGAGGACACAGGAGCCAGGGAAAGAGGCAGCGAGGACACAGGAGCCAGGGAAAGACGCAGCGAGGACACAGGAGCCAGGGAAAGAGGCAGCGAGGACACAGGAGCCAGGGAAAGAGGCAGCGAGGACACAGGAGAGAGGGAAAGACGCGGCGAGGACACAGGAGAGAGGGAAAGAGGCAGCGAGGACACAGGAGTCAGGGAAAGAGGCAGCGAGGACACAGGAGCCAGGGAAAGAGGCAGCGAGGACACAGGAGCCAGGGAAAGAGGCAGCGAGGACACAGGAGCCAGGGAAAGAGGCAGCGAGGACACAGGAGCCAGGGAAAGAGGCAGCGAGGACACAGGAGCCAGGGAAAGAGGCAGCGAGGACACAGGAGCCAGGGAAAGAGGCAGCGAGGACACAGGAGAGAGGGAAAGACGCGGCGAGGACACAGGAGAGAGGGAAAGAGGCAGCGAGGACACAGGAGTCAGGGAAAGAGGCAGCGAGGACACAGGAGCCAGGGAAAGAGGCAGCGAGGACACAGGAGCCAGGGAAAGAGGCAGCGAGGACACAGGAGCCGGGAGAGAGAGGCAGCGAGGACACAGGAGCCAGGGAGAGAGGCAGCGAGGACACAGGAGCCAGGGAGAGAGGCAGCGAGGACACAGGAGCCGGGGAGAGAGGCAGCGAGGACACAGGAGCCGGGGAGAGAGGCAGCGAGGACACAGGAGCCGGGGAGGAGGAGGCAGCGAGGACACAGGAGCCGGGGAGAGAGGCAGCGAGGACACAGGAGCCGGGGAGAGAGGCAGCGAGGACACAGGAGCCGGGGAGAGAGGCAGCGAGGACACAGGAGCCGGGGAGAGAGGCAGCGAGGACACAGGAGCTGGGGAAAGAGGCAGCGAGGACACAGGAGCCGGGGAAAGAGGCAGCGAGGACACAGGAGCCGGGGAGAGAGGCAGCGAGGACACAGGAGCCAGGGAGAGAGGCAGCGAGGACACAGGAGCCAGGGAAAGACGCAGCGAGGACACAGGAGCCAGGAAAAGAGGCAGCGAGGACACAGGAGCCGGGGAGAGAGGCAGCGAGGACACAGGAGCCAGGGAAAGAGGCAGCGAGGACACAGGAGCTAGGGAGAGAGGCAGCGAGGACACAGGAGCCGGGGAGAGAGGCAGCGAGGACACAGGAGCGAGGGAAAGACACAGCGAGGACACAGGAGTGAGGGAAAGACACAGCGTGGACACAGGAGCCAGGGAGAGAGGCAGCGAGGACACAGGAGAGAGGGAAAGACACAGCGAGGACACAGGAGCCAGGGAAAGAGGCGGTGAGGACACAGGAGAGAGGAAAGACACAGCGAGGACACAGGAGCCAGGGAAAGACGCAGCGAGGACACAGGAGCCAGGGAAAGAGGCAGCGAGGACACAGGAGCCAGGGAAAGAGGCAGCGAAGGACACAGGAGCCAGGGAAAGACGCAGCGAGGACACAGGAGCCAGGGAAAGACGCAGCGAGGACACAGGAGCCAGGGAAAGACGCAGCGAGGACACAGGAGCCAGGGAAAGACGCAGCGAGGACACAGGAGCCAGGGAAAGAGTCAGCGAGGACACAGGAGCCAGGAAAGAGGCAGCGAGGACACAGGAGCCAGGGAAAGACGCAGCGAGGACACAGGAGCCAGGGAAAGACGCAGCGAGGACACAGGAGCCAGGGAAAGAGGCAGCGAGGACACAGGAGCCAGGGAAAGACACAGCGTGGACACAGGAGCGAGGGAAAGACACAGCGTGGACACAGGAGCCAGGGAAAGACGCAGCGAGGACACAGGAGCCAGGGAAAGAGGCAGCGAGGACACAGGAGCCAGGGAAAGAGGCAGCGAGGACACAGGAGCGAGGGAAAGACACAGCGTGGACACAGGAGCCAGGGAAAGACACAGCGTGGACACAGGAGCGAGGGAAAGACACAGCGTGGACACAAGAGCCAGGGAAAGACGCAGCGAGGACACAGGAGCCAGGGAAAGAGGCAGCGAGGACACAGGAGCCAGGGAAAGACGCAGCGAGGACACAGGAGCCAGGGAAAGACGCAGCGAGGACACAGGAGCCAGGGAAAGACGCAGCGAGGACACAGGAGCCAGGGAAAGAGGCAGCGAGGACACAGGAGCCAGGGAAAGAGGCAGCGAGGACACAGGAGCCAGGGAAAGACGCAGCGAGGACACAGGAGCCGGGGAGAGAGGCAGCGAGGACACAGGAGCCAGGGAAAGAGGCAGCGAGGACACAGGAGCCAGGGAAAGAGGCAGCGAGGACACAGGAGCCAGGGAAAGAGGCAGCGAGGACACTGGAGCCAGGGAAAGATGCAGCGAGGACACAGGAGCCAGGGAAAGACGCAGCGAGGACACAGGAGCCAGGGAAAGACGCAGCGAGGACACAGGAGCCAGGGAAAGACGCAGCGAAGACACAGGAGCCAGGGATACAGGCAGCGAGGACACAGGAGCCAGGGATACAGGCAGCGAGGACACAGGAGCCAGGGAGGGACGCAGCGTGGACACAGGAGCCAGAGAGGGACGCAGCGTGGACACAGGAGCCAGGGAGGGATGCAGCGTGGACACAGGAGCCAGGGAGAGACGCAGCGTGGACACAGGAGCCAGGGAGAGACGCAGCGTGGACACAGGAGCCAGGGAGGGACGCAGCGTGGACACAGGAGCCAGGGAGGGACACAGCGTGGACACAGGAGCCAGGGAGGGACGCAGCGTGGACACAGGAGCCAGGGAGGGATGCAGCGTGGACACAGGAGCCAGGGAGGGACGCAGCGTGGACACAGGAGCCAGGGAGGGACGCAGCGTGGACACAGGAGCCAGGGAGGGACGCAGCGTGGACACAGGAGCCAGGGAGGGACGCAGCGTGGACACAGGAGCCAGGGAGGGACGCAGGGTGGACACAGGAGCCAGGGAGAGACGCAGCGTGGACACAGGAGCCAGGGAGAGACGCAGCGTGGACACAGGAGCCAGGGAGAGACGCAGCGTGGACACAGGAGCCAGGGAGAGACGCAGCGTGGACACAGGAGCCAGGGAGAGACGCAGCGTGGACACAGGAGCCAGGGAGAGACGCAGCGTGGACACAGGGGTCAGGGAGAGACGCATCGTGGACACAGGAGCCAGGGAGAGACGCAGCGTGGACACAGGAGCCAGGGAGAGATGCAGCGTAGACACAGGAGCCAGAGAAAGAGGCAGCGAGGACACAGGAGCCAGGGAGAGAGGCAGCGAGGACACAGGAGCCAGGGAGAGAGGCAGCGAGGACACCGGAGCCAGGGAGAGACGCAGCGTGTACACAGGAGCCAGGGAAAGACGCAGCGTTGGCACAGAAGAGAGGGAAAGACACAGCGTGTGCACAGAAGAGAGGGAAAGACACAGCATCTACACAGGAGAGAAAGACACAACGAGGACACAGGAGTGAGAGAAAGACACAGCGTGTGCACAGGAGTGAGGGAAAAACACAGCGTGTGCACAGGAGTGAGGGAAAAACACAGCGTGTGCACAGGAGTGAGGGAAAAACACAGCGTGTGCACAGGAGTGAGGGAAAAACACAGCGTGTGCACAGGAGTGAGGGAAAGACACAGAGAGGACACAGGAGAGAGGGAAAGACACAGCGAGGACACAGGAGAGAGGGAAAGACACAGCGAGGACACACGAGAGAGGGAAAGACACAGCGAGGACACAGGAGAGAGGGAAAGACACAGCGAGGACACAGGAGAGAGGGAAAGACACAGCGAGGACACAGGAGTGAGGGAGAGATACACAGAGTACATAGATCTGTAAACTGCGAAACAGAAAAAAAAAAAAAAAAAAAAAACTTTTTTGGGTTGCTGCAACAATGCAATAAAATGTAACAATGGGCAAACAATCGCATCTACCCAAAAATGGTATCACTAAAAATGTCAGATTAGGATGTAAGACACCTCAGTGTTACCATATAGTACTGACCCCAGACATCATACCGACACCTCAGTGTTACCATATAGTACTGGACCCGAGACATCATACCGACACCTCAGTGTTACCATATAGTACTGACCCCAGACATCACACCGACACCTCAGTGTTACCATATAGTACTGACCCCAGACATCATACCGACACCTCAGTGTTACCATATAGTACTGACCCCAGACATCATACCGACACCTCAGTGTTACCATATATAGTACTGACCCAGACATCATACCGACACCTCAGTGTTACCATATAGTACTGACCCCAGACATCATACCGACACCTCAGTGTTACCATATAGTACTGACCCCAGACATCAACACGACACCTCAGTGTTACCATATAGTACTGACCCCAGACATCATACGACACCTCAGTGTTACCATATAGTACTGACCCAGACATCATACCGACACCTCAGTGTTACCATATAGTACTGACCCAGACATCATACCGACACCTCAGTGTTACCATATAGTACTGACCCAGACATCATACCGACACCTCAGTGTTACCATATAGTACTGACCCAGACATCATACCGACACCTCAGTGTTACCATATAGTACTGACCCAGACATCATACCGACACCTCAGTGTTACCATATAGTACTGACCCCAGACATCATACCGACACCTCAGTGTTACCATATAGTACTGACCCAGACATCATACCGACACCTCAGTGTTACCATATAGTACTGACCCCAGACATCATACCGACACCTCAGTGTTTACCATATAGTACTGACCCCAGACATCATACCGACACCTCAGTGTTACCATATAGTACTGACCCAGACATCATACCGACACCTCAGTGTTACCATATAGTACTGACCCAGACATCAACCGACACCTCAGTGTTACCATATAGTACTGACCCCAGACATACATACCAACACCTCAGTGTTACCATATAGTACTGACCCCAGACATCATACCGACACCTCAGTGTTACCATATAGACTGACCCCAGACATCATACCGACACCTCAGTGTTACCATATAGTACTGACCCAGACATCATACCGACACCTCAGTGTTACCATATAGTACTGACCCCAGACATCATACCGACACCTCAGTGTTACCATATAGTACTGACCCAGACATCATACCGACACCTCAGTGTTACCATATAGTACTGACCCCAGACATCATACCGACACCTCAGTGTTACCATATAGTACTGACCCAGACATCATACCGACACCTCAGTGTTACCATATAGTACTGACCCCAGACATCATACCGACACCTCAGTGTTACCATATAGTACTGACCCCAGACATCATACCGACACCTCAGTGTTACCATATGAGACTGACCCCAGACATCAACCGACACCTCAGTGTTATTATATAGTACTGACCCCAGACATCATACTGACACCTCAGTGTTACCATATATAGCATGACCCAGGCATCATACCGACACCTCAGTGTTACCATATAGTACTGACCCCAGACATCATACCGACACCTCAGTGTTACCATATAGCACTGACCCCAGACATCATACCGACACCTCAGTGTTACCATATAGTACTGACCCCAGACATCATACCGACACCTCAGTGTTACCATATAGTACTGACCCCAGACATCATACCGACACCTCAGTTTTACCATATAGTACTGACCCCAGACATCATACCGACACCTCAGTGTTACCATATAGTACTGACCCCAGACATCATACCGACACCTCAGTGTTACCATATAGACTGACCTAGACATCACACCGACACCTCAGTGTTACCATATAGTACTGACCCCAGACATCACACCAACACCTCAGTGTTACCATATAGTACTGACCCAGACATCACACCGACACTCAGTGTTACCATATAGACTTGACCCCAGACATCACACCGACACCTCAGGTTTACCATATAGTACTGATCCCAGACATCATACCGACACCTCAGTGTTACCATATAGTACTGACCCCAGACATCATACCGACACCTCAGTGTTACCATATAGTACTGATCCCAGACATCATACCGACACCTCAGTGTTACCATATAGTACTGACCCAGACATCATACCGACACCTCAGTGTTACCATATAGTACTGATCCCAGACATCATACCGACACCTCAGTGTTACCATTAGTACTGACCCCAGACATCATAACCGACACCTCAGTGTTACCATATAGTACTGACCCCAGACATCATACCGACACCTCAGTGTTACCATATAGTACTGACCCAGACATCATACCGACACCTCAGTGTTACCATATGTACTGACCCCAGACATCATACCGACACCTCAGTGTTACCATATTAGCACTGACCCCAGACATCATACCGACACCTCAGTGTTACCATATAGTACTGACCCCAGACATCATACCACACCTCAGTGTTACCATATAGTACTGACCCCAGACATCATACCGACACCTCGGTGTTACCATTAGTACTGACCCCAGACATCATACCGACACCTCAGTGTTACCATATAGTACTGACCCAGACATCATACCGACACCTCAGTGTTACCATATAGTACTGACCCCAGACATCAACGACACCTCAGTGTTACCATATAGTACTGACCCCAGACATCACACTGACACCTCAGTGTTATTATATAGTACTGACTCCAGACATCATACCGACACTCAGTGTTACCATATAGCACTGACCCCAGACATCATACCGACACCTCAGTGTCACCATATAGTACTGACCCCAGACATCATACCGACACCTCAGTGTTACCATATAGTACTGACCCAGACATCACACTGACACCTCAGTGTTATTATATAGTACTGACTCCAGACATCATACCGACACCTCAGTGTTACCATATAGTGCTGACCCAGACATCATACCGACACTCAGTGTTACCATATAGTACTGACCCCAGACATCATACCGACACCTCAGTGTTACCATATAGCACTGACCCCAGACATCATACCGACACCTCAGTGTTACCATATAGTACTGACCCAGACATCACACGACACCTCAGTGTTACCATATAGTACTGACCCCAGACATCACACTGACACCTCAGTGTTATTATATAGTACTTACCCAGACATCATACGACACTCAGTGTTACCATATAGTACTGACCCCAGACATCATACCGACACCTCAGTGTTACCATATAGTACTGACCCCAGACATCATACCGACACCTCAGTGTTACCATATAGACTGACCCCAGACATCACACGACACCTCAGTGTTACCATATAGTACTGACCCAGACATCATACCGACACCTCAGTGTTACCATATAGTACTGACCCCAGACATCATACCGACACCTCAGTGTTACCATATAGTACTGACCCCAGACATCATACCGACACCTCAGTGTTACCATATAGTACTGACCCCAGACATCATACCGACACCTCAGTGTTACCATATAGTACTGACCCCAGACATCATACGACACCTCAGTGTTACCATATAGTACTGACCCCAGACATAAACCGACACCTCAGTGTTACTATATAGTACTGACCCCAGACATCACACCGACACCTCAGTGTTACCATATAGTACTGACCCCAGACATCATACCGACACCTCAGTGTTACCATATAGTACTGACCCCAGACATCATACCGACACCTCAGTGTTACCATATAGTACTGACCCAGACATCATACCGACACCTCAGTGTTACCATATAGTACTGACCCAGACATCATATACCGACACCTCAGTGTTACCATATAGTACTGACCCCAGACATCATACCGACACCTCAGTGTTACATATAGTACTGACCCCAGACATCATCACGACACCTCAGTGTTACATATAGTACTGACCCAGACATCATACCGACACCTCAGTGTTACCATATAGTACTGACCCAGACATCATACCGACACCTCAGTGTTACCATATAGCACTGACCCCAGACATCATACCGACACCTCAGTGTTACCATATAGTCACTGACCCCAGACATCATACCGACACCTCAGTGTTACCATATAGTACTGACCCCAGACATCATACCGACACCTCGTGTTACCATATAGACTGACCCCAGACATCATACCGACACCTCAGTGTTACCATATAGTACTGACCCCAGACATCAACTGACACCTCAGTGTTACCATATAGTACTGACCCCAGACATCATACCTGACACCTCAGTGTTACCATATAGCACTGACCCCATGACATCATAACCGACACCTCATTGTACCATATAGTACTGACCCCAGACATCACACTGACACCTCAGTGTTACATATAGTACGACCCCAGACATCATTGACGACACCCAGTGTTACCATATAGACTGACCCCAGACATCATACCGCACCTCAGTGTTACCAATAGTACTGACCCCAGACATCATAACCGACACACTCAGTGTTACATATAGTACTGACCCAGACACATACCGACACCTCAGTGTTACCATATAGTACTGACCCCAGACATCATACCGACACCTCAGTGTTACCATATAGTACTGACCCCAGACATCATACCGACACCTTCATGTTACCATATAGTACTGACCCCAGACATCATACCGACACCTCAGTGTTACCATATGTACTGAACCCAGACATCATAACCGACACCTCAGTGTTACCATATAGTACTGACCCCAGACATCAATACCGACACACCATCAGTGTTACCATATAGTACTGACCCCAAGACATCAACACCGACACCTCAGTGTTACATATAGTACTGACCCCAGACATCATACACCGACACCTCAGTGTTACCATATAGTACTGACCCCAGACATCATACCTGACACCTCAGTGTTAACCATATAGTACTGACCCCAGACATCATACCGACACCTCAGTGTTACCATATAGCCTGACCCCAGACATCATACGACACCTCAGTGTTACCATATAGTACTGAACCCAGACATTCATACCGACACCTCAGTGTTACCTATATAGTACTGACCCCAGACATCATAACCGCACCTCAGTGTTACCATATATACTGACCCCAGACATCATGCCGACACCTCAGTGTTACCATATAGTACTGACCCCAGACATCATACCGACACCTCAGTGTTACCATATAGTACTGACCCCAGACATCACACCGACACCTCAGTGTTACCATAGAGTACTGACCCCAGACATCATACTGACACCTCAGTGTTACCATATAGTACTGACCCCAGACATCATACCGACACCTCAGTGTTACCATATAGTCCTGACCTCAGACATCATACCGACACCTCAGTGTTACCATATAGTACTGACCCCAGACATCATACCGACACCTCAGTGTTACCATATAGCACTGACCCCTGACATCACACCGACACCTCAGTGTTACCATATAGTACTGACCCTAGACATCACACCGACACCTCAGTGTTACCATATAGTACTGACCCCAGACATCATACCGACACCTCAGTGTTACCATATAGTCCTGACCCCAGACATCATACCGACACCTCAGTATTACCATATAGTACTGATCCCAGACATCATACCGACATGTCAGTGTTACCATATAGTACTGACCCCAGACATCATACTGACACCTCAGTGTTACCATATAGCACTGACCCCAGACATTATACCGACACCTCAGTGTTACCATATAGCACTGACCCCAGACATCATACCGACACCTCAGTGTTACCATATAGTACTGACCCCAGACATCACACCGACACCTCAGTGTTACCATATAGTACTGACCCCAGACATCATGCCGACACCTCAGTGTTACCATATAGTACTGACCCCAGACATCATACCGACACCTCAGTGTTACCATATAGTACTGACCCCAGACATCACACCGACACCTCAGTGTTACCATATAGTACTGACCCCAGACATCATACTGACACCTCAGTGTTACCATATAGTACTGACCCCAGACATCATACCGACACCTCAGTGTTACCATATAGTCCTGACCTCAGACATCATACCGACACCTCAGTGTTACCATATAGTACTGACCCCAGACATCATACCGACACCTCAGTGTTACCATATAGCACTGACCCCTGACATCACACCGACACCTCAGTGTTACCATATAGTACTGACCCTAGACATCACACCGACACCTCAGTGTTACCATATAGTACTGACCCCAGACATCATACCGACACCTCAGTGTTACCATATAGTCCTGACCCCAGACATCATACCGACACCTCAGTATTACCATATAGTACTGATCCCAGACATCATACCGACATGTCAGTGTTACCATATAGTACTGACCCCAGACATCATACTGACACCTCAGTGTTACCATATAGCACTGACCCCAGACATTATACCGACACCTCAGTGTTACCATATAGCACTGACCCCAGACATCATACCGACACCTCAGTGTTACCATATAGTACTGACCCCAGACATCATACCGACACCTCAGTGTTACCATATAGTACTGATCCCAGACATCATACCGACACCTCAGTGTTACCATATAGTCCTGACCCCAGACATCATACCGACACCTCAGTGTTACCATATAGTACTGACCACAAACATGATACCAACACCTCAGTGTTACCATATAGTACTGACCCCAGACATCATACCGACACCTCAGTGTTACCATATAGCACTGACCCCAGACATCATACCGACACCTCAGTGTTATCATATTGTACTGACCCCAGACATCATACCGACACCTCAGTGTTACCATATAGTACTGACCCCAGACATCATACCGACACCTTAGTGTTATCATATTGTACTGACCCCAGACATCATACCAACACCTCAGTGTTACCATATAGTACTGACCCCAGACATCATACCGACACCTCAGTGTTACCATATAGTACTGACCCCAGACATCATACCGACACCTCAGTGTTACCATATAGTACTGACCCCAGACATCATACCGACACCTCAGTGTTACCATAAAGTACTGACCCCAGACATCATACCGACACCTCAGTGTTACCATATAGTACTGACCCCAGACATCATACCGACACCTCAGTGTTACCATATAGTACTGACCCCAGACATCACACCGTCACTTGGAATGTTTTTCCCATTTTCCTGTCACTATATGGTAAAATAAATGATTTCATCTGAAAGTACAACTCGTCCCGCAAAACAAAACCCTCATGTCTATAGTGACATAGAGTCTATAGTGAAAATAAAAAACGTATGGCTCCGGACGAAGGGGAGGGAGAAAGAAAAATCCCCTGGGGGTGAAGGAGTTAAATTCCCAAAATAAGGGATAAATGTGGAGATTTGTGAGGACGGTTTCCATGGTGGTTCCTGCCCCATGATAATACCTGAAAACTGGGGCAATAACCAGGAGAACAATGAATGTGATCAGATGTGGAGTCTACAGGGGAGAGGTCAGGTGATGGCTGCACAGGAGGACACAGGGGACATGTCCTTTATTGTGATCTTTATATTCCACCATTTTACATAAAACCCCTGTCCTGACTACAATTCCCAGCATCCTCAGCGGCCCTGAGCCCCGCCCACTGCATGATTGGAGGAGAGCAGAGGGACGGGCGTGGTCAGTACTGAGGTGAGGTTACCAGGGCAACCTGTGAGGAGAGCTGGTAAGCACTAATGACTGCTGGGAGTTGTAGTTCTTCTTTATCTTCATATTCTGTATTAATTATGGCTGTGTGGCGCCCCGCAACGAGTGCGTCACAAGGGAGTATTGCAGCCGCAATATTCTCTGATAAAGCAGTGAAATAGTTAACTCTGAGATCCAACCCAACATACAACACCTAGAACAGGGGACCAATCATGGGTCCTAGGGGGTGGAGTGTTAGGGTAGTGAAGTAAAACACACAATAATCTAACAGAACAGAACAGAACAGAGTCTGAAAGGGATCTAGAACCTGACGAGAGCAGACTAGAGCTTGGAGAGGAGCGGGGGCTCCGCACTCCGTGCGGGCCCCTGGGCCGTCACCGGTCGGGTGTCAGCACCTGAGGCCTTAACCACCGGGATTGGGCTTATCTACACGGGTTCCCAAAAGACTCCCGTGCCCACAACTTACAGCCGGTTCACTGGTACCGAAGCTGGCAGCAGTTCACCTCTGTCACGCGAACCAGCCCCGTGGAGGAGCAGCTTTATAGGAGCACCCCACCACCAGCCAGTTTCCAGTCGTCTAACCAGCGGTGTACCCACTGAGGGATCCAAGGCTCCCCAAAGCATCCAGAACGTACATCATGGATAGGGCATTGAAGCAGCCTCCCCGTACCCGACCTGGTATTCCTGGGCGACGCTGGCAAAAAGGAGGAACTAAGTAGGTAGAATGGAGGAACACTGCGGATCTCTGAGGAACACTATCACTGCTGAGTCCACCCGGTCTACTACTCAACCACTGTATGCCATGTACTGCCTGCTGGTTACAGTAAAGACCGTTGCAGAGACTGTGTCCGTGATTCCTTATGAACTGTCCGTCATTAACTAGAAGGTAACCGCAGCTGCCGCACAACATCTTGAGCAGCTCCAGCCCCCGGGGATCACCGCTCAGCCTGTGGGGAGCGTAACATCTTGCTGCTGTCCATCCCCCGGGGGTTCCGCAGCGTCGGTAGCCCTTACCGAATCTACTCATAGGTGGCGTCACGAAGAAAAACAAATTAAAACCCCTTTAATCTGTTCCCGCAAGACGTCTTCAATTTTGATCTGCACTACACCGGGCCCCACTACCGGCAGGCGCGGTCCACCCGTGACAAGGAAGGAGAAGAATCGCCTGTCTAAACCGGAGTCCCGGCCACGGTGAGTCAGAAAATGGCGTCACGAACAGGATGCGAGCAGGCCGGTTATTCAACGGGTATATTGTGCTTAAACTGGACTTTTTTGTCTACAATTGGACTTTGTTCGTCCCTAAAAGAACTTTCCCGCCTTTTCACCATTGGGTCAAGATGGCGCCCAAGATGGCGTTCCCGCCACAAGAAGCCGCCACGTGAAGCCCAGGAGTGAGTCAACCCCCTCCTCATCGTGGGAGGGCTAAAGACAAAAGGCGCCAAACTCTTTGTCCGCCCTGATTGCTCGAATCAACCATGGGGCGGACCTCAAAGACTTTTCCCACAATTGGACTACAAAAGCCCACCGGAAATGGGAGTGTCAGAGACATACCGACAGACGGAGAAGACTTCTTCACGAGCTCTACCAGAACGCTTACCGGTTGAACGGGTGTGGTTTCCCTCCAGGAAAAGAATGGCCAGCACGAGACTCCAAGACCTGATGCGGGAGGTCGAGGCGGAGGCCAGAGCAGCCATAGGCCAACCGGGTCCGGATCCTGCCCTTACTATAGACGGCAGTCCCGACTTCTGGCTAGAGGCTCTACAAGACCTCCGGGTGCGACTACTTGAGACTGTGGAGTGGACGATTCGCAGCTGGAGCGCGACCCTAGGCAGAAGACTCCATCATGCGATGCAGCAGAGCCGACCGGGTACAGCTTCTCCAAGCCCAGACGACATCGCCAGCTTTTCCACCACCTCACTGTCGCCCACCACCTGTCCAGCTTCGTCACCGGAGCCCATAGACTGTGTTATTCCAGTGAGGACCACAACTCGACCCGTTCCAGCGGACGATACCGCAGCCGACCCCGTTCCAGAGCCGGAGCTTCCAACACGCTCCCACGAAGAAGCCGATCTCTACCTGGTTCCACCTGCGGAACCTGCGACTGGTTTCCACACTACCGAGACTGTCGCCTGTTTCTCCCTTGAACCGGAGGCCTCCTCTGCAACTACAGAGGCCTACCTGGTGACCGGGATTGAAACACCACTTCCCGCTGCTACAGAAGAAGAGGCAGGCAGCCTGGAAGTCCTGCACAACGACCCCGAGGAGAACCTTGCAGCACAGCCATCCACCGATCCAGAGGATTCCATCCCATCATCTTCGCCAGCCGAGCAGCCCGACGTAGTCATCGAGGAGGATGACGAGGAGATCTACAGTTCACCTGAGGATCTCTACACCGGGTTCGCCTGGGGAGACACAAGGAACCCTTCTGCCGGGCGATCAGCTCGGGTGCACTGGTCGGGTGCCGCCGCAACAGTATCTTCTCCGGTTCCGTTGAACCGGGCTCCACTCCAGACTGCCCACCAAGCTTGAGCGGTTCAACAACCAACACGCCGTAGTGACTTTATCCACACGCCGCATCACTCCGACGAAGAGGTACGTCGTATCCGGAGAGACGAGTGGCATACTCGACTGCAAGCCAACATGCAGGCTCGTGCCGAGGCCCGCCGCCAATCTCCACTGCCTGAACAATTCCGTAAAACCGGGTGGGTAAGCACATTTAACTTGTCCACCGGGTGGGGATTCGTAAGGGAGGAGGGTGTGAGTACTGAAGTGTTTGTGGGGCGCCGTGATGTGGAATCGCACCTACCGCGAGGCCATCCAAGCCGAGACTTGTATAGAGGGGACATAGTAACCTATGAGCGACATGTATGCTGTGACGGGTGGTTCGCTATACGAGTCCGGAACACTGCCCTCCATCAGTGACTGTTGTTGTTTGAACTTTGCTATTAAACGAGACTTCTTCCTGTTTGCACCGTAACACCGCAACTTGGCGGCTACAGCCTGAACTTTTATTCTAAGGACAGCCGACCGACCGCCGAGTCCGCGCAATGTGTTAACCTGTTTATCTACCTCACTTTTATGCATATATGACCTGTCATTAATAAAAGTGTATTACCTGTTGTAAATTATAAAATGTAAAAACCTCTGTAATGTGAGTAGTTTGACGCTTGGGGACAAGCTGATTTAACCAAGGGGGAGTGTGGCGCCCCGCAACGAGTGCGTCACAAGGGAGTATTGCAGCCGCAATATTCTCTGACAAAGCAGTGAAATAGTTAACTCTGAGATCCAACCCAACATACAACACCTAGAACAGGGGACCAATCATAGGTCCTAGGGGGTGGAGTGTTAGGGTAGTGGAGTAGAACACACAATAATCTAACAGAACAGAACAGAACAGAACAGAGTCTGAAAGGGATCTAGAACCTGACGAGAGCAGACTAGAGCTTGGAGAGGAGCGGGGGCTCCGCACCTCGTGCGGGCCCCTGGGCCGTCACCGGTCGGGTGTCAGCACCTGAGGCCTTAACCACCGGGATTGGGCTTATCTACACGGGTTCCCAAAAGACTCCCGTGCCACAACTTACAGCCGGTTCACTGGTACCGAAGCTGGCAGCAGTTCACCTCTGTCACGCGAACCAGCCCCGTGGAGGAGCAGCTTTATAGGAGCACCCCACAACCAGCCAGTTTCCAGTCGTCTAACCAGCGTTGTACCCACTGAGGGACCCAAGGCTCCCCAAAGCATCCAGAACGTACATCATGGATAGGGCATTGAAGCAGCCTCCCCGTACCCGACCTGGTATTCCTGGGCGACGCTGGCAAAAAGGAGGAACTAAGTAGGTAGAATGGAGGAACACTGCGGATCTCTGAGGAACACTATCACTGCTGAGTCCACCCGGTCTACTACTCAACCACTGTATACCATGTACTGCCTGCTGGTTACAGTAAAGACCGTTGCAGAGACTATCTGTGTCCGTGATTCCTTATGAACTGTCCGTCATTAACTAGAAGGTAACCGCAGCTGCCGCACAACATCTTGAGCAGCTCCAGCCCCCGGGGATCACCGCTCAGCCTGTGGGGAGCGTAACATCTTGCTGCTGTCCATCCCCCGGGGGTTCCGCAGCGTCGGTAGCCCTTACCGAATCTACTCATAGGTGGCGTCACGAAGAAAAACAAATTAAAACCCCTTTAATCTGTTCCCGCAAGACGTCTTCAATTTTGATCTGCACTACACCGGGCCCCACTACCGGCAGGCGCGGTCCACCCGTGACAAGGAAGGAGAAGAATCGCCTGTCTAAACCGGAGTCCCGGCCACGGTGAGTCAGCTGCCATTCATGTTATTCAGCACCGAGGGTCACTGACAACACGTGTGTGACTTATATACCTGTGTGTTTAACTCTTCAGTGACCCACACTATGGCGGCCAACTGTAACCATGTCCTGTAGTGTCATTCCATAGGCTCCGGCCTAATCTACCCTAAATGGCCGCACATTTTATTTTTATGTCAACATAAATAAATACTGAGGTAAAACCTCACCAAATACTCAGCGTGTGCACGAGGCCTTACAGATACTGAGGTAACAACTCCCCAAATACTCAGCGTGTGCACGAGGCCTTACAGATACTGAGGTAACAACTCCCCAAATACTCAGTGTGTGCACGAGGCCTTACAGATACTGAGGTAACAACTCCCCAAATACTCAGTGTGTGCACGAGGCCTTACATATACTGAGGTAAAAACTCACCAAATACTCAGCATGTGCACGAGGCCTTACAGATACTGAGGTAACAACTCACCATATACTCAGCGTGTGCACGAGACCTTACAAATACTGAGGTAAAAACTCACCAAATACTCAGCGTGTGCACGAGACCTTACAGATACTGAGGTAAAAACTCACCAAATACTCAGCGTGTGCACGAGACCTTACAGATACTGAGGTAACAACTCACCAAATACTCAGCGTGTGCACGAGGCCTTACAAATACTGAGGTAACAACTCACCAAATACTCAGCGTGTGCACGAGGCCTTACAGATACTGAGGGAAAACCTCACCAAATACTCAGCGTGTGCACGAGGCCTTACAGATACTGAGGTAACAACTCACCAAATACTCAGCGTGTGCACGAGGCCTGATGGTGGGGTTACACGTTTCAATATTGTTGCGATATCGCAATTCAATGCTGCAGGAGCGCGCATTTAGTGCACGTTTCTCCCGCATCGCATCGGAGGTTTAGACATTGCGATTTCTGTGTCCAACGTCCGTGCGAGTACACATCGCAGTTGGATGTTTACACGCAACGATCCGGCTCTAATAGGCATGCGATATCGGAGCAGTGAATAGCACGCTCATTCAATCCCCGATATCGCATTGACATCGTTCCTGCATCGTATTGGACGTTCACACCATACAACGCAGGAACGATATCGGGTTCAACGATCGAACCACGTGACTTTTCATTGAAATTGGACGCTGATATTGAAACGTGTAAACCCGCCATTACAGATACTGAGGTAAAAACTCACCAAATACTCAGCGTGTGCACAAGGCCTGATGGTGGGTTTACACACACCAATTTATCTGTTCAATATCTGAACAGATCTCTGGTTGCAGTGAAATCATGGACACATAGTTCCATTTTGTGGCTGTGTACAAATGGTACAATGTGTCCATGATTTCACTGCAACCAGAGATCTGTTCAGATATTGAACAGATAAATTGGTGTGTGTAAACCCACCATTCCAGATATTGAGTAAAATACTTGCCAATCTTTAAAGTGTCGAGCATAATTCTCCACGATATTCTTATAGTTGCCTACACAATTTGTATAGTGCGGCTATTCACTTACTGTAACGTCTGTCCAAGGATACCAGCACAAGAATGCTATTTCAGACAGACTAGGAATAAACGGCTCCATTTGCCAAAACCCTGAGAAACTCTGACACCCTTTATTTTTAAAGAGGACCTGTCACCAAACCAGGCATGGTGATCTAATTACAGCACTGGATGCAGCATGTCTGCTGCATCCAGGCAAGGGGTCCATCAGCCCTTGAGCAGCCCTGTACACTGAGTAAATACACTTAGAAAACTTACATCCTGCAGCCAGAAGAGGGTGGCTAGAGGCTGGAGCCAAAGGGCAGATTCACACCCCCTGCATGTTTAATCTGCCCACCGCTGCCAATCATTGTCTCCCTCTTCTGCAGCATAACACAGAGTTTTTTTTTTTATGGTTAACATAGAGCAGGGTGGGTATAAGCGGTGATGTGATTGCAGGAGGTGGGGCAGCCGGCCTCCTGCTCTGACATCACCACATTTCCACTCTGTGTTATGCTGCAGAAGAGGGAGACAATGATTGGCAGCGGTGGGCAGATTACACATGCAGGGGGTGTGAATCTGCCCTTCGGCTCCAGCCTCTAGCCACCTCCTTTCCGGCTGCAGGATGTAAGTTTTCTAAGTGTATTTACTCGGGGTACAGGGTGGCTCAAGTGCTGGGGGACCCCTTGCCTGTATGTAGCAGACAAGCAAAGCAGGGTCAAAAGCTGGGAGGTCAGGAAAAGGACAAAATCATGATCCGATAACATGGTCATGGAGTTGGGTCAAATCCAAGATGGCAGCAAGGTACAAAATTATGAGACAGAAAAAGTGCCCAAAAAACAGGCTGAGGTAAAACAGGAAAACTGTTCAAGACTAGAGACTATCCAGGTAAACCAAAACTATTTCTGGCAACTTTCAGCAAGAAAACGAACGTATTAGTAGGGTGTGGTGCTGTCCAATAGGCTGAAGCTGAGGAGTTAATGACTTCATCTGAGCAGCACACACTGAAGGTGGGTTTACACGCTTCAATCTCGTTCCGATATCGCAGTTCAATGGTGCGGGAGCGCGCATTTAGTACACGTTTCTCCCGCATCGCATTGGATGTATACACGCTGCGATATCGGAATACAACGTCCGCGCGCGATGTCTACGCTCCCCAACCCAGGAACGAACACTTAACATGGGAGTCAATGGGTGACGTTTCAAATCGCATCGTAGTTGTGCATTTACACAGCACGATCCGACACCAATCTCCCTTCAATATCGGAGCAGTGAATAGCACGCTCATTCTATCCCCGATATCGCATTGACATCATTCCTGCATCGTATTGGACGTTCACACCATACAACGCAGGAACGATATCGGCTCCAACCATCGAACCACGTGACTTTTCATTGAAATTGAACTACGATATCGCAACGTGTAAACCCGCCATAACACCTCCACTCTGTCAGGCCTCTTTCACATGTTCACACATGTTAATGCTGACATCTGTGATACCTCACAGACCGTGTTTCTGCCGCGTGGAGCAAACGCATGTCTGTATGCTCCACATGGCAACATGTTCGTATTTCTGCGGAAGCACAGACCCACGTACCCATACAGGTCAGTGAGCCCATGCAAAAAAACATCCTGTGCACGGATGTCATCCATGTGACACCATGTGCATGGAGCAGAGCAAGGAGTCTATAATAAAGAATATTAAACTTGCCTGACTCCAGCGATGCTCCTGTCCCTCTCTTCCGGGACTGAAATATTCAACTCATCTTTAAGATTATCATCAATTATGTTCAGCAGATGTTTACAGTAGGTGACATCAAAATCAGCATCTCGACTGGATTGTTCATTAGAATATTTACAGCATTTTCTTAGTATAGATTTAGAAAATGAATCATGTTTTATCTTAATTCCTGTTGATTTATTAAAAAAGCTTTTTAAATATGCAGCCCATCCTTGTTTTTCCTCACCATCAGGTTTTTCATTAGGGTTTGGCAAATGTTGTATCTTATTTAGTCTTTCGTTGACGGCCGGTCCTTTGTCTCTCATGGTCTTGGTCAGCTCTAGTAACATGTCCTTCTCCACATCATGAGGTACATGGGGTTTCACCTTGAATTCTTTGACCGTATTTTGCCACATATTCTCAAACTCCTTCTCTATATTTTTATCATCCATTTGATGTCTTCTCTTCCTACATTCCTCCACCAGGATGGACACCTTCTGCTCAATCTTCTCAATGTATTGCGCTTGTATGTTTTTAATTCTGAGTTGCTGTTTTTGATTCTGGATTGCATTGTTGTATTTCTCGTATGAGGACATTCTGAGGTTTTCTCCGAGCCTCTTTGCACTGATTATAAAATCTTCTTTGTATTTAATTAAATAAACACAATCTGTTTCATGTTGGAAATAATCTTCCACCCAAGTTATTAGCTTATTGTTCTCAGCGGAAATGAGGCTTTCTAACTTAATACAACATTCTTTGCCTTTGTTTTCCAATGTGTCTGCAGATTGGTTCTTGATAGCAGTTTCAGTATTCGTGAACCATTCATGGATTGATTTGTTGAATTTCCACTCTAATTCGGAATATTGCATGGATAGTTTGTTGTAGGCACCGGCCACCAAGCTGTTACGGAAACTGAATATAAAGTTCTCATGTTTGACTGCATTCCACAAATTTTCCATCCATCTAACAAACTCAGGAATGGTTTGCGCCTTGCTTGGGCTTTCTTTAATCAGTTTTAGTAAATTTTGTTTCATTTCAGCAACGTGTTCACTGTATCCGGCACTGACAGGAGCCATTGGTGGCACTCCCTGCCACAGACTGGGGATGTACCAATGATGCCGCTCTGAATCATATTCCATAACATCTGAAAATTCCTTATATTTAGGCTTCTTTTCCATTTTTGCCACAGCTTTGGTCATTTCATTTAGTTGTTCCAGCAGCTTCTTTCTGTCTCTCATGTTCATTAGAGGAGCCGAGACATCACTCACATTCTGATGAACAAAGTGGCAATTCGGCTTCTTCCCAACTTCCTTCATTCTTAAAAATGAGTGGACAACAATCTGCAAAATATCCTTCATTTCAGCTGTGTTTTCCATGGCCATGTTGACTATGGTGATGTCACTCAACCCAACCACTAGTGTGGCCAACTCATTGTCATGTTCATAACTGCCCTCCAGTGAGTCCAGCTCAGGAGCTTTCAGCCCTTCAGTGTCGATGACCAGGAGGAATTCACAGCCTAGCTTTTCAGAGAATTCCTGTTTTACTTTAATAAGAGTCATGAAGGCTCCTCGTGTACATCGTCCACTGGCCACAGGGAACTGCAGACCAAACATAGTGTTAAGAAGGGTGGACTTCCCCGTACTCTGCACCCCCAGCACCGTTATTACCCTGATTCTGCTTCTTCCACCTGTCTTAGTATTCACTGTATTGAGAACATCTTTTATCCACTGCACAGGGATTCTGGATGCATCTCCGTCAATCAGTTCTAGTGGGAAGCCATCGAGCAGAAGATTGGCCCCTGATTCAGAAAGATTGCTGCATTCTTCATTTACATTCTTTCCCATAACATGTGAAACCTCATAGTACTGAGACACCTCTCTGAGGAAATGCTCGATTCCTAATGAACTGTCTGATATCTTCTGATCAATTTCTTTCAGCTCTTTGGATTTATTGGCCTGTGAGGACTTCTCCTTGTATTCCTCCTGTAAAGATGTGAGAGTTTTTCTTGCTGCTAAATCCAAGTAATATTTTAACCAACTTAAAAAGTAAAACTTTTCTGATCGATTGTTTGTTTTGATCCCCTTTATAAAATGGCCAATTCCTTCTGGGATTTCACATTTCCACTGTTTTCTTCGTATCTCATCACATTTACGTTTCAGCTCGGATTTATATTCTTCCCCATTTCTATTTCCCTGATTCTTCATCTGACAACATTCTTTTTCTAGCTTTGACAAGTCCTTGAGAAGTTGTGCTTGCAGCGTCATTGTGTTCCCTTTATATTTAACCACGTCATGGATCTCCTGAGTTATTTTCATGGCTTGTTCTTTTGCGGCCTGACATTCCACGGAATTTTCATCTACGTAGATCTCCCGCTCTATTGCTATATTTGCCATGTCTTCTATACTGAGATTATTAACGTTTTCCTGCTGTAGCTCCAGTAGAGCGGAGCGAATCCTCTTAACAGTTGTGGCTTCATTTGTAGTTTTTGTAATTACTAAAATGTTGTCCTCGTTTGTTGCAGTCATGGTCATCACTGATTTTAGCATCTGTTCTACTTCTTCATTGTTTTTATGCTCTTCAGGGGCAATAATGAAGAGATACTTGGTTTTTGATTTCTTATATCTCAGTAATAATTCACAATGAGACTTACTGATAGTTTCTGCAAAGACAACAACAACTGAAGATATCTCTGCTATAAAGCTGAATGGCTTCAAGTTGTTCTCCAACTCCCCACGAAGGTTTGTAACAGCGACAGGTTCAGCAAAGACGCCTTTACCTGAAGGAAAGTACCAAGATATTTCCACCAGCCCCAACGAGATAGTCCTCTCCACATTTCCACCTTCCATATCTCTGTGAACAAAGATATCTTGGCAATGTTGTGTGGAGCTCAGAATCTCATTCACAATCTTAGATTTAGAAAGTCGGCATCTTCCAAGTCGCACAAAAGAAAAAGTTGGCATGGGGATATTGACCAAGTGTTCTTCCTGAAATCCTTTGTTTTTTGCCATATATTGAGGTCTCCATTTCTTCACTATTCCCCTCATTGCCCACAACATAAAGGTGTAGTCTGGACTATCGATGGCCGGCAGGAGCAGAGGGACAGAAAACTGACATGAGGACATTTTTGATATCATCTCCTGCTGTAAGAAATGATCTGAGCACCGGAAGATGGCGCACTGTAAGTCTAATGGGTGGATAGAGTCTGACGAGTCACAGTCCACATCCAGCATAAATCGGTAATCTCTTCTCATTTCTGCTCTGTTCCCTACTGTACTGATATTTCTTGCCTCCTCGTGAAGGGACATCAGTTTTCTTATAAAATACCAAGCCACATTTTCTCCAGGAGAAGTGGTCGGCATCAAACATTCAGCACCAATGTCCAGAACTTTTTTTAACATAAGCTTGTAGGTATAGTAACTCTGAAAATCAATCTTCTTGAGAAGATCCTGATAGAAAGAGGTTTTATCTGTAACAGATATGAAAAATGTAAGTTTATTGCACCTAAGTTTATTGATATTATATCAATAATACAGGGTGCTCTACCCTGAGGAAGCTGTCATTTAGGCAGCGACACGCGTAGGTCCAGAGCCACGCTTTTATGCCTCCCTGCCTGCAGGTGTATGATGACTGGTGACTAACTTGCAATTTTCATTTCTAATTCCAGATATGCAGTTTTCCCATTGCACTTTTTCTCTTGCATGGTCTATTCTTGTCCCACTTTGAATAGGGCAATATCAGAGGTTCTTATTTGCTTCTCAATTGCATTTTTTGCCTTGTATTATTTGCATTGAGCCTCTGATGTAGTTACTACCTTGTCTATTCTCTGCCCTAACAGTTAGGTGACCTTACTGCGTATCTGGTTTCCTTATTATGGGAATTTGTGTTATCATTTATCTATTTTTGCGTCCTGTTACCAGGTGAATTCTGCAGGTTTAGCATTTGCTATAAATCATAGGAGGCATGTATCTGTGATATATCTCGTGCGGTGTTGCACATTTTTTAGATGGTTTTAATGTTTGTGCTTTTTTACCTTACTCACATGGATTTGTAATAAAATTTATTTTTTCACTCTGATTGAGTGTTGTATACATTTCTTCCCTGATCCCGGTCTTACATACACGTTTCTTTCCTCTCCCCCTATTGCATCTTCTTGAGAAGATCCTGATAGAAAGAGGTTTTATCTGTAACAGATATGAAAAATGTAAGTTTATTGCACCTAAGTTTATTGATATTATATCAATAATACATGTAGAATATGTATATAAAACTATAAAGTAAACATGCTTGTGAAGACCATTGTGGATATGGTTGGTGCAGCCCATTTATCATTGGATGTAGTGGCCATTGTAGAAGAGTGGCTCCCCAATCATGGATGATCAAGGATATCAAAGAATAAAGTATGGATGCTTGAGTGGTGGTTGTGACCGGCTCACAACCTGATCAGGTGAACCCCACTAATCCCATTGTCCTTACTCACTGTACCATCAGATAAGACCCTATTTGCGCTTCTTCTTTTTTTATTGTCACTCATGGATGAAGGAAGCTTGCAGGTATATCCTGTAGAATGTAAGCCGACAAAGGCAGGGTCCTCTCCACTTTGTATCAGTCTGTCACTGTCAGTTTGCTTATTGTATTTTTCACTTGATTTATATATAACCCTTTCTCATGTACAGAACCATGGAATCAATGGTGTTCTATAAATAAATAAATGAATAATAATACCAATAATAATAATATCCAGATGTCTGATACTGACATAGGTGTGAGTTTTCTGGCATGTGTATATTGTGCACAACGTGTAACAAATCCAGTAGGAGGGGGCAAAATAAAGGTTTAAAGGGAACCTATCACCCCCTCAGGGCCTATTAAACTAAAAGAGCCACCTTCAGCAGCACCTATGCTACATTTTGTAAAGGTGGCTCTTATCTCCCTACCCCCCCTTCCCCGGGACACCAAAATAATGACTTTATAAGAAATTACTTTAGGTCTGGGAGATATGATGTAACTCCTCCTTCTCTTTCCTCCGGAACCCAACTCCTTTCTTCCTTGATACTTCGACGGCACCTGCGCACATCCCTCAGTTCTCAGGGATATTCTGTGAGATCTGCCCGAGAGTGAGGTCACATGATGTTGGAACATTGGGCCTGCGTATAATGCAGACAACAGATCCCACGCTGTGTGGTCTTATACTTTATGCAGACTGCGGGGCTGGGAATCTGGTAAGGAGGGAACAGACACAGTCATGCTGTTCCGCCGGTGCCAGATTGCCTGCCCCACAGCCTGCATAAAACATAAGACCACACAGGGCGGGATCTGGTGCCTGTGTTATATGTCTGCGTTACCGTTGCGGGGGAGCATGACGTGGTTTTCACGGGGCCACAGAGGGTGGGGGCCAAGCCAGTCTCCAGTGGGTGCTGACATTATTTCCCAGCATGTATTTTAGGGTAATTAACTTGTATTTACCTTTGCGAGGAGTTATTTTCTTTGATTTTTCAATGGGTATTTTCTTCACCTCTTGCTCCGGAGTATTTTCTTTCTCTGAAATAAAATACGGTTACAAGAAGATCAGTGAAACTAGAGATAAATGAATCAGGCAAAATTCAATTACGCCTGTTCACGCGGATATTCCCTGGAAATTCAATTTACAAAGAACTTAGTCTCTTTTGATTTATTGTCCTTTATTATACTGTGTGGTCTCTACAGACCCCAGAACATAATAAACGTAAGGTGCAAAAAATATGAAAAATTCTTATACTCACCATTCACCTCTCCGGCCCTTCGGCTTCTCACCGTTACAAATCTGGTCTTTAGCACATTTTCTGATCACTGCCATTTGCACTGGACTTCTGGCTCTGATGAGGCCCAAGAAGGTTTTGTTAAAATATTGATAAGGTCATGACGTCATGATATCATGACGTCCATCGGGACCTTATGCACACACACACACAGAACCGTTCTGGGCCTCTGTTGCTGGCCTGCGGCTTCTGGCTTTGATGAGGCCCATTTTGATGGTATTTCAATGTAAGTAGAGGTGATCAAAAGATGCAATGGGAACCAGACGAGACACTTTAAGGAACAGAGGGACAAGAGAAGTGAAGTATTATTATGGCACCCAAATATTTCAATTTTGCTCTCATCTACCCAGACAATATTCTTCCATTATTTTGCAGACTTGTCTAAATGTTGCCAAGTAAACTTTAGGCTGCCTTCAGACTTGCAGATGCCTCCGCAGCGTTTTGCAGAGGCATCTGCAAGCATCTGCATGCAGACCGTGGCCCCTATGTTTATAATGGAGCGCACGGCGGTCTGCAGATGCTTGCAGACCGCCGTGCGCTCTCATTGCCCGCCATTAGTGATCTGTGCGCAGGCGGATGCCTGCGCACAAATCACACACTCTCGCCCGCACCAGGGACGCGAGATATTGCGTCCCTGGTGCGGGCGAGAGTGTGTGATTTGTGCACAGGCATCCGCCTGCGCACAGATCACTAATGGCGGGCAATGAGAGCGCACGGCGGTCTGCAAGCATCTGCAGACCGCCGTGCGCTCCATTATAAACATAGGGGCCGCGGTCTGCATGCAGATGCTTGCAGATGCCTCCGCAAAACGCTGAGGAGGCATCTGCAAGTCTGAAGGCAGCCTTAAACCCTCCTGAATCTGCTGTTTGTTCAACAAAGGAGTTTTGCGTGGTGAGCGTGTGTGGCACCCCCCTGGTCTGGCTGCCACCCGGAGTACGGCACTCCTCCATTAGAGGGAGAGTAGTGCTCCTGTTCTCTAGATACTGGAATGGTGAAGCCAAGACCCTATAACAGCAACACACACGTAGAACCCCAATTAGGGATGGTGGGTGGACTCAGGAGGGAGGGGCCCTGTCTCAGGCAGGGGAACAGGAAAGGATAGGAGCAGTCGGGAGGAGGACAGAGAAGGAGTAGGAAGCAGGAGTTGGAGTCTAGAGGTGATGTGTGGTGTTTGCTCCTGTGGGCTGGAGCACGGTCACGCTCGCCCCTGGAGGGAAAGAGACCAAAAAGTGAAGAAGAAGGAAGGAGCCCTTGGGGTGTTGAGAAAGACAGAGATCACCCGTACGCCTGTATCTAACAGAGGGGCTGGTGGACGAAACAGGGATCCTGCCCTGAACACAGCATGGTAGCTGTATGCCCGAACCGTTGAAACCGGAGGCCATGAGGTCTTAAAGGGAACTGTGGCCACGTACCCGACAT
The DNA here is from genome assembly GCA_033576535.1 of Allobates femoralis. Taxonomy (NCBI): domain Eukaryota; kingdom Metazoa; phylum Chordata; class Amphibia; order Anura; family Aromobatidae; genus Allobates; species Allobates femoralis. Next base: position 243,090,364 of record JARQOC010000011.1, read on the forward strand.
GCCTCGGAGAAGGCAACCTTACTAAGGCGCGTCACTAGGAAGCGGAGCCACTGACTGTCTTAATGCCTGTGGCTGTCGGTACCTGAGCTCTTTGTGCGGAGGCACTGTCAGGAATGGTGAGGCGAGTTAGAGGAGCTGAGAGTACCACCGAGAGAGAGAGTAAGGAACACCGAGAGTGAAGGAAACACCACGACAGAGGAAGGAACACCGAAGGGGATCTCAACGATACTGTCCCGGTTCTGGAGAAGCAGCCGGACCGGAGATTGGCAGAGGGGAGCACCTGGCAGCCTGGTTGAAGTGTTGGAAGTAAAAGGTACAGAACTCCAGCAGTTGTGTGTGAGAATTTTTCTTTGCGGCGCCCATCGACTGCAGAGGCCGCATGACACACCAAGGTGCTGAGGACCGATGAACACCAGCCAAAGTACAAACTGACTTTTCTACTCATTGCCCTGGGGATCCCATCCCCACCCGCGGGGAGCGAAACCATCCAAGCTGCTGGTCATCATCCCCAGAGGTTCTGCAGGAGCGGCGGCTGCATCTGGCTGCACACAGCGGGTGGCATCACGAATACCCCTTCCCTAATCATCCAATCATCCCCTTTTTAATGCACTGCCATGGCCATGGAGCCGGGTCACCGCCGTGACATCCCCCGAATGAAAAGAACCGCAACAACTGTCCTGTTTCGAGTACCCCACAGCCCTGGAGTGGGCGTGTCACGTGCATACAGGGAAGCGCACACAGGAGCATGCACACAACAATGTGCATACAGGAGTGTGCATACAGGAGCATGCACACAAGCCATGGAAGGGGAGAGCATTACTTATTGTTTTCTGTGAAACTAATGTAACTTCTGATTCCAGGTCTTTCTGTCACTCTCCACAGGTGTCCTTGGATCTTGGACAACTTTCCTGATAATTCTTCTCACTCCTCTGTGTCACATCTTGCAGGAGCACCTGGTCGTGGCCGGTTTATGGTGAAATGATGTTCTTTCCACTTCCAGATTATGGCCTTGACAGATCTCACTGAAGCCTTCAATAGTTTAGACATTCTTCTGTAACCAATGCAATCAGTAGGTTTTACAACAATAAGGTTGTGAACGTCTTGAGACAGCTCACTGGTTTTACCCATAATGAGATGTTTTGTGTGTGCCACTTTGGAAATGAGACACCATTATATCAGCCATCAGTATTGCAAAGATAAGGTTGTGAAGGTCTTGATACAGCTCACTAGTTTTCGCCATCATGACATGTTTCTTGTGTGGCACCTTGGTAATGAGACAACTTTTTATTGTCCATCAGATGAACCAGCTATTATTATCACTAAGGGTACCTTTACACGCCGCTACAACATGGTGGAAACAACCGGGTGCTTCACGTGCAGGAGCACACAGCAACGGTTATAAACGGTACCCGCATCGCCTTTACACGCCGCTATAAGGTGCACTACAGAAGGTTGAATCTATCTCTGGATGCACCGCCGGGTGCCTAAAGTTACCTTCTGTAGAGCACCTTACCTCATTTACACGCCACTACAACAAAGTAATATGGGAGGACCTGGGCAGCAGGGACAACACATAGGCGTGCCAGAGTTGTGGATTACGAGAATTTCGTACGCTGATAGGACAAAGCAATAGCATCATGATTGGCCAGCCAGCGCAGGAAGGCTGACTAATACATGACGCTCGAGCAATTGTGTAGTGTGACTGGTCAGCTCCTTAAATATGCCGCCCTATGCAGCGACTACCATTCGCAACGCAGGAGCTTCCACCAATGATCGCTGAAGGGGGGCGGTATCCCGGAGCCTGTGTCACGCCCTGGGGAGTTATCTAGGTGACGAATAAACCTTACCCTACCGTGTTTACACGCCGTTACCACCGGGTTGAAATCAACCTGTTTTAGAGCTTGGCTCTGAAACAGGTGCCGCAAGTGACGGGTGGAAACAACCGCCTTTACACGCCGCTACCTCGGTTGATTGGCGGTGCAAGATACATTTTTCTCATCAACCCGGTTGTGTCCACCTTGTTGTAGCGGCGTGTAAAGGTACCCTAAGTGACAGGATTGCTTTCTGATAGCTCTCAGCTGGTGTCAGGACTTTCCATGCCATTTTCCTACTCCCTTTCTCCATGTGTTCAATACTTTTTCCTTGTGTCATTTCTCATTATTACACATAATTTAAGGACATCTCTGCTTTGATTTCTTTGCTTGTGTGAATTGAATGGGTTTTGTGAGGTATGACCGGTATGATAGCCCATGGCTGGTATACATCACATGCGCCTTGTGCCGTGCACACAGGGTTAACAGCATCTGAACCTGTGTGTGAATTAGTGATAGTTGTGCTAGACCTGACTGGTGCACAGAGGGTTAACTGCAGCCAGGTCTGAGTGTGGATGTGCTGATTGCTCACAGCACCCCAGATGTGGGTGTGGCTAACAGGATATGAGCTGCCTGGTGCTGTGAGAGATTCAGAAAGACCAGAGCCTCTGTCATGGAGGATGTAGGTCAGAGCCTTCCCGTCCCTCTCCATGCGGGAAGACATCTGTCCCTCTGATGAATGCATGAGCCTGTGTCCAGAGAGCAGGTTGACATGGCTCCTAGAATTGGGAAGACTGGCAGAACCTGGAGGGTGCTCGCTTGGGTGTGTTGGTGCAGCTGCGGTCCTAGAGCCCTGCCTGGTATGGAGGCTTGGAGGCGGTTGGCGACCTGGAGCACGTGATGAGGAGACCTTGGGGATGCCTGGATTGCCCTGTAGCTCAGGTTTGCTAAACCCTGGTGTGGGCCCGTATAAGGCTATAGTCCATGGATATTTTAGGATGGACTGTATGAGTGATGAGAGGCCGCAGGTGTCTCTGTACACTCTGAGTGGTTGAGTTCCTGGTTTAACCTAGAGGGTGCTTGCTCGGAGAGTGTTGGTGCAACCGTGGTCCTAGAGGCCTGCCTGGCATGGAGGCTTGGACGCAGCTGGCGACCTGAATAACACATGAGCAGACCTTGTGGATGCCTAGACTACACTGTATGCTGTGAAGCATGTGAGAGACAGGGATGGTCTTTGTAAACTGTATATGTGTGTGTAAGGGCCTGATTAGGCTGTAGTCCGTGGATACATTAGAATGGACTGTATGAGTACTGAGAGACTGGATTGGATCTCTGTAAACTAAACGTGTGTCATGTGAATGCGTGAACAGGTGTGTGCCGGATCCCTGTGGGTCTGAACCCTGTAAATATGTATATAATACTGAGCGGACATAACCGCCTTTGGGACAGACTGTAGGTCGTTAGGGTCCCGTTGACTAAAGTATGAGATTATGGAGGCTGTGTGTAGTGTAGCAGCCTGTCTGAGACTTGCCTTTGTGAACAGGGGTGAACTGCCTGTGTACTGGATCCCTGTGGGTCTATATAGGTCTCGTATATCGTTTAATATGTAAATACATTAATATGATCTATGTGCAAATGTATAACGGTCTATGTAAATATTGCCATGTATAAGGTGTATAGTGTAGATAAGGCCAGGCGGCAGAACCGCCATTAGAACCGACTGTGATGTCTATAAAGGTTCCGGTGATCGTGTTAGGTAAAGTGTGTGAGCTGTGATTATTGTTCATGTTATATAAAACAGTGTATAAATTATATGACATATTATGTTATATGTGATGTATGCGGTTTATGAAACAAAAATAAACTGCTGTATATTGTGTTACTTTACAACATAGTTGTTGATGTTCATTCCATTGCCAAGCGGGTCCCCTAGGCGTGCGCTACCTCACAGTTATTACTGACATCTGATTAGACATTCATGTCAACAGCAACTTTAGAAGATTGGTGACATGTCCAATGCTTATGTCACCCACTGCTCTTTTACTAATAACGATGTTAAGGATTATCATTTATAAAATAAGGTTCTTGTTCTCTTTATTAGAAGTCTATGGTACTTTTCAGCCTCTAAAATTTCCCCTTGTATTCTGTAGAACCTGTCAGTTCAGAGATTAAGTACTAAAAGAGGTCGTGCCACAAGTACCTTTTAATCAGTAGATCTTGCAATAATAATAATTTCCACAATTTGAAGTGATATAAAATGCTCCTGTGCTGAGATAATCTTATATATGTGTCCCTTCTATATACTGTGAAATGGCTGCGTCTGACTCAACAGGGATGCTATGTACTGTGTAATGGCTGTGTCTGACTGTACAGGAACATGGTCTGATCATACCACATCTCCTGTGCTGAGATAATCTTATATATGTGTCCCTGCTATGTACTGTGTCTGACCGTACAGGGACATGGTCTGATCATATCACATCTGCTGTGCTGAGACAATCTTATATATGTGTCCCTGCTATGTACTGTGTAATGGATGTGTCTGACTGTACAGGGACAAGGTCTGATCATACCACATCTCCTGTGCTGAGATAATCTTATATATGTGTCCCTGCTATGTACTCTGTATTGAATGTGTCTGACCATACAGGAACATGGTCTGATCATACCATATTTCCTGTGCTGAGATAATCTTATATATGTGTCCCTGCTACTTACTGTGTAATGGATGTGTCTGACTGTACAGAGACATGGTCTGATCATACCACATCTCCTGTGCTGAGATAATCTTATATATGTGTCTCTGCTATGTACTGTGTAATGGTTGTGTCTGACCATATAGGGACATGGTCTGCTCATACCACATCTCCTGTGCTGAGATAATCTTATATATGTGTCTCTGCTATGTACTGTGTAATGGATGTGTCTGACCGTACAGGGACATGGTCTGATCATACCACATCTCCTGTGCTGAGATGATCTTTTATACCGTATGTGCCCCTGTTATGTACTGTGTAATTGATGTGTCTAATCGTACAGGGATATGGATTGATCATACAGATATTACAGCATGGGATATGAACTGATTCTTTCTGTGATGTAAAACATGTTTTAAACAGGCAAGGAAATGCTTTACCTCACAGAAAGAAGCAGCTGCAATCTCTTGATGTTCTGTCTGTATACTCGCTTTTGCTCCATAAAAGGTAGCCAAACACTTTAAGCAATACAGATATCATACACTGCTCAAAAAAAAAGGGAGCACTTAAACAACACAATGTAACTCCAAGTCAATCGCACTTCTGTGAAACCCACCTCTGTTATGAAGCAACACTGTTCTTCAATTTCTCTTGCTGTTGTACAAATGGAACAGACAACAGGTAGAAATCATCACAGCAAGTATCATCGATGGACCATCAGTGTAATAAGCCCCTGTACTTTGTGTAACCCGTATCTCGTTGTATTTCTGCATTATCTACTGTATTGTATTTTTACATTGATTTTATGCTTATTGTATTGTTTCCTATTATTGTGCTGTTTTCTTTCTCTACTGGAATTACTGTATGATATTGTGTATTTTCTTACTGTATTATACGGTGTATTTTTGTCTATTACCGTACCACTGTATTGGAAATATAGAATATGTTGGCGCTATATATATATATATATATATATATATATATATATATATATAATATATATAATAAGATTTATTATTATTATTATTATTATTATTATAACAATACCCCCCTTTAAAGTAGCAGTGATGCAAGTGGTGGCCACAGATAGCTTTGAGCCAGTACTGAAATGTTTGTAATCGTTACATTCTCAGTATTTTGTAATACTTGCATATTTGTTTCGAATAGCGAGTACAATGTGAGTCGATGGGAAATGTGAGTAATTTTCTGCTGCACCTAACGATGACGTCTGGGAGGGCTGTAAAAAGGCAGAGATGGCTGATAATGTGCTCAAACTGCATGGGAACAGTATGCAGACATAATGTAGACTGTGTCTGCATACTGTTCTGCCATACAGCGGTCTGCTCTGAGTGACAGGACCTAGGATAGATAGATAGATAGATAGATAGATAGATAGATAGATAGATAGATAGATAGATAGATAGATAGATAGAAGAGGGTCAGCTCAGTCTCCTGCTCTCCCGCTCAATCACTTCCAGGGCCACCTATTAAATTACTTGCATATTCACTGAACTGACCGGCAAACAGCCAATCACAGACGCTCACATCACATTCTGGGAGCGCCTATGTGATTGGCTGTCGTAGTTGTGGCACCCCAGTGGTCCGGTTGCCACAGTGACATTGCCTCCTTCATCGGGGGTGATGTCATGCTTGGAAGCAGGAGGAGATCCCCATGTGTGGCAACCCCACAGCATGCATACACAATTCCCAACTTTGGGCCAGAAGGGGGAGCACTACACCCGAGTTCAGGGGAGCTGCACTGGTTCTGGCAAGGAGGAGGGGTTAGGAGTAGGAAAGTGAGGAAGGGAGAGGAAGCACAGAACAACGTCTGAGGAGAGCGAAAGGAGAAGACGTAGGAGAGAGGTCTGGGGAGTGGAGCTGCTGAAAGCTCACCACAGATGACTCTACAGAGGACACCAGAGTCCTGGGTCAGATGGGTTTTGCACAAACCTCTGACGAATCTGGAGGGCAGGGGGCTGCAAGTCTCCTGTCCACACTAAAGACCTGGCAGCACAGCAGCATAGCAAGGGCCCGGAGCTGCCATCAGTACGGCGATGCCCATGATAGGCTCATGCTGCCTACCATACAAGAACAAGAGCAGGAATGCAGGAAGAGGACCGCAGTATAGCTCACAGGGTGCCAGGACTCCAAACCAAAATCACAGTAGGAGGGTCTCCAAACCCATTTGGCGAGGTGGACTCCGAATGCTTCCAGGCTGACTGGACCCTTTCTGAACCTAGTAACCAGTGCCCCGGACTGCACCTGTTTTGCCAAGTAAAAGGTAAAAGAACTACATCTTGTGTGTCCTCCTGTTATTTCCCATGCCCGCCTTGCCGCATCCTGCACCCTAACCAGCAACTCCTATCATCCAGTGGAACTATCATACTGACCTTGGCCCCCGCTCTACCTGTGGGGAGCTTTACTGTCCCGGCTGCTGCACCATCTGCCCCAGAGGCCCAAAACAGCAGCGCTTGTCACCTATGACCAGGTTCCAAAGGTGGCGTCACATTCAGACTCATAATTCCCTGTAAATAATCCCCATCACTGCACGGCCAGGGCCACAGAGCTGGGCCATAGCCACTGTGACCCCTCAAAACATCAAACGGCCCGGCTACCGAGTATTCTCCAGCCCTAGCGGCCGTTGCACAGTCAAAGTGCATTTCCATAATCTGGACGGTGATTGTGCCTGGTTGCCATACACTTTAGTGTATGGCAACCAATCTGATGTCATAGAGTGTTAAATAATTAAATAATGGTAAAAAAAACGTGTGGGGCTTTGCAGCATTTTCAAATCTAGCGAGCTGCCACCCTCAGCTGCGTAATTGTACCTTGGCTGGCAAAAAATGTGTGTGCTCCGTCCTATTTTTAATTACCAGCAAAGGTAAAACTTGGCAGCTGAGGGCTGTTATTCTCAACGGTATGAGGGCCCATTGTTTTAGGGTCCCCCACGCTAAAGAATAACAGCCCGCAGCCACACCTGAAAATGGTGCATCCATCGTAGCGCCATTTCCAGGCAGTTTATCAGGCTCTTCCAGTGGCCTTCATGGCGTGGCACACTGAGTAATAAGGGGTTAACACCAGCTTTGTATTGCCAGCTGGTATTAAGCCCTGAGATGGATTGGCATCGTTAAAATGCGTTGTGGTCAGTGGAGAGTCATTAAAGGTCTGTTTTTGCACCAATAGTCAATTGTCCTGTTGTATCTAGTACCTAGTATCTATAGTTGTATCTCCGTACAGACCGCTGGTTATTGTAAATATATCGCTTTTCCTCTTGGAGTGTCAGCGGCAGGAGCAGGTTATATTATCAGGACTACAAGACCTGCCGTTACTTAGGCAATGTGTAAACAAGTAAAGGACCATTCATGATGTACATCCTGTACGGCCCGATCACGTGACAAGCAGGGAAGGTGTGGAGAATAGCGTACACCCAGGGCCTGGAGGAGGTGAGGAGGAAGCAACCAGGCGGCACCGTGCATGGTTGCACAACCTGTAAAGCTGAATGCAATAGCACTAAAACTTAGGCACCATTAGATTGGGAAAAAATTTACACATCTTAATTTATCGTTACTGAGATTCTTAATGTCAGGCCAAGTTAGACCCGACAATTAAGAATCTCAAATGGAAAAAAAGATACAACACAGAGAAAAATTATTTTATTATAAGAAACACAGAGACACTTAGCGGCTCCATCTTTATTACTTCTCCCCACCCTCATACCCCTCCATGATCCTCTTCTCTCTTCCTTGATAGACTCAGCTCTGCTACATTAGAGACCACGGGGAGGATTAACACATTCACTCCCGTGATCTCTGATCACTGAATGACAGCACTGAGACCTGCGGTATAGTAAGTGGTGAGGTCACTGTTGCCATAGCAACAGTGGTTACTATGGCAATGGTGACCTCACTATATAACAATACTGAGACATGCACTGTAGTAAAGCGCAGGTCTCGGTGCTGTCATGCAGTAATCGGTGAGGTCACCGTTGCAATAGTAACCACTGATGCTATGGACAGCACTTAGATCTGTGCTATAGTAATGTGGTAAAGCGCAGGTCTCAGCACTGTCATATTGTAAGCAGTGAGGTCACTGTTGCCATAACAACAGCGGTTACTATTGCAACGGTGACCTCACAGCACATTCACACACAGCGTTTTGGCTGCATTTTGTGAGGATCCGTTTTTGGTGTAGAAACTGCAGGATCCTCACAAAACGCAGCCCTGTGTGTGTGAATGATGTGCTATTTACTGCGCTGTTTTCTCATCCGGAGGCTGCAGTGATAGCTGCCTCCAGGACCCTGATCATGTGACCTAGAGACATCACTCAGTGACATGATGCAGTGCCAGATCCTTGAGCACCAAACAGGCATTCTCCGGATGAGAGAACATCACTGGAGATCACCATGGTAGCGGTGAGTAAATAGCACATCATTCACACACAGGGTTGCGTTTTGTGAGAATCTGTTCTTGGTGCAGTTTCTGCACCTCACATAGGGTAGATTGAGAGTGTACAGATAACACAACCTGAGGTGTCTTCCCCTAGCAGTAACGTTTGGACCTGCGGCAGTTGACTCTCTTTTTTGCTGGTCAAGACTGATAGACACATTATAATTTAAAAAGAGAAAACACAGTAGTTTGACTATATATCCCTACATTGTAAAGCGCTGAGGAATATGTTGGCGCTATATAAATAAAGCTTTATTATTATTATTATTATTATATATATCATGGAATTAAGATATGTGTAGATACCATTGCTCTGGAAACATGAGAACTTGATATCCTTATGATTAACTTGTAATTACCTTTCTCAGTATTTACTTTCTTTGGTTCTTCAGTTGGACGTTTCTTTACTTCTTGCTCAGGAGAATTTTCCTCCTCTGATAAGAAACATAAAAATCTGTAAATTGTCAAGAATACAGTAGATCAAACAGCAACTACAGAATAAAGTCAGTGAATCCCCCCAATGTATGAGAACTTGTAGTCTCACTATATTATTGTATACGAGTTTTACATCATTTATGATGATGTTTGGAAATAGTATGGTATCATGTTTTATGTCCTTGTAGAGCTCTACGGTAATTTTCAGAAATTAATATTATTTCAATTTATTTTCTGCAGATATCTACAGAACAAAGAAATTCTTTAAGGATCAAAAATGTTTCTATTTTTTGTTTTCATTCTTTATTTTTCGATTGCTATTACTGCAACATATTACTTTTTGCAAGGCAAGTTATATTTTTAATGAAAACGGTAAATTTATATATTAAGAAAAACTTGGATTTCTCTGGAATAAGACATCGGATCGCAACCTTGTCAATGTGGAGATAACCTGCTACCCAGATAGTCAGCTTAAAGGCCCCGTTACACGGCACAATGTTGAAACGATGTCGCTATCGATCTCGTGGGCGCGCGGTCGTTATGATATCGTTTTGACATCGTTGGTGAGATGTCACACGTCTAGATATTGTGGACGACGCACCAATGATGTTGTGAGCAGCTATCATGCACACAACCCTGCGAACGATCCCTGCTCATTGCGGTGAATGGGCAAAGTCGTAAACGACATCGCTATCGCGGTGTCAAGCACAATGATATACCAGGTTGGCTGATCGTTGATCGTGTGATTTGAGAACATGTTCTCAAACCTGCGATCAGCGATCCAACGATTTATCATTACAACTTTGCAGAGTCTCACACAACGAGGTCATAACGATGTTGCTTGAACGACTCCAAATCCGTGACGTTTAAGCGGTGTTGTTAACGATGGCGTGCCGTGTAACGGGGCCTTTAGAGGGACAATCCTGTTAACAGATTCCCTTAAAAAATGACTGTCGTTTTAAATTATCTTTCATAAATCAATTGTACATGTTAAAATAGGTAACTTGGCAATGCCTCTCATTAGAGAATGCTGCCTCATTCTATCGCAGACTGATGTGTCATTCTCAAAATTCTCATTTTAAGATCTGGTCCCCACTTGCATATAAATATAATAAGTGCAATACTATAACAAAATTGCATTGCACTCGGACCAATGTTATTCAATGAGGCAGTGCTGACGTGCAGTCTTTTTTAGAGGTATATTTTGCTTGAGAAAAAAATTGCAGCATGCTGCTTATGGTCACGTAAATCGGTCTAACCTCACCAATGGTGTAGGCTATGAGTGCAAGAAAAAAAAAAAATCGGACTTCACGCGGACCATCTTTATGGCATCCGTTTTTTAAGGATACATTATAATACTGTAACAGAATACTGTAAATGGGCCTGTAAATGTTTGGATTATACAAACACATGTCATAGAATACCAAATAGATTTCACTCGTCTAACTTTTCTGGATGAAAACTGGACGGATTTTTTTTTTTAATATGCATATGTGAGAAAACCCTAACATTAAAATCTGTATTCAGTGAACACAATACTGCATCAACATTCAAAGCTGTGACCCTGTGGTTTGTGGTCAGCTTATTATTCGTTGAGCCATAGCACATTATTCTTGCTTTAGTCTTTTAGGATAATAGGTGTTTTTATTTACCTATTTGTCTGTCCAATCACCTTACAGGGGAAATTATATATTTTCTTCCCTCTGCTGGTATTTCCTGCTGGTGATACTCTCATTTGAATATCTAGCCATACTGCCATGGTATGTGCCAGTCAGTGTAAGACTAGTTAGGTTAATGCGTTTTCTGTTTATACTCTTCACCCTGCACCTATCTTCTGTTTGTAGCTAGGATGTTTGCAGCATACTCTTTAGCAATTCATATCCCAACTTTTCTCTTTGTATTATGAAATGGCCACATTAAATTGAATGGGGGCATCATGAGGGAATATGCCCTTAGAACATTATAAAGTCAGTCAGGTTATGAGGTAATTAATAGGATTGTATTGAACGGTCAGAAGTGGTATAAACCGGCCTGAACCGGTTTTTGAGCGCTCAAAATACTGAACAGCTTATTGGTCAAAGAGGGGGAGAGAGTTGGGGCTATATGCCTATATAACCTCAAGATCTGAAGAAGCCTGAAGATAGAATGGAAGAGCTCGAGCCGGCTGCTGGAGAGGGCGAGTGCTGGAGGAAGTCGGGAATGGCTCCTGCGGTGCCTGGCTGAAGATTACCCGATACCTGAAGCGCCTCTGGAGGTGGCGCAAAAAGAACCTGAGGACGGCGAGATCCAGGAGGGAGTGCTGCCCCCCGCCAAAACTTGAAGTCAAGGAGGCTGTGGCGCCTTTGCCCGCCATCAGGAAGCCGGAGGAGCCAGGGCAGGAAGAGGCCGGCGGCATTGCAGTGCGAGGAGCCTATCTGAAGGCTCTCGAGAAGTCCAGCGAGAGGCACGGTCACGTGACACATCAGACATCTGGGTCTTCAGAGCTCGGGCCGAATAAATGCAGCAGCAATTCCACAGCTACAAGGATCACTCCTTGAAGCCAGGGAACAAGCTTGCAGCCGCAGCAAAAGAGCTGTCGGGCTCTGTGTCCCAGGCCTGGAGCCCAGCTGTGGCTGCTGGTACCGTCGGCAGCAGGGGAGCCCCTTCTACACAGGCCGTCCAGGGGTCTGGTCCACGAGTTGAAAGGACGCCAGGAACATTGGAGCTGAGAATGCCATCTCCTGCAAGATCTTCGGAGGGTGAGATAGTAATGCCTACTGTTTTTTCAATGGATAATGTTAATGCTAGTTCACCCTCCAATTGGGAGATAGTTAGCGTTGCAGTTAAAGATGCCCTTAGGGGATTTTCAGAGTTATCTGAGTCAGATACAGGGTCCTCCCTTAGGGTTAATCAACAGCCCCATGTCCCTGAAGCTATAGTATATGGCGGTACATTACAGTACATGTATAGCAGCACTATAGTATAGGGCGGTACATTACAGTACATGTACATGTATAGCAGCGCTATGGTACATGGCGGTACATTATAGTATGACGTAGCGATCACAGAGCGGGTCGGGATACACTTACTTAGCAGCACAAAACCATAAACACTGCAACAGTCTCTTTCATGAACTAAGTCCAGCGGGTTTATTTAAGACAGCATAAACCGCATAGTGCAAAAGTAAAACATGAGCCTTCCTTTGGCTTTACAAAAACTCAGTCCGGTTACCTCACACCCGGCCTATAATCAGTCCACACAGGGCCTCTGAGGGACGGCTTCTTCAGACTATGGATGTCTGCCTTTTCCTCACAGCTCAGCAAGCTGTAGGCTTTCCATGTCTCAGTCTCTCTCAGTATCCTCACCTACAGATGCATAGGTTTGGGATATGCTTCCCACAGCTGCAACACAGTGGCAATCAGCACCTCTCACTCATGCACACACTTAGCTGCCATTAACCCTGTGTGTACCACTAGCTCCAGCAATCACCCAGATTGCTGCAGGCCATGTGAGTCATACCAGCCACGTGCTATAGCGCTGGCATGCCTCACATACCCCCCTGCTTGTTCAATCCCATAGGAGGCGAACACATGATACAGCGGCGCATCACCACCCACAGGTTAAACAGGGTCCCCGCAATGGACCTGTGCGCGGCTCAGCTCCTAGAACAGGAGTCATCAACTGCAGCCCCTCCCTCAGGGACCTACAACCCGTCAGTGTCACTGACTGTTTCCGTATGTGGAACTCTCTATCAGACATCACCATGTCACTTGTCCGAGTCATCCTCTTGTCAGACCTTCCCCGCCCCCAGCAGTCATTACCGTAGGTAGGATAATTGGTTACCATATTCATGGTCGGGTCTGATGGTGTCCTGTCACATACCCTAGCAGGTCGTTTGAGAGGGCTCATCAGAGTTGAGGTACTGGAGGATTCATCACCTCCAACCAGACTAGTCCCGCTACCCTTAGTATGTCTCTGGAGACCTCTCTGTTGTCGTCTTACTTCACCACTTGTTATCATTTGAGAAGCAGTACACCACTCGTGTCTTCTGGCTCTAGGTTCTGCTGCTGTGGCCAATCCGTTGTTTGGAGAGTGTTGTCGGGTCTCACCATTCCTTGGTGGCTTCCACCTCCCGCTGCTCAGAGGATGATGTCTATCAACTCTCCATCTTATTATTATTATTATTAATAAGTATTTATATAGCGCTATAAGGGTACATAGCGCTTTACAATTTAGAGGGTTGACATAGACAAGTGGTCGAAGACGACGACCACAAACGGTGACAAACGATGACAGATCACAAATAGTAATACAGGTACAATGGGGCCGGGGATCCTGTCCGCGAGGGCTCACAGTCTAAAGGGGGTAGGGAGGGAGACAATAGGAGGGGGACAGGTGAGTTGGTGCAGTGGATAGGGTGTCAGTGTGTGTTGTAGGCTTGTAGGAAGAGGTGGGTCTTCAGGTTTTTTTTGAAGGTTCCCAGGGTCGGGGAGTGTCTGATGTGGTGAGGGAGGGAGTTCCAGAGTCTGGCAGAAGCCCGAGAGAAGTCTTGTGTGCGGTTATGGGAGGTGGAGATGCGGGAGGTTGAGAGAAGGAGTTCTTGGGAGGAGCGCAGGTTGCGCGAAGGGAGGTAGCGGGAGACCAAGTCGGAGATGTAGGGAGGGGACAGGTTGTGGATGGCTTTGTATGTCAGGGTTAGGGTTTTGAAGCGAGATCGCTCGGGGAAGGGGAGCCAGTGGAGGGCTTGGCGGAGAGGGGAGGCGGGGGAGTATCGGGGAGATAGGTGGATGAGTCGGGCAGCAGAGTTGAGGATGGTGCGGAGAGGATCAAGGGAGGTGGCAGGGAGGCCGGTGAAAAGGAGACTGCAGTAGTCCAGGCGGGAGATGATGAGGGCGTGGATGAGTGTCTTAGTCGTGTTGTGGTCAAGGAAGGAGCGGATGCGGGCAATGTTTTTTAGTTGAAGTCGGCAGACGGTGGCAAGGGCTTGGATGTGGGGCTTGAAGGAGAGGGAGGAGTCGAGGATTACCCCGAGACATTTGGCGTGGGGGACAGGTGAGAGGGAGCAGTCTTTAACGGTGATGGATAGGTCAGGAAGGGGGGGACGGTTGTTAGGGGGAAAGACGATGAATTCAGTCTTGTCCATGTTGAGTTTGAGGAAGAGTTTGATTCAGCTGTTCCACTTCTCGCAGGTGGGCCAGACGGTATTCTACCATCATCCATATGTACCCAAGAGGTTCTTCTGTACCAATAGCAGTGAATGACACCATACCATCTGCATCAGGTATCCAGTCCTGGCGATCACGTTGACAGCTTACTTTCATCATCCCGGACTTCTTTACCATGTTTTGCATGGCCTGGCCTTTTCTTCCAACGAGTTTTGTCACCATAGCATAAGGGACCTGGATGACGTCTTCCCGCAGACTCTGAGCTCTTCATAAGCTCCAGCTGTCTAGCAGCTTCTTCAGTCTTCAACTGGATCATCCGCTTTGTGCGAACGCATCGTAAGTGCATGTCACTTAGGATAGCCACTCGCTTCACTGTGATTTCTGTTGTGGACAGGACCACCAGCTGTTTGGCTTCTGAAGTCCAGTGCACCTTACAGGCTCCCACGGCCTTCTTAAACTCTTCATGCACTGACTCTCTGGTGCATTCTTCTCTCAAGTCCTCAGGTACCTCTACGAGGCACTTGTATAGAGGAGTTTCTGTCATACTACTGGTCCCCTCCAGTTCCCCTGGTTTAGGTTTCAGGGCCAACGGACTTTCGGCTTCTTCAGCCCGTTTGCCCGGGAGGAACACTGGGTGCTCTGCCTTCTCCAAGGTGGCCTTGTTCCTCATCTGGCATGCAGCCAGGCGACCTTTGAGCTCCAAGACTTCATCCTCTAGCTCAGCTACTCACCTCTCAGCAGCTCGTCTTCGAAGCCCTTCCTTCTTCAACTGCTCTTCTACCAAAATTCCCGGAGACCTCTCTGTCTCCAAAGCACCCACTCGAGACTCAACAGCCTGTCTCCACAGCTTCTCTTGTCTCAAGCGGCCTTGGAGTATCTCCGTGAGCTCCCTTATCTTGGCTCCAACATCCACCGGACCAGGCAAGCTCACAACACTCGAGGAGGTATTCACTTCAGCCTTCACTTTCTCAGTGGCTTCTTCCACTTCTGCAGTCATCTCCCCCTCTTGGGGTCCAGCAGCAGCCTTAGCAACCTTGATCTCATCATCGTGTGTCTGTCCAGGGGTCTCCAGTACTTCACCTGTGACCTCTGCCTCAGCATGCCACTCTTGGGCATTGGCAGCCCTATCTGTCACCCTCACCAGGGTCTCAATGGTATCAGCTTCCTCCTTCTCGTAGGTCTCAGCATCGATGCCTTCGGCCCTCTCTTGGGTCTCTGTAGTGTCACCTTCAGAGGTTTTCTCACCCTCCATCTCTTCAACCTTTTCCGAAACTCCACCCATCTCTGCCGTGGTGTTGTTTCCACTTCCAGCCACCCCAGTGGTGGGTCTATTATTGGTCTGCTCTCCATGACTATCAGGGACTCTTGCTCCACTAGCTGTCCCCAGGATTTCTCCTCCTACAGCGCCACCAAATGACGGACCATCAGCTGCTTGTGCAGACAAGGGAGCGGACACCCGTACAGTCTTCCTGGGTGGCTCTTTCTCCTTGTCTTTCACTTGAACGGTAGTGGCACCACACGGTGTCAGTTCCTTAGACAGCACAATATCGGTCTCAGCTCCAGCGGTTTCTACGGGCAATAACACATCACCTTCCATTCTGTTCTTCTCGGTGTCTGGAAGAGAACTCACACATGGCATAGAAGCAGATGACATTATATTGTCAGCTTGGGTCACCTGGGCAGCTTTTGTTTTATGGCGCTTGCTCCTTTTGTTACAGGAGGATTTGCCATCCTTGCTAGGCCCTTACTGTACTCCCTTTCTTTCTCAGAGTCACAGTCACCCCTTGAGTCTGTGTTATACCCCACAGTCTGGTGAACCCCCAAGTCACTCTTAACTCGGTGTCAGCTCCATTCTTAGTAGCTACGACATCACTACCAGTCACAGTGAGGTTTGCGTCTTTAGTCATCGTGTCGCTATCTTGGGGAGACCCACCATTTTCTTTGGTAACCCCTAACTCTGGGCTGTCACTCTTATGGGGTACAAACTCATGATTACACAACTATATCACACAAAACCCCTTTAGCATCACGCTGTAACAGCGCTTTCTTTGGACTGTTCTGGCTCTTACCTGCGTAGCCAGACACAAGCCCTTGCTCTCACAAGTCCAAAAATAATTTAGAGTCCCGGCCTATTATGACTGGCCATGCTAAGTCCTGGACTACGCCAACATCGGGTCGCTCCAGATCACTGTCCGTCTCAAGGATCACTCTGCCCAGGGGGTACTCTTTAGTGGCCCCATGACTACAGCGTCCTTCTATTCGCTGTCCGGCCATCAGATGAATTTCAGGTGTGGCCCTCACTAGGGTAACCAAGTTCCCCAGATCTAGAATACTAGACACACATTGTCCATTCATTTTAACAGAACACAACCTTGACCCTAAGTTGGATGAACAGTCCATACCACAGATTGAACATCGGTAAGAGGGGCCCCAGAGTTCCCGGCTCCAGTTAATCTACTCAGAGTTTGATTGCTGCGCCCCCTTTTGGGCAGCCACCCCCCTTTGGGTCTCCGCCCCTTTTGGGCAGCCACCCCCCCTTTGGGTCTCCACCCCTTTTGGGCAGCCCCCCTTTGGGTATCCGCCCCCTTTTGGGCAGTCACTCCCCTTTGGGTCTCCACCCCCTTTTGGGCAGCCACCCCCCTTTGGGTCTCTGCCCCTTTTGGGCAGCCACCCCCCCTTTGGGTCTCCGCCCCCTTTTGGGCAGCCACCCACCCCATTGGGTCTCCGCCCCCTTTTGGGCAGCCACCCGCCCCATTGGGTCTCCGCCCCCTTTTGGGCAGCCACCCGCCCCGTTGGGTCTCCGCCCCCTTTTAGGCATCCACCGCCCCTTTGGGTCTCCGCCCCCTTTTGGGCAGCCACCCCCCCTTTGGCTCTCCGCCCCCTTTTGGGCAGCCACCCCCTTTGGGTCTCCACCCCCTTTTGGGCAGCCACCCCCCCCCCTTTGGGTCTCCACCCCCTTTTGGGCAGCTTTCCATGTCTCAGTCTCTCTCAGTATCCTCACCTACAGGTGCACAGGTTTGGGATATGCTTCTCCAGACTCAACATGTGCCCTGCACCTTTGCAGGCTTGTGGAAAACTCCCTCACACAGCACTGGGCAGGCTAAGGGCCGCTTCACAAACCCACAGCTGCAACACAGTGGCAATCAGCACCTCTCACTCATGCACACACTTAGCTGCCATTAACCCTGTGTGTACCACTAGCTCCAGCAATCACCCAGATTGCTGCAGGCCATGTGAGTCATACCAGCCACGTGCTATAGCGCTGGCATGCCTCACAATATGTATACTATGGTAGATGGCGATACTCTGCTCCCTCCTGGCCCCCGGTCCTCCACAGTAAAAGTAAAAATGAAAAAAATTCTCAGTGAGGATACTCACCTGTCCGCCGGCTCGCTCCACCTCCGTCTTCTAGGTCCTACAGGCCTTTAGGACCTGTCGTTGCCTGGGAAACCGATCAGCTGAGGGGGGCAGGATTGTGTCGGGGGGGCAGGATGGAGCGAGTGGGGCAGGATGGAGCGAGCAGGGCAGGATGGAGCGGGGGGGGCAGGATGGAGCCGGGTGGGGGGGGCAGGATGGAGCCAGGGGGCAGGATGGAGTGAGCTAGGCAGGATGGAGCCGGAGGAGCAGGATGGTGGCGGGGGGCAGGATGGAGCAAGCGGGGCATGATGGAGCGAGCGGGGCAAGATGGTGGCAGGGGGAAGGTTGGAGCGAGCGGGGCAGGATGGAGCGAGCGGGGCAGGATAAAGCGAGCGGGGCAGGATGGTGGCGGGGGGCAGGATGGAGCGAGCGGGGCAGGATGGAGCGAGCAAGGCAGGATGGAGCCAGAGGAGCAGGATGGTGGCGTGGGGGGGCAGGATGGTGGGAGCAGCGCAGGATGGAGCGAGCGGTGCAGGATGGAGCCGGCGGAGCAGGATGGAGCCGGGGGGCATGATGGAGCGGATGGTGGCGGGGGGGCAGAATGGTGGCGGGGGGGCAAGATGGTGGCGGGGGTGGCAGGATGGAGATGGAAGTCAGGCGGGAGACTGCAGGGCAGGATGGTGGTGGGGGGGCAGGATGGTGGCGGGGGGCAGGATGGAGTGAGTGGAGCAGGATGGAGCTGGAGGAGTAGGATGCTGGCGGGGGGGGCAGTATGGTGGGAGCGGGGCAGGATGGAGCGAGCGGGGCAGGATGGAGCCGGCAAGGCAGGATGGAGCCGACGGGCAGGATGGGGCTGGCGGGGCAGGACGGAGCCGGCGGGGCAGGATGGTGGTGCGAGGGGCAGGATGGTGGCGGGGGGGCAGGATGGAGCCAGCGGGGCAGGATGGAGCGGTGGGGTAGGATGGTGGCGGCGGGGCAGGATGGAGCAAGCGGGGCAGGATGGAGCCGGCCGGGGGGGCAGGATGGAGCGAGTGGGGCAGGATGGAGCCGGTGGGGCAGGATGGAGCCGGCGGGGCAGGATGGAGGCAGCGGGGCAGGATGGAGCCAGAGGAGCAGGATGGTGGCGTGGGGGGGCAGGATGGTGGGAGCAGCGCAGGATGGAGCGAGCGGTGCAGGTTGGAGCCGGCGGAGCAGGATGGAGCCGGGGGGGCATGATGGAGCGGATGGTGGCGGGGGGCAGAATGGTGGCGGGGGGGCCGGATGGTGGCGGGGGTGGCAGGATGGAGATGGCAGTCAGGCGGGAGACTGCAGGGCAGGATGGTGGTGGGGGGGCAGGATGGTGGCGGGGGGCAGGATGGAGTGAGTGGGGCAGGATGGAGCTGGAGGAGTAGGATGGTGGCGGGGGGGGGCAGTATGGTGGGAGCGGGGCAGGATGGAGCGAGCGGGGCAGGATGGAGCCGGCAAGGCAGGATGGAGCCGACGGCAGGATGGGGCTGGCGGGGCAGGATGGAGCCGGCGGGGCAGGATGGTGGTGGCGAGGGGCAGGATGGTGGCGGGGGGGCAGGATGGAGCCGGTGGGGTAGGATGGTGGCGGCGGGGGACAGGATGGTGGCGGGGCGTGCAGGATGGAGCAAGCGGGGCAGGATGGAGCCGGCCGGGGGGGCAGGATGGAGCGAGTGGGGCAGGATGGAGCCGGTGGGGCAGGATGGAGGCAGCGGGGCAGGATGGAGGCGGCGGGGCAGGATGGAGGCAGGGGGCAGGATGGTGGGAGCAGGGCAGATGGTGGGAGCGAGGCAGGATGGTGGGAGCGGGGCAGGATGGAGCCGGCGGGGCAGGATAGAGCCGGCGGGGCAGGAGCAGGATGGAGCCGGCGGGGCAGGATGGTGGCGGCGGGGGGCAGGATGGTGGCGGGAAGGCAGGATGGTGGCGGGGGGCAGAATGGAGCAAGCGGGGCAGGATGGAGCCCGTGGGGCAGGATGGTGGTGGGGGGGCAAGATGGAGGCGGCGGGGCAGGATGGAGGCAGCGGGGCAGGATGGAGGTGGCGAGGCAGGATGGTGGAGGGGGGAGCAGGATGGAGACGGCGGGGGGGCAGGATGGTGGCGGGGGCAGGATGATGGTGAGCAGCACTGGATGGAGCCAGTGGGGAAGGATGGACCTGGGGGGGAGTGGAGGGGCGAGGGGGCAGGATGAAGCCGGAGGAGCAGGGGGGGGATGGGTTGATATGCTGTCAGCTCCCCCGACGCAGGTGAGGAGCGGGGGTGGGTTGGGGGGTGCCGTCAGCTCCCCCGCCGCAGGTGAGAAGCTTTGGGGGGGGGCGCTGTCAGCGGAGAGGTGGGGCAGGAGGAGCAGGGGGGGAAGGAGCGCGGGCAGGACAGGAGGAGCGGAGAGCTTGCATGAGACCCGCTGCGGCGCGCAAATTTTAAATTCGCGCGCCGTGCAGGTCTTTTGCATACGCGGCGCTCATTTGCCGCCGTGTCTGCCGGCGACCAATGAGCGGCCTGTGTCTGTCGTGCGATTTTGGTGACAGACACACGCAAAAGACCCTTAGATAATTATATAGTAGACATATATATATACGGTATATATATGTAGCACCTATACGGTTCAGTTGTCACAGGAACACCTGGTGCAGGGAGGGATTTCCACATCAGGTAAACTTACACATACAACACCTTACACCCCAGACCTAAAGGGGGAGCTCTACTTGCTGCCTTCAGGCAAGGTCCCCTATAAATTCCGGCCCAGGAGGAGTTAGGCAGTGCAGTTCCAGGGAGGACTGTGAAGACATCCTGGTGAACGATGCCGCGCTAAGCCCATGCCAGAGGGAAGCCTAGCCAATGTAAGTCACCCAAGAGTGAGGGTTGGAGGCAAGGCTTACCAAAGACAGACTGGGGGCAGAGGAACCATACCAGTTCACCCCAGGAAACCAACCGCAGCAACCTGGACACCGGATTCCGAATCTGCAAGGGTCCAGTTAGCCCAGCAGAAAATACCGGAGGACCAGAGAGACTTCAGTCTCCTGGCAGACACTTGTAGCACAGCCACCAACAGAGCCAGGGACCACAGAGGAGTTAGCGGTGCCTAGCAGAAGGTTATCATCGCCTGCTATACAAGTGAGGGACACAGGTCAGGGCGAGAGAGCACACAAAGAACAAAGAGGCCTCTCAACTCCTCGGGTGTGGAAATCCTGAACCGCCACCCGACCACCTGGACAGTACCTTGGATGTTACCTTGCTTCAACTTCACCAGTCAAAGCTATGGAAACAATTTCCAGTGTATGTGTGTCTGTTATTGTGGCTCCTGATCCTGCTCTTAACATAGACTGTGTGCCAGCGTCTCCGCCTGCAGAGCCACCTTCCTTCTTAGCAGTGCTGACAGGCCAGCTTGAGGAGCCGCACACTTGTTTTTTTGCTAAGACTGTGACAGAGCTGCCTCCCTGTGTAAAATCCCTATTCATCCATCACTGTTCCAGGGACCCCGCTCCACCTATGGGGAGCGTTACCAACAAAGCTGCCTCATCATCACCTCGGAGGTCTGCAAGCAGCGCTGGTATCATTACCAGATACCATAGGTGGCGTCACAAACTCTTTTATTTTTTCTATTTAACCACTTTTTCAGAGACCACCAGGGCCACGGGCACAGGGGGGACCCTGTGAACTGCAGCCCGGGACCAGGTATCCCACGGCCCTGGGACGGGTCATATACACATGGTCTTAGCATAATTGACTATGTTTCTGTGCAATAAATACATGAATGCAGCAAGGGGTCTTTTAGCTCTTACCCATGTTCAGTTGCAGGCATTGGAGGAACGCTCTACAAGTTGACTCATCTTTCTGAAGTATCAGGTTCACCAAGGTCCGCGCTTTCTTTTTTATGTCGGCCTCCATATTGTCTACTTTAAAATATTCATCCTGAGTGACAATATTTGCTGAATCGAGATCATCCAGAAATTTATCAAAGTCCGACTGTAGAAAATCTATAATATGTTGCCGCGATGCTCGAATATAATTAGCAGCCTTCATCTCTAAAGGCAGCACTCCTACCGAAGACCTTAAAATTAAATTGACAAACATATTTACAAATATTGCTATAACATTTGATATCGTACTGTTTTGCTTAAGAAAAACAAAAATAATTTCATGATAAACTAATTTTGTCGTGCATAGAGAAAACCTAAATCATTAAAGTAATAAATCAACAACAGAGGTAGTATTCACCTAGCAAATAGTATATAGTAAGATTCTGTCTGCAGTCACAATTCGGGGGCTCCCTATGTACAGAGATACATGATAAGATTCTATCTGCAGTCACAACTAGAGAGATCTCCCTGTATACAGAGATGCATGATAACATCCTGTCTGCAGTCACCACTAGGAGGAGCTCCCTGTATACAGAGATACATGATAAGATCCTGTCTGCAGTCACCACTAGGGGGAGCTCCCTGTATACAGAGATACATGATAAGATCCTGTCTGCAGTCACCACTAGGGGGATCTCCCTGTATACAGAGATACATGATAACATAGTGCCTGCAGACACCACTAGAGCTCCCTGTATACAGAGATACATGATAAGATCCTGTCTGAAGTCACCACTAGGGGGAGCTCCTTGTATACAGAGATACATGATAAGATCCTGTCTGCAGTCACCACTAGAGGGATCTCCCTGTATACAGAGATGCATGATAACATCCTGTCTGCAGTCACCACTAGAAGGAGCTCCCTGTATACAGAGATGCATGATAACATCCTGTCTGCAGCCACCACTAGGGGGAGCTCCCTGTATACAGAGATGCATGATAAGATCCTCTCTGCAGTCACTACTTGGAGGAGCTCCTGTATACAGAGATACATGATAAGATCCTGTCTGCAGTCACCACTAGGGGGAGCTCCCTGTATATAGAGATACATGATAAGATCATGTCTGCAGTCATCACTAGGGGGAGCTCCCTGTATACAGAGATACATGATAAGATCCTGTCTGCAGTCACCACTTGGGGAGCTCCCTGTATACAGTGATACATGATAAGATCCTGTCTACAGTCACAACTAGAGTGATCTCCCTGTATACAGAGATACATGATAAGATCCTATCTGCAGTCACCACTAGAGGGATCTCCCTGTATACAGAGATACGTGATAAGATCCTGTCTGCAGTCACAACTAGGGGGAGCTCCCTGTATACAGAGATACATGATAAGATCCTGTCTGCAGTCACCACTAGAGTGATCTCCCTGTATACAGAGATACATGATAAGATCCTGTCTACAGTCTCAACTAGGGGGAGCTCCCTATATACAGAGATACATGATAAGATTCTCTCTGCAGTCACCACTAGGGGGATCTCCCTGTATACAGAGATACATGATAAGATCCTGTCTGCAGTCACCACTAGGGGGAGCTCCCTGTATATAGAGATTCATGATAGGATCCTGTCTGCAGCCACCACTAGGGGGAGCTCCTTGTATACAGAGATGCATGATAAGATCCTGTCTGCAGTCACCACTAGGGGGAGCTTCCTGTATACAGAGATACATGATAAGATTCCGTATGCAGCAACCACTAGGGGAGCTCCCTGTATACAGAGATACATGATAAGATCCTGTCTGCAGTCACCACTAGGGGGATCTCCTGTATACAGAGATACATGATAAGATCCTGTCTGCAGTCACCACTAGGGGGAGCTCCCTGTATATAGAGATTCATGATAGGATCCTGTCTGCAGCCACCACTAGGGGGAGCTCCTTGTATACAGAGATGCATGATAAGATCCTGTCTGCAGTCACCACTAGGGGGAGCTCCCTGTATACAGAGATACATGATAAGATTCCGTATGCAGCAACCACTAGGGGAGCTCTTTGTATACAGATATACATGATAAAATCATGTCTGCAGCCGCTACTAGGGGGCATGGAAATAGGGTAGGACTTTTTTGTCAGTTCCAGCCAGCTATTCCAGTATGAGTATAACATTGATGGGATGGAGAGCAGTTATGCCTTCCCATCAAATTCATCATAAGGTATGCTAATAAATACAAGTATGTTACCCCAGAAATGGACACCAGCCACTGGCTAGCATTCATTTATGATGAGGGTACATGCTGGATATCAGACAGTTAATGAATCAGGTCAGTGTTGTCCAGAGAGCACTTCATTAATACTGAGGTGCCCTAGGCAAGTTTTAAAGGGAATCTATCAGCAGGATTTTGCCACTTCATCTGACAGCAACAAAATGTAGGCAAAGAAACCCTAAATCCAAGGATGTATCACATAGATTACTGGCTGAAGCTGAATAGAGATGAGATATATGTGCCCTTGCCCACACGAGGCTCCAACATAGGGGGATTGTACATTGACTGTGATTTGTCAATCACAGTAGGGGGCCTGTTGGATTGTAGTCCTGTAATAGTAAGCATAGGGTAATGAAGCCTTCAGTTTAAGTGAACAATAGCACACACATAGATCAGATAGAACCAGTGATTTTTGTTTTCTAACCCTTATGTGGCGCTCCACCGGTCGGGACGTCACAAAGGGGTACTGCACCCAAGCCAAGGGTGTGGGATTCCTGTTGTCGGGAAACAGGGATAGCGAATGCGAGGTCCTCACCAACCATCCACACAGACCCAGAGTAGGGACCATGGGTGGAGAACCCAGTCCAAGGGAGGAGAGCAGGGTAGAAGAGTGTTTGGGTGGAGAGAAAGTTAGTCGGAACAGGAGTCTGAGGGAGAAGGTCATGACGAGGAGAAGGAATCCCTCGGGGCACAGGCACCGACTGAGCTGCCCATGCGCCCAAATCCGGGTCTGGTGATACCGGCCGAAGGGGTTTGGTCCAGACACAGGGAACTGGACCTGAACGCGGCATGGGGAGTGCACCTCCGAACCGCTAAACCGGAGGCCTCGAGCTTCAGAGGAGTTGCGGCCGACACCCGGCGCATCCCCTGAAAAGGCAGCCGTGCTAGGGTCAGAAGACCAGTACTCATCGCCCGAGAAGACCCGTGGCCGCTGGCTTGAGGCTATGTGTGCGGAGGCTCTGAAAGGTAGAGACAGCAGAGTAGCACTGAGGAGAGGACCGGGAAGGAAAGGAAGGCACACCACCAAGGGTCTCATACTAGCTGTCCCGGTTCCCCGAGGACTACCTAGGCAGGAGCTTGACCGATAGGAAAGTACATCACCTGACTGTTAACTGTTTAGAAGTTGACAATAAAATCAGGAGCAGAGTTACAGAACTGTGTGTGTCTGAATCATTTCTCGCCTGCGGAGCCACAGACTACCACGAAAGATAAGGTAAAGAGGTCCAGGGAGAATCAGGCCTAGGGAGGAGGTCATAACACTAACGCTTCACCTGCCTCTGGGTTCCCACTCCACTACGGGAGCAGCAACATCAAGCTGCCCTACCATCAACCCCGGAGGTCTGCCCTGCAGCATTGGTTTGCAATTACCAAAAACTGTAGGTGGCTCATGAACAAAACTTACCAAAACTTTACCCCTAGCCCCAAAAAAGACCTTCCGAACAAGTTGGCACCAAGGCCACGGGCCTTGTTTCAGGCCAGGTCTGGACCCCTATGACTACCGGCCTCGAGTACCCTACGGCCTGAGGTGCGACACTTACAATATGCTATACTCAGCTTATACAATGTGTGCAGAATTATTAGGCAAATGAGTATTTTGATCACATGATACTTTTTATACATGTTGTCCTACTCCAAGCTGTATAGGCTGAGAGCCAACTACCAATTAAGTAAATCAGTGATGTGCATCTCTGTAATGAGAAGGGGTGTGGTCTAATTACATCAACACGCTATATAAGGTGTGCTTAATTATTAGGCAAATGCCTTTCCTCAGGCAAATGGGTCAGAAGAGAGATTTGACGGGCTCTGAAAAGTCCACAATTGTGAGATGTCTTGCAGAGGGATGCAGCAGTCTTGAAAAATTGTCAAACTTTTGAAGCGTGATCACCGAACAATCAAGCGTTTCATGACAAATAGCCAACAGGGTCACAAGAAGCGTGAGGGCAAAAAAGGTGCAAAATAACTGCCCATGAATTGAGGAAAATCAAGCGTGAAGCTGCCAAGATGCCATTTGCCACCAGTTTTGCCATATTTCAGAGCTGCACTGTTATTGGAGTATCAAAAAGCACAAGGTGTGCTATACTCAGGGACATGGCCAAGGTAAAGAAGGCTGAAAAACGTCCACCTTTGAACAAGAAACATAAGGTAAAACGTCAAGACTGGGCCAAGAAATATCTTAAGACTGATTCTTCAAAGGTTTTATGGACTGATAAAATGAGAGTGACTCTTGATGGCCAGATGGATGGGCCAGAGACTGCATCAGTAAAGGGCAGAGAGCTCCACTCCGACTCAGACGCCAGCAAGGTGGAGGTGGGGTACTGGTATGGGCTGAGATCATCAAAGATCAACTTGTGGGACCTTTTCGGGTTGAGGATGGAGTGAAGCTCAACTCCAGGACCTACTGCCAGTTTCTGGAAGACAACTTCTTCAAACAGTGGTACAGGAAGAAGTCGCTATCGTTCAAGAAAAACATGATTTTCATGCAGGACAATGCTCCATCACATGCATCCAACTACTCCACAGCGTGGCTGGTCAGTAAAGGTCTAGAAGAAGAAAAATAATGACATGGCTGCCTTGTTCACCTGATCTGAACCCCATAGAGAACCTGTGGTCCCTCCTAAAATGTGAGATCTACAGGGAGGGAAAACAGCACACCTCTGGGGACAGTGTCTGGGAGGGAAAACAGTACACCTCTGGGAACAGTGTCTGGGAGGCTGTGGTGGCTGCTGCACGCAATGTGGATCGTAAACAGATCAAGCAACTGACACAATCTATGGATGGAGGCTGCTGAGGGTCATCAGAAAGAAAGGGGGCTATATTGGGCACTCTTTTTTTGGGTTTTGTTTTTGCATGTCAGAAATGTTTATTTCTAAATTTTGTGCAGTTATATTGGTTTACCTGGTGACAATACACAAGTGAGATGGGAATATATTTGGTTTTTATTAAGTTGCCTAATAATTCTGCACAGTAATAGTTACCTGCACACACAGATATCCTCCTAAGAGCCAAATCTAAAAAAAAAAAAACCTCCAACTTCCAAAGATATTAAGCTTTGATATTTATAAGTCTTTTGGGTGATTGAGAACAGAGTTGTCTATAAATAATAAAAATAATCCTCTAAAATACAACTTGCCTAATAATTCTGTACACAGTGTATACCAAAAACCTGCTGACAGATAAATGTGCATACAGAAACAGCTGTCAGTCACTGATAGGACTGCCCTCTGGACCCAAAATCCCAGAAAGAGCAGAGGTTTAAATGATGCAATTTTTGTGGCCAGGGCTAGGGGTACTCGGACACCGGGACTGGCGGCTTCTTGGATGGGGGACTCACGGGTGGTCGGGATCCTGGTTCCGTGCCCTGGTTATCATTTCTTTGATGGTGGGGGAAGAAGGGAGTATTTACAGGGGAACGTGACGCCACCTGTGGATCCCGGTAATATAGGTACTGGCGCTGCAAGCCGGCCGCTGAGGTGATGGTGGGTGCAGCAGAGAGTGGTACAGCTCCCCACAGGAGGAGCTTTTACCCCAGGGCAGCGGTGCTTGAGGATGGTGAGGGGAAGATGAGGGGAGTGGTTGTTGCTGATGTTCTTACCCCTCTGGTGTGATGCTGGTGTTGGTGCTGCAGCCCTCTAGGCACTGGCAAGAGGAATCACAGAGACTAAGTTCAACTCCAACTCTTGTTTACTAGGTACTGGCAGATGGTAAACGTTACACGGTACAGGTTGGTTTGCCGGGTGGATGTTGCCAGCTCAGGGTCCCCCTTATGGAGTCTCAAGACATTTTCTGTCTTAGTCTTTCGGGGTCTACTTTATTCTTCTCTGTCTCTACCGCCTTCACAGCGCTCTCCCGCCAGTCCTACGGTCTGTCACTAGCCGATCCGGTTGGTCCCTTACCAGTACAGACGGGAGCAGCAGGAGCGCACAATTTCTCCCGCCACCGGAATTCGTCCACAACCACTAGTGCCCTCAACCGGTTTCAGTCCTGAGGGGTGAGATGTCCTTGTGGCGCTAACGGCAACCCGATTACTGTGGGCCTGCAGCTCGTCGGTCTGCGGTCAGAGGTGAACTGCTGACTGTCTCAGCTTCCCGCGTTGCCGGTGTCTTCCCCCAACGTGGCCAGCCGGCTCCAACCAGTCCTGGTCCGTTGCCTGCTGTCCTAGACCCCCACTTAAAGATGGGGGATCCCTTCTGTCAGCAGCACTGTCAAGCACGTCGTTCCTGACTGCCTTCCCAGCACTGTCTAAAGTAAACTATCACTCACTCTCACTAACTCCACCCTAGGCTCCACCCCCTTTTGGGACCTACTAAATTACCAGTCCCCCCTATTCTAAGTGACCTAATCCTAGGTGTGTGCAAGAACAGACTCCATAGGTTAAACCCTGAACTGACAACTTACAGAGATATCACATTGTTGTTAAAGTGCAATACCTCCCTGTGGCGCCTAGCCAGAGGGGCGCCACACAATAACAGGTTATACTTAATCTTTTCTCACCAAACTATATCTATCTACTCAGTTCTATCTGCTCTATAACATGGTGCCTGCAGATTGCACTGCATTTTCATGGTGACGGGTTCTGTTTAAAGAAATGTCCCAAATCTGTTAATACATGTGGAATAAGTTACACAATTGAAGCAAGTGTGTAAGTTGGGTGTATACAGTAGATACAGTGATAACATATGGGTATGAGAAAACAAACAATTTAGTCATGATTACCTTTTGCATCCTTTACTTGCATCCTCCTTTTCTGGGATGTTCTCTGACCTGCTGTTACTGCCGGCTTCAGTAGGAAGTTCACATCGTGGAGGTATTGGATTGACCGGGACGTCCTCATCTTTGGATATTATATTTTTGTGCTTTGTATTTAATTCCGATTGAGTCTGAGATGTGTTTTTTATGGAGATTTCAGTTTTCTCATCATCTTCTTTAGGAATATGTTTTGTAGCATTCAAATCTTGTTCCTTTTCTGTCTGAAATGTTGGATTTATGGAAATATCACATTTATTCTTATCTATAGAAATCTTTTTTTTACTACTGGAAAGTTCTTTTATTTGTGTCTGGGATGTTCTATCACAATGATCCTTATTATTGTTAACGCATATTTTGTGTTTACAGATTACATTTGGTTCAGCATTTCCGCCATCCTTGGAAGATTCCATTGTCTCTATAGTCACATTTTTTCTGTCACATGAATCCTGATCTAGGTGGTTATTGTCACTGGTTTCTGGTTTCTTCACATTAGGTCTATTCTGAGAAATATTGATCTTATGGGTGGGACACTCAATGGCTTCATTTCCTTGGTTATTTCTTTCTTGTTGGTTTATCGGGACATCATGTACCATGATTCCGAGTCTCTGGAGCTGCTTTTGTCGTTCTAAGGCAGATATTTCTGTCATTTTTAGCTTTTCTTCCCAAGAGACCTCTAAGTCTCTTAGAAGTGTTTCTGATTCATTTAGCTTTGCCTGCAATTCCTCTTTATGTTTTGACCTACCTTGTCGTTTACTCAGTGCTTTTACCTCTTTTACTAGCGCAGCTATAGTCCTTGATTTAATATCTTCATTTACCATTGCTTTGTTGACTATGCGCTTGGCATTATCGGCATATTTCAGAGTGGAGAGCGTCTCCTGATAGTTGATCGATGCTGGGCTGATTGTGGCCAACATGACCGTTTTGCTATTTCCTCCAAGATTGTTCTTTAGGAGCCAGGTGAGAACTGAATCTTTGTAATTAACACAATTGCTCCTTCCTTTACCCTCAGAAAGTTGAGCCAATGAGTTTATGACTAGGCCAAGAGATGACAGTGACTTGTTAATGTTGGGGCTTTCTTTTAGTTGCTCTCCCGTAGCTCCAGTTATGGAAGTTCTTTTACTTCCGGCTAGATCCACCAGCCTAACCTTGCTGAGAAGCTCTTTCACAGTATTATTCTTCAGGAAAGTCTGTGTGACTGTGAGAGTGAATATTGCATGTGACCGGCTGCTGTGTTCATTCATTTTCGTATTGCTGATTTTCCGAAATTTGTTTCCTTCAATTATCAGAGATTTTATGTCTTCAGCATTTCTGACGGCATGATGGGATAAACCTTCCACATACCGGCCAAGCGATTTGTGCTCTCGAACATTCAGTGCCTTAAAGTCCCTTGTAGGATACAAAAGATCTCGGACTTTCTCGTTGTATATTTCTAGGTAGGTGGCTTCAACTTGAAGACTCGTCAGATGACTTACGTCTCTGCTAAATAAGGCGGCACATATTCTTGGCACCAGACCGGGTTGGTCATCTGTCCCCATCATAGAAAAGGTTTTTCCTGACCCTGTTTGACCAAAGGCAAAAATGCATGAGTTGAACCCTTCGAAGGTGCTGTCCAGTACGTCTTCTCCGATGGTGGTGAAAACATCTTCCTGACTTGTATACGTGGTCGGGTCTTCATCATTCACTGACCAAAAACAGTGATCAAAGTGAAACTCTTTCTGAGCCGGACAATTTCCATGAAGTGTTGGGGATGAAAACTTCACCGCAGTTTGTTTTCCTTCCATGTGTACGACACATTCCGCCTTTAGTTCAGTCTCTCTATGATTCATCGGCCGGACTCGTACCGCCACTTTCACTTTGCTATTCGCCATTTTGTTCTGGTTGTAATTTAATGTAATTTGAGAAAGATCCCAAGTGACAGAAATTGCCTCCTGATTATTTCATGATGAAACCTGTAAAATGGAAAAATAAATCACTGTATAAAAGTTCCGTACAATAAATAGAAATAAGACAAGAAACCAGTAGTGTGAAAGCAACAATGAAAATGGATTTTTTTTTCCCACAGTGAGAAACTAAATAATAAGCTTGTAGTTTGATACAGTTTAATAGCTAGCATTTTGCAGAAAGAAATAAGTATTTGATACCCTCACAACCATTAGGAGTTCTGGCTCCTACAGAGCAGTTAAGGTACCTTTACACGCGGCAACTTTTCTAGGAATTTCACTGGCAATTTGCTGGTTGCAGTGAAATCATGGACACATTGTTCCATTTGTACACAGCAACAAGATAGAACAATGAGTCCATGATTTCATGGCAACCAGTAAGTTGCCAGTGAAATTCCTAGAAAAGTTGCCACGTGTAAAGGCACCCTTAGAGCTCCTAATCACCTCGTTCCTGCATTACACACAGCTGTGTTACATTGTCACCTGTACACAATAAATCAGTCACCTGTAACCTCTACAACATGGGAAGAGCACAGAGCTTTGTAAGGATGTCAGGGAAAAGATCCTAGACCTGCACAAGGCTGGAATGTGCTACAAGACCATAAGGAAGACAAAGCTGGGGGAGAAGAGACAACTGTGGGGGCAATAGGGAGAGAATGGAGGAAATACACAATGAGGTCAGTCCACATCCATCTGGGGTTCCATGTAACATCTCACCTCGTGGGGATCCAGGATCATGAGGAAGGGGAGAGATCAGCCTAAATCTACACGGGGGGAACTTGTTAATGATCTCAGTGCAGCTGGGACCACTGTCACCAAGAAAACCATTGGTAACACATTACACCGTAATGGATTAAAATCCTGCAGTGCCACAAAGTCCCCCTGCTCCAGAAGGCACATTTGCCCCTGTCTGAAGTTAACCAATGACACCTTGGTGATTGTAAGAGTGATTGGGAGAAGGTGCTGTGCTCAGAGGTGAGGCATTAACTCAACTTGCTGAGTTTGGAGGAAGAGAAATGCTGCCTAAGACCCTAAGAACACCATCCCCACAGTCAAGCATAGCAGTGGAAATATTATGTTTTGGGGGTGTCTCTCTGCTAACGGCACAGGATGACTTCATTGCATCAATGGTACAATGGATGGAGCCATGTACCGTAAACGTCTGAGTGTCAACCTTCTTCCCTCCCTTAAAAATGGGTCATGGCTGGGTCTTGCAGCATGACAGTGACCCAAATCATACAGCCAAGGCAACAAAGGAGTGGCTCAAAAAGAAGCACATTAAGGTGGAGTGGCCTAGCCAGTCTCCAGACCTTAATCCCTTAGAAAACTTATGGAGGAGCTGAAGCTCAGAGTTACCAAGCGACAGCCTTAACATCTTTAATGATTGACAGATGATCTGCAAAGAGGAGTGGAGCACAATTCCTCCTGACATCAAACCTCATCATCAACTACAAGACACATCTGACTGCTGTGCTGCCAACAAGGGTTCACCACCAAGTATTGTCTTGTTTGCCAGAGGGATCGAATACTTATTTCTCTCTGCACAGTGCAAATACATTTATATAATTTACACAATGTGATTGTCTGGATTTTACATTTGATCTTCTATCTCTCACTGTTAAAATTAACTGACAGTTCATTAATATTATAGACTGTTTATGTCTGTGTCAGTGGGCAAACTTACAACATCAGCAAGGGGTCAAATACTTATTTCCTTCACTGTATCTATCTACTGATTTTCTATCTATCTGTCTATCTAGTCTAACAAGCCCATATTAAAAACGTATGTCATACTTATGACATGTGTGCAGGGAAACCGCACCCTGGCCTCCCATATGCATGATATCCACAAGTTATTTGGATGTCATAATGCATGAAACTCGCGGCAGGGCTTATATAGACCCTATGATGTTGAGCGGCCAGCCAATCACAGTAATGCCACAACCAACATGGCTACTGCATTACTGTGATTGGTTAGCAATCTCATCATGTTTAATAGCTGCAAATTAGACACCAAATATGCAAAGCGGGATATTTGAATATTGCAAGGTGAGTACACTAATACTCACGATATAACGATTTACCCCGAATACATTGATATCTGTGAGAGTACCGAATGCTGGTGATTACACGTGCTAATCCCTAGTTGGATTCTAGAGATGTTTATTAGATGCAGGTAACATGAACGAGTGATTAGATATTGGGATTAAATGAAAGTTTTGTGTCAAATATGACCCCATGAAAGCGAGCATGCTGCTGGGGAGATATGGTTGAGCCACCCAAGACAATAGCAATATCTGGTGTTGGTAGGTTAGTAGAGGGAGGAAACACAAGAGGTTCAGTTTTGGAAAGATTCAGTTTCAGATAGAGAGAGGACATGATGTTAGAGAAAGCAGACAGACAATAACTGGTATTTTGTAGTAATGTAGGGGCAATGTCAGGAGAAGAGGTGTATAACTGGGTGTCGTCAGCATAGAGATGGTACTGAAAACCAAATCTACTGATGGTTTATACAATAAGGGCAGTATATAGGGAGAAGAAGAGGGACCTAGGCCCTGAGGAACCCAGACAGTAAAAGGAGGGTGTCTAGGACTGAACCCTGAGTAATCTCAACACTATGAGGAGTGGACCTAGGATGAACACTGAGGAACCCTGACAGTAAGAGGAGTGGACCTAGGACTGAACACTGAGGAACTCCGATAGTAGGAGGAGGGAACCTAAGACTAAACCCTGAGGAATCCCAACAGTAGCAGGAGAGGGCCTAGCACTGAATCCTGAGTAATCTCAACACTATGAGGAGTGGACCTAGGACTAAACCCCGAGGAACCCTGACAGTAAGAGGAGTGGAGCTAGGACTAAACCCTGAGGAACTCCGACAGTAGGAGGAGGGAACCTAAGACTAAACCCTGAGGAATCCCAACAGTAATAGGAGGGGCTATAACAACCAGTCCTCAATTTCAATATGTCACTCCAAACAAACTATTACTAACTGAGAGAGACCAAGGTCTCAATCAAGGAATGAATTATTCAATCAAATCAAATTATAATCAATAATTGAATCTTTATTGTCAAAAAAGGTATAAAATCAAAAAACAGAGCTACATTACAGGAAAAACCACATAGCACAACAGAAAACCTTCAAAAATACAGGCTCAGTACAACAATTGCACACAAGACCACTGTAAATAGGATAATACCTCAAACAATAAATCCATAAGTATCAAAGCACCTTAGATTGCTTTTGTTAGATCTATATATAGTGCCTATCTGTTCCCTAAGGTTATACTTTAAATCTCACAGAGAGGCCGAACTTACGGAGTGCGTGTATCTACAAGAGGTACCCTGATCACAGAAAAACAGAGGGATAAGTGTTGATTTACCTGTTTAGAAGGAACGCTGTGCCTGGGCTTCCCACCCCTACGCCATTTCGCTATGGAGCTTCTTCCGGGGGCTCCATAGCGAAATGGCGTAGGGGTGGGAAGCCCAGGCACAGCGTTCCTTCTAAACAGGTAAATCAACACTTATCCCTCTGTTTTTCTGTGATCAGGGTACCTCTTGTAGATACACGCACTCCGTAAGTTCGGCCTCTCTGTGAGATTTAAAGTATAACCTTAGGGAACAGATAGGCACTATATATAGATCTAACAAAAGCAATCTAAGGTGCTTTGATACTTATGGATTTATTGTTTGAGGTATTATCCTATTTACAGTGGTCTTGTGTGCAATTGTTGTACTGAGCCTGTATTTTTGAAGGTTTTCTGTTGTGCTATGTGGTTTTTCCTGTAATGTAGCTCTGTTTTTTGATTTTATACCTTTTTTGACAATAAAGATTCAATTATTGATTATAATTTGATTTGATTGAATAATTCATTCCTTGATTGAGACCTTGGTCTCTCTCAGTTAGTAGTAATAGGAGGGGGCCTAGCACTGAATCCTGAGGAGGCCCAACAGTAAGAGGAGTGGACCTAGGACTGAACACTGAGGAACCCTGACAGTAAGAGGAGTGGACATAGGACTAAACCCTGAGGAACCCCAACAGTAATAGGAGGGGGCCTAGCATTGAACACTGAGGAACCTTGACAGTAAGAGATGGGGCCTTGGACTGAACCCTGAGGAACCCCAACTGTAAGAGGAGGGGACCTAGGACTGAACCCTGAGGAACCCCGACAGTAAGAGGAGGGTTTAAAGAGTCTAATGGTGTGGACCTTAATGGAAGGAAACATCAAAGAAGGAGCTGGGGGAATAACCTGCAATGCACATTATAATTAAAGGAGCAGAAAAGACATCACCTGGGCTGTTCTCAGGTCAGCGATGATGTGACAATTTTAGATCAAAATTGTAACCCTTTAATGAATAGTAGAGATGAGTGACCAGTACCATACTCAAGTGCTCGGTACTCGAAACAAGCAGATCGGATGCTTGGAGGGGCTCAACTCATGTACTGAGTATGATGGAAATCAATGGGAAACGCAAACGTCTTCCTGTGTTTCCCATTGACTTCCATCATACTCGTTACTCGAGTTTAGCCCCTTTGAGAGTCTGACCTGCTTGTTTCATGTACAAAGCACTCGAGTTCATCACTAATTAATATGTGTTGAAGTGCATATTAAGAAATACACAAATTTACATGATAAAATGATGATAAGAAGGAATAAATGAGAGAGGAGGAGATGTTGTTATGTCGGGGTGTTTTTTTTTAGTCCAGTATGAAAAATATACTCCATACCACCATACTGTACACCAGCGCATGAGTGAAGGTACCAGAGATCTACACTGTGTTCCAAATTATTATGCAAATTGATTTTAAGTGTCTTAAGGTAGCTTCACACCTGGTGACGTCACTAGCGACATCGCCGAAAAAGTGACGTATCAGCGATGTCGCTAGCGACGTCGCGCTGTGTTAATGCGCGGCGCGACCGCGTTTTATCGCCGGTCGCAGGTTGACAGGTTTACGGGAAGAACCGTAAACCTGTCAACCTGCGACCTGCGATAAGGCTGGATCGCGCCGTGTGACATCGCCAGAGCGATGTCGGCGGCGATCCAGCCTATACCGCAGCGTCGCTGCGGATCGCTCGCTGGGCTAAGCCCAGCCCAGCAAGCAATGTCACCGCCCGCATCGCTGCGGTGTCGCCGGCCGCAGCGATGCTGTGTGACAGCTGGCCAGCGATGTCGGAACCGAGCGGGCACCCGCGCATCGCTTCCGACATCGCTGGCCAGGTAGTGCCGTGTGACGGGACCATTAGGGTTTTATTTTTATTTTTTTTCAATGAAACCCATTGATGGTTTTGTGTCTCAGGGTCTTTGGATCATTGAACTCAATCTCAGATATCTGTGATAATTAGTTTGGCAGGTGAGCCCAATAAAAGGAAAACTGGGTGTTCCACAATATTATGCAGGCCACAGTTTTCAAGTAACATGGGACAGTAAAAGGATGTCTCTGCTGCCGAAAAGCAACAAATAGTGCAATGCCTTGGACAAGGGATGAAAACATTTGATATTGCATGGAAACTAAAGCGTGATCATCATATAGTGAATGATTTGTGGCTGATTCTGAGAACAGATGTGTTCGTGCAGATAATGGCAGAATGAGGAAGGTTTCTGTCAGGCAAGTTCATCAGATTAAGAGAGCAGCTGCTAAAAAGACCTTACAAACCAACAAACAGATATGTGAAGCTGCTGGAGCCTCTGGAGTCCCTCCAACCTCAAGGTTGGAGGGACTCCTTCAAAGGCTTGCTGTGGGGCATAAACCTACTATTCACCACCCCTAAACAGTGCTCACAAGCAGAAACAGTTGCAGTGGGTCCAGATATACATAAGACTAATTTTCAAACAGTCTTGTTTACTGATGAGTGCCGAGCAACCCTGGATGGGCCAGATGGATGGAGTAGTGGATGGTGGGGGATGGTCACCATGTCCCAACAAGGCTGTGACGTCAGCAAGGAGGTGGAGGAGTCATGTTTTGGGCTGGAATCGTTGGGAAACAGCTTGTAGGCCCCTTTAAGGTTCCTGAAGGGCATAAAAGGAGATAAACTCATGGTGTGGCCACCATCTTCCCCTGACCTCAACCCTATAGAGAACCTTAGGAGTATAATCAAGCAAAAGATCTATGAGTGTGGGAGGCAGTTCACATCAAAACAGCAGCTCTGGGAGGCGATTCTGACATCATGCAAAGAAATACAAGCAGAAACTCTCCAGAAACTCACAAGTGCAATGGATGCAAGAATTGTGAAGGTGACATCAAAGAAGGGTTCCTATGTTACCATGTAACTTGGCCTGTTAGGAGGTTTTGGAGGTAAATAGCTTTTTATTTCAGTGAATGTGACCTGTTAATGGTGCAAATTCAACAAATCAGCATTCTCACTTCTTTCAAACATATCAAATGTTTACAAACTCTCCTGTGCCGAATAATGTGGAACAGGACATTTAGAGTTTTTTTTAATTTTGAAAATTATACTGTTATCATAGGGAGATTTCTTCAATAACATTCGATGTATCCTCTAACGGGTGATGACTTTTATTTCACTGACTGTCATCTGCACCGACCATTTAGAAAAATCAGAAAAAAAGAATATTTGCATAATAATTTGGAACATTGTGTAGTAAGTTTGGAAGGACGAGTTAAAGATCTATGATAACCAGAGAAGGCCTAATGCTTTACATAAACCTCCGGTAAACAGACTGTGGGTTATGTCATCTGGAGGAATCAATGGAATACCGTAATTGAAAAAGCAAACACTAATAAAACCTAACCTTATAACAAGTTTTGTGAGAACAGTCTCCTCTTAAAGGAAAATCATTCACTCAAAAAGAATAAAAACCTAATAAAATATTGCAAGACCTGGTTAGTTTTTACAGTACGTAAAGTGAGCAAGGAACAAGGCTGATTCCAATACTTTTCTTTATGGACGAATCATTGGGCATTCACTTACGATTCATAAATTGAGGCTTTGAGAAGGAAATCCCCAGTTTTATGCTGCAAACACTTTAAAGATGCGATATCCGGGCAGTGTCAGGGTTTGTGCACACAATGTTTTTCAGGTGGATTGCAAGTGCAAAAACTTAAGACAATGCGGAGCAATGGACAATGACACTGCGGTGCACACACTCACTCTACTGTTACTCCTAATAGCTGCAAAAAACAAAACTACTACAAAACTTCAACCATATTGTAAAAATAGAGAAATAACAGACATGGAGAGCAGTCACTTTCTTACCGTCCGTCCAGGTTTCGTTTTCCTGCTGTCTGCTGCACCTGAGGAGGTTTCATTTATAGCTGGCTGGGGTGATGGCCGCGCCCTGGATATATTGCTTTGTGAGTTTAAACTCTGAACACAATCGAGTGACTGTCATAGTAACATAGTAACATAGTTTTTAAGGTTGAAGGAAGACTTTAAGTCCATCTAGTTCCCCCCATAGCCTAACATGTTGATCCAGAGGAAGGCAAAAAAAAAACCCATGTGGCAACACTAAGCTCCATATTGGGGGAAAGAATTTCTTCCTGACTCCAGATATGGTAATCAGACTAGATCCCTGGATCAACGCCCTATCAAAGAATCTAGTATATATAACTGATAATATTATAGTTTTCAAGAAAGGCATCCAGACTGTCACTTTCTCCGTTGTATTTGTTCACACGAGCATATAACATAAAATTCAAATTTTTAACCAGAAAACAGATGATTTTTCATCCACATGGTCATCATTCATATGCCCTCCGTACGGAAATATTCATATCCGCATGGTGTCTGCTTATATACATCTACAGCTGCATCTCAATGAATTAGAATATCATCAATAAGATCATTTATTTCAGTAATTCAATAAAAGTGACACACATATTATATAGAGTCATTACACACAGAGGGATCTATTTCATGTGTTTATTTATGTTAATGTTGACGATTAATGCAACCCCAAAGGTCATGTGTGTAATGGTGTGTTATGACCCTATATAATATGTGTTTTACTATGTATTGAATTACTAATATAAAGTCACTTTTTGACAATAGTATAATTCATTGAGATGCTCCTGTTTATAGCAAACAACAAAAACTGCTGCATTCTGAGCTGCTAAGACATGCAAACTATGACTATAAGAATATAGAATTGCAATATTGCTAAGGAAATGTATGTAAAAGTGAGACACTTATCATATAAAGATGGCCAGTTGATCATATCTATATCCACCCAGTAGCCACATCGAGGCATGTCTCCTTACTGGGTACCTACACTTAAGCTACCCTCACACGCGGCAATTTTTCTAGCAATTTCACTGGCAATTTGCTGGTTGCAGTGAAATCATGGACACATTGTTACATTTGTACACAGCAACAAGATAGAACAATGTGTCCATGATTTCACTGCAACCAGCAAATTGCCGGTGACATTGCCTAGCAAAATTGCCGCATGTAACAGTACCTTAAAGTTAATGCCTCTCTCTGGGTTTCAATACCTCCATTTGTATGGGCGAGTAGGAACCTGCTAATAAAGAACACAATCACCTAACGCTAATGGGGGAGGGGTGCACAGACAGAAGGTATGACCCCAAAATCTAAACAAGAAAAAGCTGCCAGCACCACCAATTTTTAAACCCACAGTGAGACAGTGGCTGAGTGTAGGTAACCAGTAATGAGACACACCTCAACGTGGCTGCTGGGTGGATATAGATATGGCCAGGGGCTGGCTGGCTGCTGTTGCCCCGGGTGTGGGGGGTGCTAGCATGAAGTGAGGAGGGGGTGGGGGGGTGGGGCTAGCACCAAGTGAGGAGCGGGGGAGATGTGCTAGCGCCAAGTGAGGAGCGGTATGGTGCGTTTCTCACCTTCCGACTGCCTACAGCCCCCGCTATAGTCCTAGGTCCTGCAGCCTCTCAAGTTCGTGCGGCCGTGATGTGCTGCCTGGCGGCTGCTCTCCGTGCTGTGGGCGGCCCTTCACTAGGACTGTACCACCAGCCCGGGGGGCAAATGCCACCCTGGCACCTGGGCCAGTCCGCCCCCGGATATGGCCATCTTTACAGTATATGCTAAGTGTCTCATTTTTACATATATTTCCTTAGCAATATTGCAATTCTATATTCTTATACTCATGGTAAATATGTCTTAGCAGTTCAGAGTGCAGCTGATTTTTTGTTTGTTTTTATACATTAGCAGATAATAACATTTACAAGACCATATATAGTTTCCTTTGTCAATAATTGCAATGAGTCCATAAACATTGGATATCGTAAGAATGAGGCATTTGTGATCTACTTGTTTTGCAATTCTATATTCTTATACTCATGGTACATATGTCTTAGCAGTTCAGAGTGCAGCTGATTTTTTTTATACATTAGCAAATAATGAAATTTACAAGACCAAATATAGTTTCCTTTGTTAATAATTGCAATGTGTCCATAAATATTAGATATCATAAGAGTGATGCGTTTGTGATCTACTTGTTTTGCAATTCTATATTCTTGTAGTCCTGGTATTGGTGTCTTAGCAGTTCAGAGTGCTGTTGATTTTTATTTGTTTTTTTTCATCAGCAGATAATAAAATGTACAATGTTTCTAAGTCGCCCTACTTTTCCGTTTTTGTGCCCCCTTAGACTTAAATGGGTAAGATGCATTAAAAACATGGAAGACACTGTTACTATAGATGAGTGAATATATTTGAGAGGAATTTAATTCTCTTTGAATTTTACATTTTTTCCTTATTTGTTTCCTCCTGAATCTATAAAAATGGTGGCCAGTTACCGCCATTTTACTGATCACAAAGGACCATCAAAAGGATCAAAATAAAAAAATGTGTTATATGGTCCTCACTGCTCACCTCTCCGGCCCCTCCGCTCCTCACCATCACCCGTCCAGTCCTCCATGCATATAAATGGTTTGCAGCACCCAATTGGAATAGATAGGGTTCACTCTCACCCCTCTTGTGGCGCACGCATATTCAATGAGTCTTCTTTGCACAGAATACATACGGGTAGATAAAGGACAGTGTTTCTCAAAGGATCTTTATTCCACCATTTAGTGTAATGTTTCGATCTACCAAAATGAGATTGAAACATTGCACTAAATGGTGGAATAAAGATCCTGTGTGAAGCACTGTCCTTTATCTACCCATCCAGTCCTCATCTTATCTCCACCATTCACATTGAAATTCTGGGGCTTTTCACATAAGGCCAGAGGATGTCGGGCTCTGATGAGGCACATAAACTTATGGATACCATAGGCTCATCCAGCTCTGATGAGGCACATAAACCTATGGATACCATAGGCTCATCCAGCTCTGATGAGGCACATAAACCTATGGATACTGTAGGCTCATCCGGCTCTGATGAGGTACATAAACTTATGGAAACCATAGGCTCATCTGGCTCTGATGAGGCACATAAACCTAAGGATACCATAGGCTCATCTGGCTCTGATGAGGCACATAAACCTAAGGATACTGTAGGCTCATCTGGCTCTGATGAGGCACATAAACCTATGGATACCGTTGGCTCATCTGGCTCTGATGAGGCACATAAACCTATGGATACCATAGGCTCATCCGGCTCTGACGAGGCACATAAACCTAAGGATACTATAGGCTCATCCAGCTCTGATGAGGCACATAAACCTAAGGATACCGTAGGTTCATCCGGCTCTGATGAGGCACATAAAACTAAGGATACTATAGGCTCATCCGGCTCTGACGAGGCACATAAACCTATGGATACCGTAGGCTCGTCCAGCTCTGACGAGGCACATAAACCTATGAATACCGTAGGCTTGTCCGGCTCTGATGAGGCACATAAACCTATGGAATACCGTAGGCTCATCCGGCTCTGACAAGGCACATAAACCTAAGGATGCCGTAGGCTTGTTCGTCTCTAACAAGGCACATAAACCTATGGATACCGTAGGCTCATCTGGCTCTGATGAGGCACATAAACCTATGAATACCGTAGGCTCGTCCGGCTCTGATGAGGCACATAAACCTAAGGATGCCGTAGGCTTGTTCGTCTCTGACAAGGCACATAAACCTATGGATACCGTAGGCTCATCTGGCTCTGATGAGGCACATAAAACTAAGGATACTATAGGCTCATCCGGCTCTGACGAGGCACATAAACCTATGGATACCGTAGGCTCATCCGGCTCTGATGAGGCATATAAACCTATGGACACCGTAGGCTCATCCGGCTCTGACGAGGCACATAAACCTATGGACACCGTAGGCTCATCCGGCTCTGACGAAGCACATAAACCTATGGACACCGTAGGTTCATCCGGCTGTGATGAGGCACATAAAACTAAGGATACTATAGGCTCATCCGGCTCTGATGAGGCACATAAACCTATGGATACCGTAGGCTCGTCCAGCTCTGACGAGGCACATAAACCTATGGATACCGTAGGCTCATCCGGCTCTGACGAGGCACATAAACCTATGAATACCGTAGGCTTGTCCGGCTCTGATGAGGCACATAAACCTATGGAATACCGTAGGCTCATCCGGCTCTGACAAGGCACATAAACCTAAGGATGCCGTAGGCTTGTTCGTCTCTAACAAGGCACATAAACCTATGGATACCGTAGGCTCATCTGGCTCTGATGAGGCACATAAACCTATGAATACCGTAGGCTCGTCCGGCTCTGATGAGGCACATAAACCTAAGGATGCCGTAGGCTTGTTCGTCTCTGACAAGGCACATAAACCTATGGATACCGTAGGCTCATCTGGCTCTGATGAGGCACATAAAACTAAGGATACTATAGGCTCATCCGGCTCTGACGAGGCACATAAACCTATGGATACCGTAGGCTCATCCGGCTCTGATGAGGCATATAAACCTATGGACACCGTAGGCTCATCCGGCTCTGACGAGGCACATAAACCTATGGACACCGTAGGCTCATCCGGCTCTGACGAAGCACATAAACCTATGGACACCGTAGGTTCATCCGGCTGTGATGAGGCACATAAAACTAAGGATACTATAGGCTCATCCGGCTCTGATGAGGCACATAAACCTATGGATACCATAGGCTCGTCCAGCTCTGACGAGGCACATAAACCTATGGATACCGTAGGCTCATCCGGCTCTGACGAGGCACATAAACCTATGAATACCGTAGGCTTGTCCGGCTCTGATGAGGCACATAAACCTATGGAATACCGTAGGCTCATCCGGCTCTGACAAGGCACATAAACCTAAGGATGCCGTAGGCTTGTTCGTCTCTAACAAGGCACATAAACCTATGGATACGGTAGGCTCATCTGGCTCTGATGAGGCACATAAACCTATGAATACCGTAGGCTCGTCCGGCTCTGATGAGGCACATAAACCTAAGGATCCGTAGGCTTGTTCGTCTCTGACAAGGCACATAAACCTATGGAATACCGTAGGCTCATCCGCTCTGACAAGGCACATAAACCTAAGGATGCCAGTAGGCTTGTTCGTCTCTAACAAGGCACATAAACCTATGGATACCGTAGGCTCATCTGGCTCTGATGAGGCACATAAACCTATGAATACCGTAGGCTCGTCCGGCTCTGATGAGGCACATAAACCTATGATACCGTAGCTCGTCCGGCTCTGATGAGGCACATAAACCTAAGGATGCCGTAGGCTTGTTCTCTCTGACAAGGCACATAAACCTATGGATACCGTAGGCTCATCTGGCTCTGATGAGGCACATAAACCTATGGACACCGTATGCTCATTTACAGGAGTGAAATGCATTGTACCGATTTTTCTAATTAAAAGGATATTTTTGCAGAAAAAAACAATTTTATTTTTTATGGAACATTGCAATGCTATGGAGGTCCAATAGATGCAACAATGTAGATGAAAACAAGACAGTGGTGATGCAAAATTATGTTTTATTACACTAATAAGGATATGCACAATAAGGATCAATAGCGAATCAATACAACAAGTTACAGGACACTCAGAGTGAACATGAAATATGCAGAAATACTTGTTTATGACTCCTAATACAAATAATCTTGCTAGATTTGATTACACTATTATGTAACTGGTAGCTGAAGGATAAAAGTATAGTTGGTCCTAAAGATCGCTATGCGTCACTACCTATTCAGAATCAGTCATAGTCAGTTCCACTCAACAATTCAACTTTAGTTGAGCTAACTATAGTGAACTTTAAGAACAACCACAAGGAATTGAGTCCTGTTAACTATATTAAAGGGGATCTCCAGTGAGAGAAAACCTTTTAGTACAGTCCCAGCCCTCCACATGATGAAGCAGAGCTGTGCACTGCAGTTTTAGGATCTATAGATCTCTTATAAATCACTAAAATCATATCTGCTCCTCAGCTCTCACCCCTCCCTCTGGGGTCCGAGAATGTCAACCTCATGCTGGAGCACAGAGCAGAAGGTGTCGCAGGGTGGATCCTGGGAGCTCAAGGATCATCTTACATTCCAGCCCCCTCATATTTCTGTATGAAC
The DNA here is from genome assembly GCA_033576535.1 of Allobates femoralis. Lineage (NCBI taxonomy): Eukaryota > Metazoa > Chordata > Amphibia > Anura > Aromobatidae > Allobates > Allobates femoralis. Next base: position 243,134,441 of record JARQOC010000011.1, read on the forward strand.
AGGGGGCGTGCCCCGGCCAATGGTCACACTACAATCCTGCCCCTGATATACCATCCTATGTAATGTAAGACCCGGGGAGTTCTCCTTTTAAATAGCAATCATGTCACCAGCAGATATAAATACACGCGTGATCCTCTGCTGTACAATGATATGATGGTGCATTATGTGTGCTGCCATGTATCAGGCCAGGAGCAGAGGCAAAGCACTGCATTGATTGATTCAGCACTGCCATGGTCTCCCCTCCCCTGTATCATCTTTGTAGCTTTCTGTCCCCTAATGCTTTGGCACTATGGATGACTGATTGTCTCTGTCCCCTGAGGGAGGGGTGAGAGCTGAGGAGCAGATATGATTTATTGATTATAAGAGATCTATAGATCCTAGAACTGTAGTGCCCAATTCATCTTCATACAGTACAGTACATGTTTTATCTCCCTGGAGTTCCCCTTTAACTGATCGCCCAATTCTTTTGATTGCTCTAGAAATCTCTGCTCGTCACTAGTTATTTCCTTACATGCAAAAATTGTCCATACGGTAAAGACTTTTTGGTGTGAGAGGGTGAGAGTTATTTAAATGTAATAAAATATTTGCGGCAGACGGGTTTAATCATTTCAGTAACAATATTTACTTATCTCAGTACCTCCTCTCTGAGATAAGTACCGAATATTACTGATATTACCACTTATGGGCATAACTAGAGTGAGTCATTGGACGTTTATTGTTAAAAGACAACACGTTGTGCTGTGTAATAGAGGACTGTATAGGTGACAGTCTATGATGATTGGGGGTGCCATATTGTGATATTAGGGTGCCGACCCCATTGGTAGATAGGGTGCACCCAGCAGGGACCGCTAACCTTCAGTTTTAATCACTTGGGTACACATAGTTATTGCTGCCACATTTGCATATAGAGATTGCCCTGTAGTGACACTGGTGAAGGTGAGCACTGTTTCTATCTTGCAGGGTCAGTGAGGGCAGTTTAGGGACAGCTTTCGTGAAGTGGGGGCGCCATATCTCTTTTTAGGGTGCCAATCTCCATTGATAGGTAGGGGCTAGGAGGGAGTATGTTTGTAGGGATTAACTCTTCCTTCCCCACTGTCTGTGCACCCTAGTTTTTAGCCTTTGTGTTCATTCACGTGATTTTGCAGTTCCAATAAATTTTGTGTTTTTAGGGTTAATTTATGTTAAGTGAATGCTTCAGACTTCCAGCAGAGGGAGCTCCAATTCTCCTTAGACATAGCATTACAATAGATGTATATGAAATGCCATTTGTGTCAGCCGGACCACTGGGCTGCCACAGCAGCTGCACTGCTTCTTAGTATCATGGAACATTCCCCTTCCTTACATCTCCTCCCGGACACTTTAAGGCTACATTCACACACAGCGTTATTGCTGCGTCTTGTGAGGATCTATTTTTGGTGCAGGAACTTCACCCAGAGCGGTTCTTTACAAAGCGCAGCCTTCTGTGTGTGAATGTGTTGCGGTAGTCTGGTGCACTTTTACTCACCTCGCTGCGCTCCCCCGGTGATCTTCAGCGGTGTCCTGTCATCCCTACAGTCTGCAGTGATCCAGCCTCTAGGACCCAGCGGCCTGGTCATGAGACTGAGTGATGTCATACAGTCACATGGTACAGTGCCAGGTCCTCCCGCCGATCCTATGAGGGGATATTGCTGGAGATCACCAGCGGAGTGGGCAACGTGATTAAATAGCACAGGCAAAAAATGCCAGATAATGGACATAAGGTGAAAAATGTGTGTACCGTGTTAGCCAGTAGATAGAAAAAAAGTAAATATTAGAATCTGGGAGTCCTCAGAGGTTGATACCTTTTAATGGTGAACTGAGAAGATGGTAAGAAAAAGCAAACTTTCAAGACTAAACCTCTTCATCAGGCTTAGTAATGACATAACGTCTGAACACACACATGTATACATATACAGGGTTGGATAATGCAGTTAATAAACCAAGTGAGGTGACGCATACCACAGGACTTGGTCAGAGTTTGGAGGGGGGGGAGAGAGCATCTGGGGCAGTAAACATCAGCCTCAACAGAGAAGAAGCAGGTCGTTTTATGTCCTTTAATTGTTGCTTCAAGATTTAGAGATTCCTCAATTAATGTAAAAGGACATAAATCCATGCGACGCATTCATTCCTGCTCTGAATGTGTCAAAGATCAACATTAGTTTATATTCCCAGACTCTCCTGTCTCTCTGCGATTTGAAATGACCTTTCAAAACTATGCAAATTGTCACTTCAGTGAGGAAGTGAACGAACTTTAGCGCCACCTTTCGGTAGCTGTCACCAAAGTCATAATCGACTCTTTAACAAGCCTTTTAATATGACCAAGGATTTGTGCCATTTTCATGTCCATTATGATATGATCAAAAATGATTGGCCACAGGTAGATCCATTCTTCTTTCTTTTAAAGTGTGGTGATGAGAATTCATTCTAGTTCTAAGTTTCTGTCCTGTCTCTCCTACATACAGGAGCCCACTCACACACTTAGTACAAATCATTAAGTACACCTCATGAGTTGTGGTGCAGCTGAAGTTACCTGGGATCTTGTAGTCCTGATCTGTCCCAGGAATCCTTATCTTGTCTGTTGTCATTATAGATGGAGGTTTTGCACCGGAAACTTAGAACAAGAATTAATTCTCATCGCCCCACAATAAAAGAAAAAAGAATGGATCTACCTGTGGCCAATCATTTCTGTAGCTCTGATCACACCATAATGGATATGAAAATACTAGATTTGAATGGTCATTTAAAATCACAGAGAGACAGGAGAGTCAGGGAATATAAACTAATGTTGACCTTTCACCACATTCAGAGCAGGAATGAATGCATCACATGGATTTATGTCCTTTTACATTAATGGAGGAATCTCCAAATCTGGAAGAAACAACTAATCAATGGACATAAAACTATCTGCTTCTTGTTTATGGACGCTGATGTTTACTGCCCCAGATGCTCTCTCTCTTCCCCTCCGATCCCTGACCAAGTCCTGTGATATGCTTCACCTCACTTGGTTTATTTACTGCATTATCCAACCCTGTATGTGTATATATGTGTGTGTTCAGATGTTGTGTCATTATTAATCCTGATGAAGAGGCCATAGAGTCTCGTATGCTTCTATTTGTTACCATCTTTTCAGTTCGCCATTGAAAGGTATCAATCACCGGGGACTCTCAGATTCTAATATATATTTTTCAGATAATGGACATGTTAATTCTTTTGTACGGATCCGCTTTTGAGCCCAAAAGTGGATCATAAAAAACACAGTGTGAATGCCAAATAGTGAAATGCATTGACTTGGCTGGGACAGAACATCACTGCACTACACTGCAATTAGCGGATCCATAATTAATGCTACAGTAACGGTGCAATTACGCACCGTGTGAATGTAGCCTTATGCTCAGGATATTATAGACACCGCTGATTTCAGTATCTGCACTCATGTCCAGGACTTGCTTCCATGGTTCAGTGAGTGCAGGGCCGGCCCTACCGCTGTGCGAGTTGTGCGGTCGCACAGGGCGCCGCCTGCCATGCTTCAAAGGGGGCGCCGTCGTTCCCTGGCCCTCCGCTCTGCCCCGGGCCGCCGATGTGCCCCCTGCCCTCAGATCTCCCCCCTGTGGGCTCCCTCCTGTGGGTGATCTCCCCCCTGTGGTCTCCCCTGCCCTGCGATCCCTCCCCATGCCTCCTGTGATCGCCGCTGCCTGCGGTGATCACCTCCGCCCGTTCTCCTCTTCCCGCTCCCCTCTTCTTCCTCACCTGTCTTCTTTCTTCTCCTCTGTTCTCCCTCTTTCCTTCGGTCTTCTCCTTCTGTCCTCCGGTCTGCTCCGGGTCTTCTCTGCGCTGTCCTCTTCCTGCGGCGTCCTCCTTCTTCTGTCGGCTCCTCTGCACAGTCATCTCCCAGCATAGAGATGAGTGTGCAGAGGAGCGGTGTCACAGCCAGGGCACAGCATCTGTGTGATTGCTGTGCCCTGGCTGTGTTAACCCTCTAAGTGCTGTGATCTCAGGGATCACAGCACTTAGAGGATCCAATCGTCATGGAAACGATCTCCAGAGACTACAACAAGGGATCAAGTGTCCTCTTGTTGTAGTCTCTGGGATCAGCGTCATGGTGCACGGTATGGCAATGATCTGTCATACAATTCACCAAGACTATGATCCCAGAGACCACAACAAGAGGATACTTGATCCCTTGTTGTAGTCTCTGGGATCAGCGTCATGGTGCATGGTATGGCAATGATCTGTCATACCGTGCACCGGACGCTGATCCCAGAGACTACAACAAGGGATCAAGTGTCCTCTTGTTGTAGTCTCTGGGATCAGCGTCATGGTGCATGGTATGGCAATGATCTGTCATGCCGTGCACCGGATGCTGATCCAGAGACTACAACAAGGGATCAAGTGTTCTCTTGTAGTCTCTGGGATCAGCGTCATTGTGCACGGTATGACAGACCATTGCCATACCGTGCACCATGACGCTGATCCCAGAGACTACAATAAGGGATAAAGTGTCCTCTTGTTGTGGTCTCTGGGATCATAGTCTTGGTGAATTGTATGACATCATTGCCATACAGTGCACCATAACGGTGACCCCAGAGGCTGTAGGAAGAGGACACTTGATCCCTTGCTGCAGTCTCTGGATTGAGCAGTGACGAACGAGCGTCGTGGGATCTTCATTGTGGACTACGTCGGAGGCAATCGAGCGTCGTGGGACCTTCGTTGTGGATTACGTCGGATCTTTTTATAATAAAGATGGAGTCCGAATTGTGTCTGTGTTTTTTTTTCAAATAAAAAGATTTTTCTCTGTGTGTATTTATTGACTATTTACCGTACTAGAGATTCCTAATGGCGGGTCTAACATTGGCCCTATATTATGAATCTCGGGCTTAGTGCCAGCTGCCAATAAAAAGCTGGCATTAACCCCTTTATTACCCAGTTAGCCACTGGCACCAGGGCAACTGGAAGAGCGTGGGTACAACGCCAGAAAATGGCGCTTCAATGAATGCGCCATTTTCTGGGGCGGCTGCGGGCTGCAATTCGCAGCATGGGGGGCCCAGAACGCTTGGGCCTCTCTATGCTGAGGATTCCAGCCCCCAGCTGCCTAGTTGTACCTGGCTGGACCAAAAATATGGCGGAGCCTCACGTAATTTTTTTTCTAGAATTAGTTCTAGAAAAAATGGGCTTCGCTGTATTTTTGGTTCCAGCCAGGTATGACGAGGCAGCTGGGGGTGGGTGGCAGTCCGTAGCTGCCAAGTTGTACCTGGCTGGACCAAAAATATGGCGGAGCCCTATGTCATTTTTTTCTAGAAATAATTCTAGAAATAAAAAAATAGGCTTCGCTGTATTTTTGGTTCCAGCCAGGTATGACGAGGCAGCTGGGGGCTGGTGGCAGTCCGTAGCTGCCAAGTTGTACCTGGCTGGACCAAAAATATGGCGGAGCTCTATGTCATTTTTTTTCTAGAAATAATTCTAGAAATAAAAAAAAAATAGGCTTCACTGTATTTTTGGTTGCCAACCAGGTACAACTTGGCAGCTAGGGGGCTGGAATTAGATTAGGATTAATTAGGATTAGTAGCGTTTTGGATATCCAAAATGCTGTATTGTACAGTAGCTGCACAGTGGATGGATTAATTAATCTCGTTTCCACTGTGATTCTTTACGCAGCATATTCTGACCTGTGGTATGGTTTCCAGAGCTGCAGCATGTTAATCTATTTCTGCAGAGATGCTAGTCCTCTGAGTGGGAGAATGTAGCGTCCGTGTCATGATCAGGGTTCTTGGTGCAGCATCTTCTTGCTGTATGCTCCCGCTCAGAACACTACCTTCTTTGCAAGCATAAATTGACATGTTGCGGCTCAGGAAGCTGCCACCACTGCCACATGTCAGTTTACACTGAGTAAAATAGAAGCACAGTGGAAACTACATTCATTAATCCATCCACTGCGCTGGCACTGTGCAGTGCTAGAATGCTGCTAATCCTGTTCAAGGGCACAGGTCCTAAAGGTTTATTTTTTTTTAATAAACATTTATGTGCCATTGTTACCATCAAGGGTGTATGATTATGTTCATGGAGCTGAGGGGCATCATTTTAATGCAAGGTGTGTTGTGTGTTTAAACACATGCATAGTAGTATATTCACATGAACCCATTATTGTTAAATGGTTCCTTGAAGCGTAATCTCTTATGGTACCGGCACACACCGCAATCTCCCCTGGCGATATGTGGCGATCTGACATGCACGGTCACGTTTCTCGTGCCCGCCTCAGATCGCCGATGGCGGCTTCAGAATAAATGAGAGCTGCTGTTGTTCCCTGATTTCCTCGGGATGTCAGTTTTATGTGAGGAAAGAGTGAAGCTGCCACTGATTGGCTGCATGTCTCATGTGACATGGTCTGGGGGCACCAAAGGGGAATTTTGCACAGGGCGCAATTTAGCCTGAGGCCGGCCCTGAGTGAGTGCATTAGAATTTTAATAGCAGTACTATTGCCAGCCCATGTGATAGTTTTTACAGCAACAACAATAATGCCTACTTGAATATTTACGTCATTATATTTTATTTTCCACAGGTTATATGTAGTATAGATTTGCCAGGAATGTTATTTTTCACACCTTGTGTGTGGGGATTATTTTCTTAGTGTATGCTGTATATGTTGATATACGTGGCTATACCTTGACAACTCTTTCCTATGGTCTTTAGATATCTAGTACCATTATATTTGCCACCTTGTTGGTGTAAATCTGGTACCTGTAGTGGTAGTGCTGGGGTATTGTCAGTCTCATTTTTACATAGAGATTCCCTCCAGGACCTCCACCTCACTTGTTGACATTGGGCAGGGGTGCTTCCTAGTCCTATTATAGACCCCGAGTGTCTCAGCAAAGCTTGCCATACCACACGTAGTTAAACGAAGAAAGAGGATAACAGCTGTTTCTTGCTTTTCCAGCCCTTCAACAGATCCTATCCATCATAGAATCTATTGAAGTGCTGACAAGCATGAAACAGCTGTTATCCTCAAGAGCTGTTAGTTGTCTTCTGTACCTGCCTGGATTTTATAAATTCCTAATAAAGGACTCATTTTAGGCAACTTGGGTGAGTGCCGGTTATTTCTCCTCTGTGAAAGTACTACTTGCCTTCTATAGTCAAAAGTGCAACAAACCCGAGTTGATCATATAGACTGTTCACCACTTACGGGACCCCACGCTTAGTAAATGTTTTTTCTGCACAAATAACAAGTCGAAGTAGTCCTTCAATAAGTTCCACCTCAAGCCCAGACTTCTCTGCACTAGTGGATTTTCTTGGCCTAGATTCAAGTCTGAATTCTGTAGCATGATCATTAGGGTGAAAGGCCTTCATGACGACATCACTGTTGGAGGAAATTTTAGTAATTTTATGCCATCTCAGATGAGCTTTAGAGAGTGTATCTTGTATCCATTTCAGCAGATCTATGGCTTCCTATGCTGTGAGCATGCAGGCTCAGTAAGAGAAAGCAGCTCTAGTTTGACACTTGTTACAACTTGTTACATGTTATCTTGTTATGGTGTTTAAATACATTTAGCACAATCTGGCAGTATTCCTGCATATCCAGGTGTCTTCTCCTTTAAGAGGACAATGCTTTGTAGGACTGCCCTCTGTATGTCTGGGGAAGATGTAGCCATTTTCAGATCAGTACCAGTCAGGATTTCATGCATGCAACCACGGGTTCTCTTGCTCCTGTAGGCGTTTTCTCCCTGTGAACTCCTAACATTCTTTGCCAACCCAATTTGGTGAAGGTTATACATCTGTCTGTGTGCTTTATTTTTTTAGTGCCAGATAAGATTGTGCTGCAATCGCTTTACACAGGGATCGTCTGTGGGGATGCATGTGTATTCTGTGATCTTCCATTCTTAGTGTTCTGATTCACTGTACTATACACTGTCAGGGCTGTTTTGAGATATGTACCCAGCATTTACTTATGCTTTCTATACTGTACACTGTCATAGCTTTTGTAGTGATATGTGTATCCATTGTTCTTGTTTCTCTCTGCTATGTATTATTACTACTGTTGTTTGTGTGATATCCTTAGCACTGATTTGTTAATTCTGTATTCTTATAGTTTTACCATCACTCATGATTACTCTCCGTTGAACAATAAACAATTGATTGGAATTCTGCGCCCCAAAACGTCAGATTATCCACCACACTCGAATCCTTCAGACGGAACTTAAACCTATCTCTTCAGGAAAGCTTACAGCCTGCAATGACCGAGCCGCCGCCCCACCGCCTCCGGAGCTGCTGCCCCACCGCCACCGGAGCTACCACCTCTCCACCACCAGATCTGCTGCAACCCGAACCAACTGTTTCCTCCTTATTGCCCCGTAGAATGTAAGCCCGCAAGGGCAGGGTCTTCTCCCCTTTGTATCAGTCTGTCGTTGTTAATTTGTTTACTGTAAACCAGATCTATCATTTTATATGTAACCCTTTCTCATGTACAGCACCATGGAATTAATGGTGCTATATTAATAAATAAATAATAATAATAATGATTACAGACACAACAGTCTGTTTATTTGGGATACAGAGAAGGTTTAGCTGTATGCTGGAACTCACATCGCATAAAACGCGATTGAAGGCAGAACAGAAGTCTTTGTGAACAAACTGTTGGGCATCCTTTCTGTGCTTCAATTTGCCGTCTGGAGCAGTCCTACGTAGGCCGTATGTAACTACAGGACAAGGACTGTTCCCAAACCTGTGCACCTTCATGCAGTATTCAAGCATTTCCTTGTTGATGTTGTTGACTCGATGCCATAGAAACCTGAGATCATTGAGATCCTGGATATGGACTGATCACAGGTCAGGAAAATATCCACAATCACAAAGCAATATAATGGATCCTACTCTTAAAAGATTATTGCTAAGACTGTCTTATTTTCTCATCACTATCTTACTGGACGCTATAAGGAAGTAGAACATATACTGGTAAGAATTTAAACATTGACCCATATATTAAATCTACCTGGAAGTCCCATCTTAGGAGAAAAGAAATCAGGAACGAAACTATCTCTAGATAAGGTCTGAAGAAACATTCACATATAAGAGGCTGTAAAACAAGACTTTGGCCTAACGTCTTCCTGGTTTATTCTGAGTGCAGAGCGTTGAAGGTGCAGACGTCTCATCAACCATGGAGGATGAAGAACGGAGGAGGAAAATTAAAGACTTCACCTTTGACAAATGTAAAAGGGGCAACCAGGGTTTCCAGAGGATCCTCCTGCAGCTGTTTGGGTACCTCGGCCATGGGAAGTCGTCATTCATCAACACCGCGATGTGTGTGTGGGACAAAACTGACTACAAAAATCATGCAAATGCAGCGGGTACAGACGAGGGTCACACGACGGAGAGGTTGACTTACCCGCTCACCGAGAACATCGTCCTGGTGGATAACAGGGGCTGCTCCAGAATGAACACATACGAGACCGGCGAGATCTTTGCCCAACTTGGTAAGTGTGAGAAGGGAAGACCGGGCTTCTTACAGAGGTTCTCCAGGAAATGATCACTTAATTATGTCTTGGGGCTATAATGTATGGAAGTGTCTAGGACATGACCAGCAATGGTCACCATTCCCTATAAACTCAGAACACACTTACTGTATATCCTTATAGAATGAATGGCTGTATTGTGTCAATTGGTCAAATTTTTCCAACAGAATGATAGACACATGATGAAAACCAGAACGTATAGACTTTAGTATAGATATATCTGATTATATAGAACAGATGAGAGTTGCGTATATACAGATCTAAAAATGCAGAGAGACTCCACCAACCGGGACCGCTTGTATCAAACAGTAAACCATAGAAAAAATATTTTTGATTTAAAATGGTTATTTTATTAAGTAACCATAGATAAAATATTTAGTCAGAAAAGGAGGTTACACCACCATGATAAGAGCAAAGAGAATATAGGTAAGACCGGACATATACAATACAGGCCATGGACACAATGAAAACACAATAATTATTGCTCATTCATAGTATTTATAGAACGTACAATCTATATTACACACATGGGTGAATTGGACCAGTATATGACAACAGCAAAATCAAAATGGCTATAAAATTCTAGATGAAAAGATGAGATCACAGAGTAATCCCTATCTAATAAATCTTTATTGTAACAAAGTGTCACAGGGATAACACAATAGCGTCTTTGAGAAGCAAGAACATTTATAATCTGGTCAAACATACACAAATGAGGTATAAAAAGGATGTAAAGCTTAATTCCAATGCTGCAAGATCATGGTATAACAAAAAAGTGCAAAAGGTACAGTAGTGATAAGGTGTTAGCAACAATGGCAAACTAAAAAGAAGAAAAAAAGGAAAAATAAAGGTCACATAGAAATAAATGAAAGTCCGCCTTACCACAGATATGAAGGCCCCCGACGCACGTTTCGTTTACCTATAGTCTCTTTGCTCATAGTGTGGTAGTGGAACCCATTTTCCTAAAGAAATATTGTATCCATGAATATGTAATAAAATAACCATTATTTATTTGCAAAATATTTTTTTGTGTGGTATACACTTTGATACAGAGAGTCTTTCCTCAACTGGGTTGGTTGAGTCTCTCTGCATTTTTCCTATTAACCTCTTTTTTTATTTAGGTATGCTTAGTGTTGGTTCATATACAGATCTACTCAGCTCGAGTTCCTCCTAATCATGGTAGATGTCTTACAGGCAGTGTTGCCCAGTATCAGGCTGGGGGCTCCGGTAGGCAGAGATGCTTGGTGTCACCCATTAGATTTATAGAACTCTTCTTCTTGTAGTATTGCTCACATTAACGAAGATTCCGATGTTTTGTAACAACCATAGTGCCAGACCTCATCATTAAGTTCATTTTTCGGCGTTAAAACCTGGGTGACCACTCAACTGGGTCTCATCTACTGAGCCGGTCCCACTATGGCCGGAGGGGCAGTACATGATTGAGGCTTTGAGTCCATTAAACCACACTTTATTATCTTCTTTCTGTAGTGATTATGAATCACATGAATATCACGTCAGGGTCCAACCATTAGACGCTCCATGATTATTAATCTGCTCTGAACTGCAGTACTCCGACATCTCTGCTCATAGTGATAAACATTAAAGGGAACCTGTCACCTCATCTCTTTCTCTAACCTGTATATATTGTCATTTTCAGAAGGAGGGGGGGATTCTCACCTGTCTGAAGACGCTGCCGATGATGCCTAGCGACCGGGTTGACTCAGGGCCACGTTCACCCGGCTCACTGCGCATGCGCCGGAAATGGCGCGTCCGCCGGCTTTGCTTCATAGAACCCGGAAGAGCAGGGTGGGAAATTCAAATCACCTCCTGAAACAATGATGCCGCCCATTGGGGTGTAATTACCGCTGCGAGGCGGGGGGGGGGGTTGGAGCGAGGCCCTGGAGACACCGCCTACCAGTCAGTAACTGCTCTGAAGGATTCACGGTAGAAGTCTGTCTGCCTTGTCATAACTTCATTGGTGTCTCTATTCCAATCTGTCATTTAGTCCAGAAGATGCAGTCAGAATTGTCCACAATGATGTTTAGACGTAAGAATGTTCTACCACCATCACGGATGACAAAGTACGAGGAGGACCTGGGTGCCTTTCTGGATAAATCATAAATCTGGAGAGACAATTTAAGTGCAGATAGGATTTATCCTTTATACAATAAATTGAAATGTTAGTTGGAAGAAAGGCTCACCTTTGGAGTTTGTGATAGTTACAACCACTATATACGTATATAACAGCTGCTGTGGATCCACGTGGAGAGATGTTGGTGCAAGGTGATGAATTGGGTACGCGTCAACGCGTTTCAAAGCCAGCACAAGCTTCTTCCTCAGGACCTGAGGAAGGTGGTATTGAAATGCGTTGACTTAATAAATCATCTATGATCTATATAGATTGATCTGAGATAATTTCTTGGTAAAAACTTTCAACTTTTATATAAACTTTCATATAAAAGGTATCACAACTGCAAGATAATTATCTTGGTTCTCCCACTGAGAGCAATCAACATTTTTTCAACTGGCTACCACGGTACCAAAACGCTTTTTCTTCTAACCTTATATCAGGATTACCACATGTATTTTATAAAAAATATTTGCTCACATATAATAGGTTAAGGTGTCACCTTTGAGTACCATCGTCCAGATCCAGCAACCCCAATGGGTGCAATGGTCTCAATAACAGGATAGGTGGCCTCAATGACAGAAAAGGTAGCCTCAATGACAGGACTGCTGGCCTCAATAACTGAACAAGTGGCTTCAATGACATGAGAAGTGGCCTCAATGACTGGAGAGGTGGCCTCAATGACTGGAGAGGTGGCCTTAATGACTGGACAGGTGGCCTCAATGACATGAGAAGTGGCCTCAATGACAGGAGAGGTGGCCTCAATGACAGGAGAGGTGGCCGCAATGACAGGAGAGGTGACCGCAATGACAGGAGAGGTGGCCTCAGTGACAGGAGAGGTGCCCTCAATGACTGGAGAGGTGGCCTCAATGACTGGAGAGGTGGCCTCAATGACAGGAGAAGTGGCCTCAGTGACTGGACAGGTGGTCTCAATGACTGTAGAGGTGGCCTCAATGACTGGAGAGGTGGCCTCAATGACTGGAGAGGTGGCCTCAATGACAGGAGAGGTGGCCTCAGTGACTGGACAGGTGGCCTCAATGACTGGAGAGGTGGCCTCAATGACTGGACAGGTGGCCTCAATGACAGGAGAAGTGGCCTCAATGACTGGACAGGTGGCCTCAATGACAGGAGAAGTGGCCTCAATGACATGAGAAGTGGCCTCAATGACAGGAGAGGTGGCCTCAATGACTGGACAGGTGGCCTCAATGACAGGAGAAGTGGCCTCAATGACATGAGAAGTGGCCTCAATGACAGGAGAGGTGGCCTCAATGACTGGACAGGTGGCCTCAATGACAGGAGAAGTGGCCTCAATGACAGGAGAGGTGGCCTCAATGACACGACAGGTAGTCCAATTGATAGGAGAGGTGGCCTCAATGACAGGAGAGGTTTCTGCACTCATCAGGAGACAATCCGCTTCAAATCAGAAGTAACTGATAACAGAGAATGTGCAGAAGTGATGAGGAAATCAATTCTGATTTGTTATTTATGGTTGTTGACAATTATTTTTAACTTTTCAGCAAATCTTCTGCCCCTGGGCAAGGCGGTGGATTGGAGTAAAGGATTTGAGGTGGTGAACAGGATTGTGGAGGCCGAGCCCCTTGTCAAAGCCTCGGATTTCATTGTTCCTATATTTGTGTACAGGTAGGAGATCTTCTGACCAATATTTGATTCCTATCACTCACTGATACATTTCCTATATGTATTTCAAAACTGCTACATGTTTCAGTTTAAAAAGTGTCAATAGCAAAATCTGTACCAGGTGCCCCAACCTGCCATCTGCACTGGGGTTAATGTACGTGGCAGTGAGACATATGGGCTCCCTCAGGCACCAGGACTAGAGATAAGCGGACTGACCCATGCAGGATCGAGAATAAGTTATATTTCCTAAAACTTGTGGTTTCATGTAAATTCGATCACTTTGAGTTTCGATTCTCAGTTCAGAACAAAAAAATCTTGCCCGACACCATTTTTTACTTGCTGCTGAAGCATCTGGAGAAGGCAACATCATTTTACTTTACAATGGGAGGGAGGCAATCCTGTGGCACACGTCACCTTAAAATGTCATGCTTTATTGTGCAACTAAAAAGAGTGCTTTTACATGCAAACAAGACAAGGCAGTGCAGGGAAGAGAACTCAGGTGCGTATGACATGGAGGCTACAACAGACAAAGGCTGTTCCATACTCGTATGCGTTTCTACGGGCACAGACCAATTGAAGTGCATGTGTGGCGCCCCCGATGGTCAGGCGTCACACCGGGGTATTACACCCATAAAAGCGGTGTAAATTTTCCCAACTGTAAGTGGATGCAGGGTCATGTGGAAAGGACCCAATCCCAGCACTCTCACACTCAAGCCTTGGTAGACACGTCCCCAGGGGGAGGGTTAGGGGAGTCGGAAGGTCAGAACAGGGAAGTTGCAGACTGCACCTGAGGGAAGATGAAAGGGGTCCCGTGGGGATGCAGAGAGAGGGTGCCTGACGCGTGAGTCTTGTCCCGAGAGAGAAAGGGGGGACCCCAGTGTGGAGCGACCATACTCCGGGGAGCTTCCCCAGTCCACCACGGAAAGCCGGATCCGAGGAAACGGCCAGAGTCCAGGTCTGAAGTCGCCAACCGGCTGCTGCGGTTTGTTTACCAGCCACAGCACCCTGCCGTTACGGAGCGGTCCACCCGTTCCTCCATAGAGGTTGGGGTTGAAGTTGGAAAGACAGAAGTGAAGAAGAGGAACCCCAGGATTACCTCAAGGGGACCGGGAAAGGACTTATCCCAGGCAGGGAACACAGGACACGGGTTCGTCAACTAAGGCATACCATGGGTACCTCCATACCGCTCTGCATCCACTTACAACCACCCGGAGGGTTACCTGTTGTACATCTATGCTGAACTGTGAACTCTCTAACAATGGATGCTTGTTTCCAGCAAAGTACCCAAGAGAGAGAGTGAATCTGCCTCTGTGTCTCTATACTGCTACTACCGAACCTTTATTACAGGGTTTCTCGCTGCCCTGGAGGTCCAGCTTCACCTTTAGGAAGCTATACCAACTTTGCCACAATACCACCATCCTCCGGAGGACTGCGACTGCGCTGGTGATCCCTCACCAGGTACTACAGGTGGCGTCACGAAATAACTTTTACTCTACCACCATCATTCCTCCATTAGTTGCTCCCCAGGGTCACGGGCTCAGGCACCGCCTCCAGTGATCCCTCAAAACCCTGCGCCTGAAACCCGAGTACCCGGCCCTGGGCCCGACACATACAAGTGCGAAACGGCTGTTGTCTGTTGTAGCCTCTGGTGTCATACACACCTGAGCTCTCTCCCCTGCACTGCCTTGTCTTGTCTGCATGTCTATGAACTCTTTTAATATTGCACAAAAAGCATGACGTTTTAAGGGGACATGTGCCACAGGATTTCTTCCTTCTCATTGGATTTGTGTGCCCAGTGCTGGGCTTCCCTGGGTGAGCAACGTTATCCATGTTTCATGGAGACAAGAGTCCTCCACAGAAGTGGTGTGTGAATTCAAGCCAAAGACAGTGCTAAGTGTAAGCGGAACAGTCTCCTTCTATTTGAATCATTTTAGGTTACCTCTCGGCCCTCCAACTAATGCCCTGCAGCTATAACATCTAGCAGATTATCAGACCTTGTACAATAGTGGTCAGTATCAGCATGGTCACAAATCAGTGATGCCCAGATGAGAACAGTTTGTATGTTTCAATCTCTAGAGTCACTGGGTGTCATTCTCCTGTAGAGTGTCAGTTCTTATGATTAGCAGGGTCCTCTCTCTCCTATAGACTGTAAGCTCTTTAGTCAGTGGGATCCTCTCTCTCCTGTAAAGTGTAAGCTATTATACTCAGCGAGGTCTCCTCTCTCTCCTGTAGAGTGTAAGCTCTTATGGTCAGAGGGGTCCTCTCTCTCCTGTAGATTGTAAGCTCTTTTGGTCAGCAGGGTCCTCTCTTCTGTAGAATGTAAGCTTTTATGGTCAGTGGGGTTATCTTTCTCTCCTGTAGAGTGTAAGCATTAATGGGCATCAGGGTCCTCTCTCCCCTGTAGAGTGTAAGCTTTTATGGTCAGTGGGGTCCTCTCTCCTGTAGATTGTAAGCTCTTATGGTTAGCAGGGCCCTCTCCTCTGTAGAATGTAAACTCTTATAGTCAGTGAGGTCCTCTCATTCCTGTAGATTGTAAGCTTTTACGGTCAGTGGGGTTCTCTCTCTCTCTCCTGTAGAGTGTAAGCTCTTACGATCAGTGGGGTCCTCTCTCTCTCTCTCCTGTAGAGTGTAAGCTCTTATGATCAGCATGGGTTCTTTCCCAATCTGCACATCTCCCCAATGTGTTTGTTGGTTTTTTCCTACCAATTATAAGCTTTTTAATATCAAGGTATGTACAAATTTATTTGCAGTGAATCAAATTTTTCTGAAAAATTCAGCAAAGTCAGCAAATTTGAAATTTAAAATATTCTGTCATCCCTAGCCAAGACCCATATACACCTGTCATCCCTAAGCAATACTCATGTTCACCTGTCATCTCTAACCAAGACCCATGTGAACGTGTCATCCCTAACCAAGACCCATGTGGACCTGTCATCTCTAACCAAGACCCATGTGCTCCTGTTATCCCTAACCAAGACCCATGTACACCTGTTATCCCTAACCAAGACCCATGTGGACCTGTCATCTCTAACCAAGACCCATGTGCATCTGTCATCCCTAACTAAGACCCATGTGCACCTGTCATCTCTATCCAAGACCCATGTTCACCTGTCATCCCTAAGCAAGACCCATGTTCACCTGTCATCCCTAACCAAGACCCATGGGCACCTGTCATCCTTAACCAAGACCCATGTACACCTGTCACCTCTAACTAAGACCCATGTACACCTGTCACCTCTAACCAAGACCCATGTACACCTGTTATCCCTAACCAAGACCCATGTACACCTGTCATCCCTAACCAAGACCCATGTGCACCTGTCATCCTTAACCAAGACCCATGTGCACCTGTCATCCCTAACCAAGACCCATGTGCACCTGTCATCCCTAACCAAGACCCATGTGCACCTGTCATCCCTAACCAAGACCCATGTACACCTGTCATCTCTAACCAAGACCCATGTGCACCTGTCATCTCTAACCAAGACCCATGTACACCTGTTATCCCTAACCAAGACCCATGTACACCTGTCATCACTAACCAAGACCCATGTACACCTGTCATCCCTAACCAAGACCCATGGGCACCTGTCATCCTTAACCAAGACCCATGTACACCTGTCATCCCTAACCAAGACCCATGTGCACCTGTCATCCCTAACCAAGACCCATGTGCACCTGTCATCCCTAACCAAGACCCATGTACACCTGTCATCTCTAACCAAGACCCATGTGCACCTGTCATCGCTAACCAAGACCCATGTACACCTGTTATCCCTAACCAAGACCCATGTACACCTGTCATCCCTAACCAAGACCCATGTGGACCTGCCATCTCCAATATCTACCTCTAGTCTTTTCCCCAACAGTCACACCCCTATCTGTATATTATTCTCTATTTATGAATATTGGGATATGGTGATTGATTTTTTTTCATTCTTATTTAGTGTGACATTCTCACCAACTCCTGAGCTAAAGGAAGAGGTAAAAGAAATATTTAAAACGGCAACAGAATTAACAAGTAAGTGCCCCCCCTATTTTTAGAAACACTGCCTATTCTTTTGAATGAAATATATACAATGTAATAGCTTCACTACTCTTGCTTTATAAACCACTACCCCGAATAAGCCAAACGTTACCAGTAATGGGCGTCAAATTTACCTAAAATGACAAATGTTTTTCATCTGTTAATGTGGAGCTTCGTAGTGACGGTACTGAGGTATATATATATTCCCTGTGCTGTATCCAGTGACATACAGTATATACAATACTCTCACTGTGAGTGCCTCAATAATCAACATTGTAGCAGAACAGTCACAGCCTCATTTACTTATTGTCTGTTAATTCCAGAATTGTCCTGCTGATAAAGGGGCAGCAGAGGGTTCCATGACAGGTTACTTTAAGAAAGTGACTTCTGGTTCATGCATAAAACTCTGGATTGGTCATGTCACATGAGGACCTGGGGATTCTGGAAAAGGAAAGATAGTGATTAGAAAGTATTTTATACACTTAAACAATATTAGGTACATAATTAGGATGGGTTGTGAAATGTAAGTTTTGATGGGACATTTATATTTACACCTCACCTTATAGCATGCCCTACAGAACATCGTCCGGTCTCTGAGAACTCATACAGTTAGTAAACACTCCGCTTACTGCAATATCACAATGAAGAAATATACACCATCATGCAGCATGTACTATGTTTACTGTGTGTATTGTGCCCTTCATTGTACTGTAATAAATACAAATGTTGAAGTGACATCTACTTTAGTGATGCATGATGGTTTGCCTTGCTGACGTTTCACTGATGGCTACACTTTCGAGTATGAAGCAGCCTTAACTGCACATGAGACAATGAAGGACGATCCATATTGTTGTGGAAACCCTTTTTTAGGGATAGATTTTAGGATGGACACAAAGGGTCTGGACGTTGCCAGTGAGGTTCTGATTAAAACAGCCATTCATGAATGGAAACAAGACATGAGACACGTATGTCTGTAGGCAGAGTCTTGTCTGCCTGTGGCTTCCAGACCCTCAGTATTTATAAGCTTTGAGAAAGCAGAAAATACAGACGTTGCAAAAAAGAAAGGAAACTTAAGCCCCCGTCACACGGGGCGACATCGCCGCCCATTACAGAGGCAACGTGGGGGCATGGCCTATCGGCAGCGTCATCGCCCCTACGTAACCTCATCTAAAGGGTGCTGGGCGGTCGCCTGGTTTCAGAGCAGTGCTCTGAAACCAGATGACCATCATGGGGCAATGTGCACACATCGGCCCATGTAACCAGGCGCCGGTGACCTGTCAGGCGATGGGAGCCATAGGCTCCCATTGTCCTGCATCGCCGCTGGGGTTTTCAGACACCCCGGCGGCGATGCCGCCTGTCAGCTTGCCGGCGCGGGGCTGGAGGTGTCGCCCCATGTGAACGGGGGACGGCAATGCTGGTGGGGTGCCAAAAATGTGCGCGCACCCGCAGTCACCGTCCGACATCCCCAGCCCCATCGCCAGGTGTGACGGGGCCTTAAAAGACGTCATCAGAGATAACACACTTCCGTAACCAACACAAAATCAGCTTGTGAGGAAATCTGAAAAGGAAACTATTGTCTTGGTCAGACTTATTCCATGATGAAGTCTTTAAGCAAAACATAGTCTGAAATAATAAGACATATGGAAATACAATTTGTTTCTAAATAAAAATGAAGCCAGATATAAAATATTAACCATAACAATATTCCAGTGTTGCCTTCTCCATTGATTCATACGCAGATCTGTGCCTCATTTATTGCTGAATATTCACCAATCTCCTCATCGGTAAATGTATTAATTCCTGACCTTTTGTTGCAGAGGTTGTTCCCACCGTTGTCCTCACTCACCGGAATCACGAGAACTACACTGAAGTAGAAACCATGTTCAAAGACATCGGAGTCGATACGTTTTTTGGCCTCGAAAATTACACAGACAAAAATCCAAAGAAAAGAAGGGAAACGCACGAGTCGGTGATGAAGTTTCTATATGAAGTCGTCAGTGACGCTCAGTTCCGAGCCAGCTACGACCGCAACGCGAATCAGGAGCTGATTGAACGGAAGTTATTGGTACTCAATTATATTCACCAAAGGGAAATCAAGATTCATGAGACAAATCTAACAAGACAGAAAGATGTGGAGAGCGTCCGGATGGAGCAGATCTTCAGATTAAGGCAGCAAGAGGAGGAGGAACAGATGCGAAAACTTAGAGTATTACATAAGGAAAGAATGGAGAGATTACGAGGAGAATTCGAGAGACAGAAATTACGAGATGAGTTCGAGCATCAGCAGGAGCTAGAAAGGATAAAATATGGAAAGAAAAACGCAAAACACCAATAAAAGGAAAATAAAGGATGCAAGGTGCAGGTGAGAGGACAGTGATGAGCCGGATTATGGGTCGTGCGATGTCCCATAATATCCCTCATATATATGATGCACACAATAAGTCATCAATAAAGTAGACTATGATCCACCAGAGCCTACAGCTGCACACAAATTAGTGTAAATATTTTTACGACTGATTCTTAATGTAAGTTGGTAAGCCAATGTCCTAAAAGTCTGTTATGTACGTACATAGCTAGATAAAAGAAGACATAAAACTGTATGAAAATCCCAGTGTGTAGAGAGGTAGGCCGACCATTCAGCCAGTAGTGGCTGCATGCTGTGATGGTTGGCCATCAGTAAGGGCCTATTGCTACTGTGGCCTGACATTCTCCTAGATATTCTCATTCCTCCTGGTTAAAGGATGTAAGAGCCTATGGCTACTGTTGGCCCAACGTTCTCCTAGATGTTCTCAGTCCTCTTGGTTGAAGGATCTAAGAGCCCTATGGGTACTGTTGGCCCAACATTCTCCTAGATAATATCAGTACCATTCGGATGTAGGATGTAAGAGCCCTATGGCTACCGTTGGCCCAACATTCTCCTAGATAGTATCAGTACCCTTCGATTGTAGGATGTAAGAGCCCTATGGCTACTGTTGACCCAATATTCTCCTAAATAGTATCAGTACCCTTCAGATGTAGGATGTAAGAGCCCTATGGGTACTGTTGGCCCAACATTCTCCTGATTATATCAGTACCATTCGGATGTAGGATGTAAGAGCCCTATGGCTACCGTTGGCCCAACATTCTCCTAGATAGTATCAGTACCCTTCGATTGTAGGATGTAAGAGCACTATGGCTACTGTTGACCCAATATTCTCCTAAATAGTATCAGTACCCTTCAGATGTAGGATGTAAGAGCCTATGGCTACTGTTGGCCCAACATTCTCCTAGATAGTATCAGTACCCTTCGATTGTAGGATGTAAGAGCCCTATGGCTACTGTTGATCCCGACCTTCTCCTAGATGTTTTCAGTCCTCCTGGTTGTATGATGTAAAGACCCTATGGCAACTATTGGCCCAATGTTATCCTAGATATTCTCAGTACCCCTCGGTTGTAGGAAATAGGAACCCTATAGCTACTGTTGGCCTGACGTTCCTCTAGATGTTCTCAGTCCTCCTGGTAGTAGGAAGTAAAGACCCGATGGCTACTATTGGCCTGGCATTCTTCTAGATGTTATCAGTTCCCCTCGGTTGCAGGATATAAGATCCCCATGGCTACTGTTGGTCTGACGTTCTCCTAGATGTTCTAGTTGTAGGATGTGAAAGCCCTATGGCAATTATTGGCCCGACATTCTCCAGACACTCACAGTCCCCTCGATTGTAGGATGTAAGGACAGATCATGTACATGGGTGACAGAGTGAAGGTTAAGAAATCGATGCCTTTATTTTAACCGGATCTGTAATATGATTGTATTTTTATCCAATTTACACTCATTGTATGTATTTGAATAAAACCTATATAACAATCCACCTCCAGTTTCTTGTATACATTTTCTGTCTCAAATTTAATATCCGGATGCCATATCTTATTTTCTGTGTTGTAGGCTTGCATTGCCCCGTGTGGTGTAGGCCATCATGGAGATATTCTGATCTCAGACTACAGACTACTTTGTTTGTGGATTAAACCACACAGAGAGGACGGAGACTGTGGATATAACGTCCACCAGACTGAGCGGCAATTGGGAGGGTAGAGTATTGGTGTATACCAGTTGCAGGGTGATTGGGTGACTTTCTGTGATCATCGGTAAATTCTATCCAGTCAATGATAATGAAGACACGTTATACCGATGTGAATTCATAAATAGACTGACTGTGACATGTTTGGTTGTGCTGAGACCTACATGTATCTATAATAGCTTATGGCTATTGTTTTGTGGTACACTTGGTTTATAGTTTCGAATGAAGGCGTTGTAACTTCAGGCCTCAAACCTGTCAGAGGTCTCCCCAGGGTGGCACACACTCATGAAAAACAAATGAATCAATTCAATACACAGGAAAATCCTAAGATGTTTTTAGCTAAAATTTTCAATCTCACTTATTTTCACCTCGTCAGTGGAATCCTGAGGGAGATATTGAAGCACAAAGAGTTTGCCCGAATAAAAAAATATATGTAGAAAATGATTAATTCTTTAAGATAAGAATAAGAAATCATAAATGAGCAGTAACACTTGAATAAAGAAGTAGAGTAAAGGGGGCGCTTATGGGTAAAACCTGGTGGTCCAGTGGGGTAGGTGACTATGCGGATGTTTGCTCACCGGGCTGGATTGTGCGGGCCGTGCACAACACAGTGAACGCCTCAGTATCCAGGTGTAAGCTGGAGGAGCTGAGCCGGGCAGCTGACCCTGGGTGGTCACGAGACTCGGATGTGATGTCACCGCAGGTCCTCAAGATGAATTGGGTTTAGATCCCCATCCTCCAGGCTTGCTCCTGCCGCAAGCCCTCGCAGAGGGATAGATATCAGGAAACAATCCCGATCCTAAGTCTAGGGACTCTATGCCCAGCAATGAAATAGCAGGAGGAGCCAGGTGGAGGGTGGAAAGTTAGAGAAGAACCCAGTTAGGGGAGTAACAACAAAAGGACACAACGCCAAGTCAAGTGAGCAGTCAGTCAAGGGAAGTGGAGGCGTAAAGACCAGATAGTAGGAGAGGCGTGAACATCACCACAGGACTGAGAGTACATGGACCCGGCGGCCTGAGCCACAATGAGGCTTGTCCGGGTCCCAGGCTGAAGACACTAGCCAGAGAAAGAAGGAGTCCAAGTGTGCTTCAATTAGCAAGGACATTGTGGGACTGGGCCGGAACCAGAGTGCCAGCTCTGCTGAAGTGGCCAGACGCTGTATGCTCCAACCACGAACCCCGCGCAGGGTCTTCATGTCCCACGACCCAATCTCCGGGGCAGTGAAAAGAAGGCCATCGCTACTAAAGCTAAGGACCCGGCAGGTCACCAACTGAGAGCCCGTGACTGCTGGATCGTAGCTAGTGTGCGGATAGACTGGAAAGACCTGGAAGAGACACGAAAGGGGATGATGCAGACAAGCCATCCTGGCTGCTTAGACCACACAGGAGCCGCTACTGTCTTGTCTGTGAACTTTGTCATCTGCTGAGGAAAAACGATAAACCCGGTTAAAGCTCTATGCTCTCTGTGACTGTGTTTCTTGCGCCTGACAGGAGATAGACTGATTTGGGGATCCGGCAGCGGTAGACTGCCTATGACTGTGAACACTGCACCCCTGCACTACACTACACACTGCGGTTGCCCTGGGGACCAGCTCTTCCCGTGGAGGGCTCAACATCCTCGTTGCTACTCCCATCATCCCCAGAGGTCCCGACTGCAGCAGCGGCTATACCGGCCGCATCCCTTGGGTCTCACAACACTTATTATTTATATTTCATTTTTCTTTTCATCCACTTTTAAATTTATTTCCCCTTTTTAACTGCTCACCTGACGAGGGGATCATGGACCGGGTCACGCCACCATGACATTCCGCAGCTCCAGACGACAATGAGAGGGCCCTGGTTCCGAGTACCCCATGGCCCCGCCCGGGGAAAGTCACCCACCTTTTGGAGAAGACCACCCATGAGGAAATTTCTATCTTCTTTTCTTTGAAATGAGGTTCCCAATGTTTAGTAGGTCAGTAACCTGCAATGCTCCACGTCCGCCGACGCTCCATCCTCCCCATGTCGGCCTTCTGCTGCCACTCTTCCACATCCCTGCGGTTGGTGACCCAACTTAATGGTGGGGGTAGCACCCCTCACGGGCATTCAATTTTTATGAAGGTGAGTACATCCTTCACATAGAGCGTGTGGAGTCTGGAAGGCAGATGGTTACGCTGCAGGGTGGACTGGTTGACAGCATCGGTCACCAGTCCGGTGCTAGGCTAGGAAATCAAACCCCCCCTTCTGGAAGAAGGTCACCACCCGACACTGTGTACATTGCTTATGAAAGTGGCTACAACAAGATCCCTACAACCACTCTTGGACAAGGGTGTGACGGGGTGTGTAACAGAAAACCAAACAGGAGTGGTGTTCCGGTCCCCTGCTGCCCGAAATGAAGATGCGAAAGAAGACAATGCTTGTGTGTGCTGCTCCTTTATTCGCCTCTCACCAACGCGTTTTTGTGGTAAGCCTTGCACCTTCCTCAGGGTTACCCTGAAAGCATTGTCTTCTTTTGCATCATTTCTGCAGCAGTGCGGACCGGAGACACCACTTCTGTTTGGTTTTCCCTCGGTGCACGTGGCGGTGTGGGTCCTGCAGCAGCTGTAACTCAGGCGTACAAGCCGGTTGTGGGTGATGACAACCTGACCAGGTGAGCGAGCTACCTGTGAGGCCACCTTTACTTGTCATAAGTGATAAGGCACAATCTACGCCTCTTTGTCTCCTTTAATTTTAGGGGTGTGTAACAGGGACAGCAGGCCGATGATCAATCCAAAGAGCATTCATTGGGCAGGGAGCATAGAATATCAAATATGAAACTATCTTAGAGTACACAATGAGTCCACAACAAAGGAACAGGTCCGGGGTGCCACCTGGTAAATCCAATGCCAGGACAAATATAGAAATAATCCTTGGATGAGTTCAATGGAACCAGCAGGTGAGGGACACAACACAAGTCCAATGTGGCAGCATCTATCAATCCACACACAGGCACCAGGATCTGGCCTCAGCCTAAGATCCCATTCTTTTGGAAGACACCACACAACTAAACTGACCAAACATAAGTCTATTCTTCTCTCTCCTTGGATCAGCCCCTGGATGGGGAAGGGCTCACACACCCTTTGAACATTTGGCTATATTGAGAAGTTTCCAGATATCCAGACTCCTTCCTGCTACATGTTTTTGTACTGGAGGAGTGACCTGCAGATAAAGACAAAATCACAGAAGTCAACTGCAAAGACAGAATCCCCCACTAGATGCAACACAAGAGATGTTGACATAGGCGTGATTACATTACAGTCCATGAACACAGGCTGGCAGAGAGACACACTGGTACAGAGGGCATCGAGAACCTCAACTATTCCAGAATAGAAAGTCCGGTGTGCTTGGTGCCTATAAGGATACTTGCTGGGAGGGTGTAGTGTTCCCAACATGGCGTTCTCTTAGTGGAAGGTCTCTGGTGGGGGTGCAATAATTAGGCAGGGAAACAGGCGCTTCTAGCACTACGACTTCCTCATCCTCCTCCTCTATTTGCTGATCCACTGGCTGCAGGTTTAATTTAGTAACCTGCAATGTTCCACCTGTGGTGAGGCTGCACCTGAAGGACATAAGGTCTAATATAAAAACAATTCCTAGATGCAAATTGAACACTCTTTATTCCTCTTTGGGTCTCTCCAGACCTTGAGTATAATATCTGTAGGTTGTAAAAGAAAAAAAACCAAACTCACCTCACCACCCATCTGTTAGGGCCACTTTACCACACCAACTTATCTGTCCAACTTCTGACCAACTTACTGGTTGCAGTGAAATCATGGACACATTGTTACATTTTGTGGCTGTGTACAAATGGAACAATGTGTCCATGATTTCACTGCAACCAGTAAGTTGGTCAGAAGTTGGACAGATAAGTTGGTGTGTGTAAAGTGGCCATCAGTGTCTTGGGCGTTGGGGAACATATTTTTATGGAAGATTTCTTGCTATGTCACCTCTATATTACATACTGTGTATAAAGTTATTTCACAAGGAAGTAGAAACATATTCAGGTAAGAATTCAAACATTGACCCCTGTATTAGAATTCCCTCAGAAACCCTATCTCAGGAAATAAGAACAACTAAATTAGTGGCTGTAAAAGAAGACTTTGGCCTAATGTCTCAGTTGTATTCTGAGTGCAGATCGTTGACAGTGCAGACATCTCATCAGACATGGAAGATGAAGAACGGCGGAGGAAGATTAGAGACTTCACCTTTGACAGATGTAAAAGGGGCAACCAGGGTTTCCAGAGGCTTCTTCTACAGCTCTTCGGGTACCTCGGCCATGGGAAGTCGTCATTTATCAACACCGCGATGTGTGTGTGGAACAACAGTGACTATAAAAATTATGCAAAGGCGGCAGGTACAGATGAGGGTAAGACGTTGGAGAGGTCCACTTACCCGCTCACCAAGAATATCACACTGGTGGATAACAGGGGCTGCGCCAGAATGAACACATACGAGACCGGTGAGATCTTCGCCCAACTTGGTAAGTGAGAACTAAACAGCAGGAAGGTGCGAGGGAAGATGAGGCTTCTTACTGAGGTTTTCCAAGGTAAAACATATGTTGTACTGTGTTATCCAGTAGACAGAAAAATATTATAATCTGAGAGTCCTCAGGGGGTGATACCTTTTAATGGCGAACTGAAAAGCAGCTTTCGATACAACTCAGGCTTCTCCTTCAGTCTGGTATAAGACGAAATCTGATGTGCCACATATATATACTCAGCTGCAGTTCTTAAGCCAAGTGAGGTTTAACAGAACAGGAATGAGATGGTTAGAAACAGTTATGGCGGTAAATATCGGAACAGTTGACTGATAAGAAGTGTGAAAGTTTTATTGTCCTCTAATTGGGGTCTGTTCAAAGCTATGATGCCCCCAAATACCATTTCTTTGATGTAAAAAGATATGAATCCATGTGAAATGTTCATTCCTGCTCTGAATGTGTCAAAAGTTATCATCAGTTTGTATTACCAAATTCCTCTGTCTCTCTGAGACTTGAAATGACCTTTTAATACGAGCAGCTTCATGTCAATTGTACTGTGATCAGAGCTACAAAAATGATTGGCTACAGGTAGATCCATTCTTTTATTGAGTGGTGATGAGATTCATTCTTGTTCTGATTTCTGTCCTGTCTCTCCTACATACAGACCCCCGTTGTACATTTGGGAGGTACCATTACACGCGCTACTGGAGGATGGATACAACCCTACTTCACGTGCACGAGCACGCACAACGGTTACAACGGGAAACGCACCACTTTACACGCCGCCAAGGTGCGCTACGCTACGCTACATCTACTAGATCATCGCCGGTGTCTCAAGTAGCATCTGTAGCTCACTTACCTCATTTACACACGCTACAACCAGCTAATATGGCGGACCTGGTGCGCAGGACAGCACATAGCGTGCACAATTGTGGATTACGAGACGTCTAGTGATGGACAAAGCAAGAAACCCATGATTGGCAGGCATCGCAGGAGGCTGTTTAATACATGACGCTCGAGCAAATTGTGTAGTGTGACTCGTCAGCTCTTAATATGCCGCCCTGTGCAGCGACAACCAATCGCAACGCAGGAGCTTCCTCCAATGATCCTGAAGGGGCGCAGTAACCGAGCCTGTCACGCCCCACTACATAGCATGGTGTAGAAACAACCTTCTGTTCCTTCTTTACACGCCGATACAGCTCGCTACAATCGGCTTTGTAGCCACCGTTTCGAGCAGTGCTCGGAAACAGATGTATTGTTGCCGGCTGCCTCTTACCGTCTTCACACGCCGCTACTACGCAATATTGACGACGCAAGCTACAACCGAGCCTGTAGCGGTTGTATCCATCCTCCAGTAGCGGCGTGTAAAGGTACCTGTACAATAATTAAATACACCCATTGCTTGGGTGCAGCTGAAGTACCTGGGATCTTGTGGTCCTGATCTGTCCGAGGAATCTTTATCTGTCCGTTGTCATGATAGATGGAGGTTTTGCACTTTTTCTGTTACAGGGAAAGGTCATGTTGTTTTCAAGTTTCCAAGAATTACCACTATAAATATACGGATTGTTTACAGTTGTCTCTACATTTATAGGGTCACACATATCCAGTATGTGAAGGTATGGAGGACATATTTCATTGCCCCAACTAAGCAACTGACCTAAATACATTTGCTTGTTGTAACACATATTATTAAGTTATATTCTTACTTATTAAAACACAACATATTGTGCTAAATACATTAGAACAAGAAGAAATGAACCTGAATATATCTAAGTCCCTATGTTATCACAGCTATTGAGTTCTGGTGTCTCTGGACACAACCTGTGTTATTAATTCTCCCAAAAAGTTATATTGTTAATAATAAGATTTTACGCCTCTACTATGCGGCGAAACGTGTTGAGGTGACAGGTTTAATAATTTAACCTCCATTTGTTTATCTAAGACTAATAATGTGTTAAATACAGTATGTAGTAGGGAGGACTGTGGGCTCCGAATCCACAGACTTCACTACTGAGTAAACAATTATGGCCCAATATTGGTATACGTATAAGGACAACTAGAGGGAGGTTAAGACCACTTGACTTCCAACATTAAGTGTCGATTTTTAAAGTGTAAATGTTCTTTCATTGGAAAAAACAAAACAAAAAACAATACTGCACAAGTTATTAATGATGGGTTCATAGCAGCTAAGATAATGCTTTTTTGTGCCTTATGACTTATTTTCTCAACTTTTTTCTGTGCTGTATTTTATGGCTGTGTGGGCATGGCCAGCAGCTGATAGGGATCAGTGCAGTGTGACAGCATAGAAGGGGTAACAGAGATTCTGACTCAGCTGTGTGGAGCCAGATGGCAGATCACAGGCCTGTGCCAAGGAAAGAGGAGTTTGCACTGATCCTGACATTCTGACATTGCTCAGCAACTGAGCTGTAGGCTGAAGTAATCTGATACATTGTGTCCTCATCAGCTTCAGTCAGCAGTGTAGGCCATGTCCCCTGTTCCTTATATGCTTACATGTCCGTATTCAGTATGAAGATGGATCTGAATGAGAATGAACATATGTCTGTTTCACACACAGTGCAGTGGAGACACCTTGTAGAAGGTTTATGAATGGTTTTCCACCAGATTTCATTAATGAAGTATATTTGAAAGTTTATTAAAATAACTTGCTCTACATTATTAATAAATAAAAATTTAAACCGCGGTTAAGCTTTAAATATTTAATACTGTGTTCACACAGGCAGACCCCACTGAATGATGTGTGCTGATCAATTAGAAATAGATAATAATAATAATAATTTATTCATTTATATAGCGCTATTAATTCCATAGCAGTTTACATACATGAGTAATGCTGTCTCTCTTGGAGCTCACAATCTAAACATCCTATCAGTATGTCTTTACAATGTGGGAGGAAACCGGAGTGCCCGGAGGAAACCCACGCAAACACGGGGAGAACATACAAACTCCTTGCAGATGTTGTCCTTAGTGTCCTTGGTGGGAATTGAACCCAGGACTTCAAGACCCCAGTGCTGCAAAGGCTACAGTGCTAACCACTTGAGCCACCGTGCTTGCCCTAGATCATTCATTCTGATCATTCAATGGGAGATCAGCCTGTTTATCTGCAGGCTATTGTGAATCAGGTATCCACAGGCGCATACGATTATGATATCCAGCGTATATGGAACCTCAGGCTTAGCTCAGATACATGACAGGTCAATATCTACTGTATGATAACTTAGAGGCTAATATTCCTTTAGGGCTCGTTCTTCATTTTGTCTCTTTGTTCCAATTTATTTAGTACAATAATGAGTTCACAATTGACTTCCATTATACTCATTAAGTGAGTTGAGCCCAACTCAACATCCAATTGCTCTTTTCGACTACTGAGCAACTGACCATGGTAGCACACATCACAATTTGTTACGCATTTCACAAAGCACTTTTCTCCCTGGATATATTTCTGGCTTGTCTAGTAGATGTCGGTGCCATGTCTGGGCACCATTGTCCAGACCAGGAGATCCCAATTCCTGTCGTGAAGGGTGAAGTGGCCACAATGACAGGAGAGGTGGCATCAATAACAGGAGAGGTGACCTCAGTGACAGCAGAGTTGGCCTCAGTGACAGCAGAGGTGGCCTCAGTGACAGGAGAGGTGGCCTCAATGACAGGACAGGTGGCCTCAGTGACAGCAGAGGTGGCCACAATGACAGGAGAGGTGGCCTCAATGACAGGACAGGTGGCCTCAGTGACAGGAGAGGTGGCCTCAATGGCAGGAGAGGTGGCCGCAATGACATGAGAGGTGGCCTCAGTGACAGCAGAGTTGGCCTCAGTGACAGGAGAGGTGGCCTCAGTGACAGAGAGGTGGCCTCAGTGACAGGACAGGTGGCCTCAGTGACAGCAGAGTTGGCCTCAGTGACAGCAGAGGTGGCCTCAGTGACAGGAGAGGTGGCCTCAATGACAGGAGAGGTGGCCTCAATGACATGAGAGGTGGCCTCAATGACATGAGAGGTAGCCTCAATGACAGGAGAGGTGGCCTCAATTACAGGAGAGGTGGCCTCAATGACATGAGAGGTGGCCTCAATGACATGAGAGGTGGCCTCATTGACAGGAGAGGTGGCCTCAATGACAGGACAGGTGGCCTCAATGACAGGAGAGGTGGCCTCAATGACAGGACAGGTGGCCTCAATGACAGGACAGGTGGCCTCAGTGACAGGAGAGGTGGCCTCAATGACAGGACAGGTGGCCTCAGTGACAGGAGAGGTGGCCTCAATGACAGGAGAGGTGGCCTCAATGACAGGACAGGTGGCCTCAATGACAGGAGAGGTGGCCTCAATGACAGGAAGGTGGCCTCAATGACAGGAGAGGTGGCCTCAATGACAGGAGACAGGTGGCCTCAATGACAGGAGAGGTGGCCTCAATGACAGGACAGGTGGCCTCAATGACAGGAGAGGTGGCCTCAATGACAGGACAGGTGGCCTCAGATGACAGGAGAGGTGGCCTCAATGACAGGACGAGGTGGCCTCAATGACAGGAAGGTGGCCTCAATGACAGGAGAGGTGGCCTCAATGACAGGAAGGTGGCCTCAATGACAGGAGAGGTGGCCTCAATGACAGGAGCAGGTGGCCTCAATGACAGGACAGGTGGCCTCAATGACAGGAGAGGTGGCCTCAATGACAGGAGAGGTGGCCTGCAGTGACAGGACAGGTGGCCTCAATGACAGGACAGGTGGCCTCAGTGACCGGACAGGTGGCCTCAATGACAGGAGAGGTGGCCTCAATGACAGGACAGGTGGCCTCAATGACAGGAGAGGTGGCCTCAATGACAGGAGAGGTGGCCTCAATGACATGACAGGTGGCCTCAATGACAGGAGAGGTGGCCTCAATGACAGGAGAGGTGGCCTCAATGACATGAGAGGTTTGCGACACTCGTAAAGAGACAATCGCTTAACACCAGGAGTATCTTAATGAGGAGAATGTGTGGAAGTGATGAGGAACTCAATTTATTCTCATTCTATTATTCAAACTTTTTGTCAATTATTTGACACCTAAATTTAACTTTTCAGCAAATCTTCTGCCCCTGGGCAAGGCGGTGGATTGGAGTACAGGATTTAAGCTGGTGGACAGGATTGTGGAGGCCGGGACCGAAGTTAAAGCCTCGGATTTCACTGTTCCTATATTTGTGTACAGGTAGGAACTTTTTTGACCAATATTTGATCCTTATCGCTCAGTGATACATTTCCTATATCTAGTTTGTAGCTGTAAAGTTACTTTCACATCTGCGGTTGTTTCGGATATGGATTTTCACTCATACCAGGATCTCTTCTACTCCAGGTTTTAGGATAATTTCACATCTGCGTTTTTCACATCAGGCAGATTTCCATTTAGTTTTTTTAATTCTGGATCCGGCAACATTGCGTTACTGCCCATACATTTGAAGAGTTCCGGAAATGAGCTCTGCTTCCAGTTTCATCAGGTCGCGACAAATCTGGACTTCAGGTCTCGTTTAAAAACCCATTTAACAGCCTGATAGTGCGATATTACCGGATCCGTCAGATATACGTATGTTGAGAGATCCACGAATTTTTTTTTCAAAAGATGTAAATCTGCCCCTTAGATTTGAAAAAACGCAGATGTGAAGGTGACCTACATGTTAGGAAGTGACATAGCGAAATCTGTCAAGACCCCCCCAACCCACCATTGTACTGGGGTTAATGCTATGGGCATTTGAGGTTCCTGAGGTGTCAGGACCTGTGTGCAATCCCACACTCCACACCCCTATAGTCATAGTGCTACCACAAGATCACCACCCCTATAGTCATAGTGCTACACACGATCTCACCACCCCTATAGTCATAGTGCTACAGCACATCTCACCACCCCTATAGTCATAGTGCTACCAGCGATCTCACCACCCCTATAGTCATAGTGCTACCACGACTCTGCACCCCTATAGTCATAGTGCTACCAGTGATCTCACCACCCCTATAGTCATAGTGCTACCAGCCATCTCACCACCCCTATAGTCATAGTGCTACCAGCATCTCACCACCCTATAGTCATAGTGCTACCAGTATCTCACCACCCCTATAGTCATAGTGCTACCAGCGATCTCACCACCCCTATAGTCATAGTGCTACCAGTGATCTCACCACCCTATAGTCATAGTGCTACAAGCATCTCTGCACCCCTATAGTCATAGTGCTACCAGCGATCTCACCACCCCTATAGTCATAGTGCTTACCAGATTGATCTCATCCAACCTCTATAGTCATAGTGCTACAAGCAATCTCTGCCACCCTTATATAGGTTCCATATGTGCTACCAGTGATCTCACCACCCCTATAGTCATAGTGCTACCCACGATCTCACACCCCTATAGTCATAGTGCTACCAGCCATCTCACCACCCCTATAGTCATAGTGCTACCAGCCATCTCACATCCCCTATAGTCATAGTGCTACCAGCGATCTCGGCACCTCTAGTCAGAGCTACCGGCGATCTCACCAACCCTCTCTTCGATCTTTACACTCCTATAGTCACACAGCAGAATTATACTAACATTGGGATGATTGATCTACTTATTTTTACTTACTTTAGTGTGACAAACTATCCAACTCCTGAGCTAAAGGAAGAGCTAAAGAACATATTTGAAATTGCTAAACAGCTAACAAGTAAGTGTCTAACCTGTATATACAGATCCAGAATGCATGAAAGACCTGCCATTCTCAGAAAGCTTCTTTACTGGATTTCTTCTGATATATACAAAACTGAGGATATATACAGTACATCACATAGGATACAACAGGACTGCTATCTGAGGCTCCTACATACATCACAGAGGATGCACCAGGACTGTTGAATGTACAGTACAGACCAAATGTTTGGCCACACCTTCTCATTCAAAGAGTTTTCTGTATTTTCATGACTATGAAAATTGTAGATTCACACTGAAGCATCATAACTATGAATTATCACATGTGGACAAAAAGTGTGAAAAATGGCAAATATGTCTTATATTCTAGGTTCTTCAAAGTAGCCACCTTTTGCTTTGATTACTGCTTTTGCTCACGCTTGGCATTCTCTGGATGAGCTTCAAAGCAGCAAAGCACCCCCACACCATCACACCTCCACACCCCCACATCATCACACCTCCTCCTCCATGCTTCACGGTGGGAACCAGGCATGTAGAGTCCATCCGTTCACCTTTTCTGCGTCCCACAAAGACACGGTGGTTGGAACTAAAGACCAACACTGAAATATTACTGTGTCCATCAGTTATTACATAGATCACACTGAAATATTACTGTGTCCATCAGTTATTTACATAGATTCACACTGAAATATTACTGTGTCCATCAGTTATTACATAGATCACACTGAAATATTGCTGTGTCCATCAGTGATTAATATGGATCACACTGAAATATTACTGTGTCCATCAGTTATTACATAGATCACACTGAAATATTACTGTGTCCATCAGTTATTACATAGATCACACTGAAATATTACTGTGTCCATCAGTTATTACACAGATCACACTGAAATATTACTGTGTCCATCAGTTATTACATAGATCACACTGAAATATTACTGTGTCCATCAGTTATTACATAGATCACACTGAAATATTACTGTGTCCATCAGTGATTATATGGATCACACTGAAATATTACTGTGTCCATCAGTTATTACATAGATCACACTGAAATATTACTGTGTCCATCAGTTATTACATATATCACACTGAAATATTACTGTGTCCATCAGTTATTACATAGATCACACTGAAATATTACTATGTCCATCAGTTATTACATAGATCACACTGAAATATTGACTGTGTCCATCAGTTATTACATAGATCACAGTGAAATATTACTGTGTCCATCAGTTATTAGATAGATCACACTGAAATATTACTGTGTCCATCAGTTATTACATAGATCACATGGAAATATTACTGGTCCATCAGTTATTACATAGATCACACTGAAATATTACTGTGTCCATCAGTTATTACATAGATCACACTGAAATATTACTGTGTCCATCAGTGTATTACATAGATCACACTGAAATATTACTGTGTCCATCAGTTATTACATAGATCACACTGAAATATTACTGTGTCCATCAGTTATTACATAGATCACACTGAAATATTACTGTGTCCATCAGTTATTACATAGATCACAGTGAAATATTACTGTGTCCATCAGTTATTACATAGATCACACTGAAATATTACTGTGTCCATCAGTTATTACATAGATCACACTGAAATATTACTGCGTCCATCAGTTATTACATAGATCACAGTGAAATATTACTGGTCCATCAGTTATTACATAGATCACAGTGAAATATTACTGTGTCAATCAGTTATTACATAGATCACACTGAAATATTACTGTGTCCATCAGTTATTACATAGATCACACTGAAATATTACTGGTGTCATCAGTTATTACATAGATCACACTGAAATATTACTGCGTCCATCAGTTATTACATAGATCACACTGAAATTTTACTGCGTCCATCAGTTATTGCATAGATCACACTGAAATATTACTGCGTCCATCAGTTATTACATAGATCACAGTGAAATATTACTGTGTCCATCCGTTATTACATAGATCACACTGAAATATTACTGTGTCCATCAGTTATTACATAGATCACACTGAAATATTACTGCGTCCATCAGTTATTACATAGATCACACTGAAATATTACTGTGTCCATCAGTTATTACATAGATCACACTGAAATATTACTGCGTCCATCAGTTATTACATAGATCACACTGAAATATTACTGCGTCCATCAGTTATTACATAGATCACATCTGAAATATTACTGTGTCCATCAGTTATTACATAGATCACACTGAGATATTACTGTGTCCATCAGTTATTACATAGATCACACTGAAATATTACTGCGTCCATCAGTTATTACATAGATCACACTGAAATATTACTGTGTCCATCAGTTATTACATAGATCACACTGAAATATTACTGTGTCCATCAGTTATTACATAGATCACACTGAAATATTACTGCGTCCATCAGTTATTACATAGATCACACTGAAATATTACTGCGTCCATCAGTTATTACATAGATCACACTGAAATATTACTGCGTCCATCAGTTATTACATAGATCACACTGAAATATTACTGTGTCCATCAGTTATTACATAGATCACACTGCAATATTACTGTGTCCATCAGTTATTACATAGATCACACTGAAATATTACTGTATCCATCAGTTATTACATAGATCACACTGAAATATCACTGTGTCCATCAGTTATTACATAGATCACACTGAAAATCATAATGACAACCAAAACCATACAAATGCTCCTGATCACAAGTTCCCATCCCCCAGCTCTTAAACCAGGTTTATTGCCCCTGTAACATCAGTGACATCTTGAAGTGTTTTGTGGTAGTTGTGGATGAGGCTCTTTATCTCCTCAGATGGTAAAGCTGCCCATTCTTCTTGGTAAAAGCCTCCAGTTCCTGTAAATTCCTGGGCTTTCTTGCATGATCTGCACTTTGCTTGAGTTCTCCCCAGAGCGGCTCAAATTGAATACTCTCCAGAACCTTCACTGTGTTTCTGCTGTAGACAATGACAGGGCGACTTGGCCTTGTGTTTGGATCGTTGTCATGTTGGAACGTCCAAGTGTGTCCCATGTGCAGCTTCCTGGCTGATGAGAGCAGATTTTCCTCCAGTTTTTGCCTCCAGTATTTGCTGCATTCATGTTTCCTTCACCTTTGACCAGGTTTCCTGTGCTTTGTAGCTCACACATCCCCACATCATCAGCGATCCACTTCCATGCTTTATGGTAGGAATGGTGTTCCTTTCATCATAGGCCTTGTTGACTCCTCTCCAAATGTAACGTTTATGAGTGTGGACAAAAAGCTTGGTTTTGGTCTCCTCACTCCAGATGACCTTGTTCCAGAAGAGGCTTGTCTCTGTCTTATTTGATGTATTGCAGGTGAGATATTTTGTGACATTTAAGCAGTAATGGTTTTTCTTCTGGGGACTCGACCATGCAGCCCATTTTTCTTCCAGTGCCTCCTTATTGTGCATTGTGAATCATCCACACCGCTAGTGTTCAGTGAGTCCAATATATCACTGATGTTATTTGTGGGTTTTTCTTTCCATCCTGAACAATTTTCCTGACAGTTGTGGTGAAATGTTTGTTGGTACCTGATCGTGGTTTGGTGTTTACAGAGCCCCTGATTCTCCATATGTTAATCACAGTGTGGACACTGCTGTCTGGCATTATCAATTCCTTGGATATCTTTTTGTATCCCTTTCCTGTTTTATACAGTTCAACTATTTTTTTCCCGTAAATCCACTGACAATTCTTTTGTCTGTCTGGATCCCAGAAACTCTCTCAGCTTTTATACACACACTGATTACAAGTAAACAGATCACAGGTGAGGAGGTTACCTTTATTAGCCATTCACACCCATTTATGTCACCTTCTGTGCATGTTATCAGGCCACAATCACCAGGGATGGGAACTTGTGATCAGGGGCATCTGGATGTTTTTTGTGTCATTATGATTTATAAAGAGAAAACGCAGTAGATGACAATAAATGTCTTTACCAACCCCTAACCATGAGGGGAAAATTCATATTGTCTGAACAAAGGCCGAGAAAGCAACAAATCTGCCGGGGTGTGGAGACTTTTGAGCACAACTGTATACATGTTTCACTTTATGTATTGAATTACTGAAATAAATTCACTTTCTGATGATCTAATTTATTGAGATGCTCCTGTATAGAATATACCACTGATTTGCTCATCTGTAAAGGAAATATATTGGGAACTTTTCATTGTCTCTTCTGTTTCAGAGGTTGTCCCCACCGTCGTCCTCACTCACAAGGATCACGAGAAATACGATGAAATAGAAAACATGTTCCGGGACATCGGAGTCGACACATTTTTTGGCGTCGAAAATTACACAGATAAAAATCCAAAGAAAGATGGGAAAACTCACTCTGCCGTCATGAAGTTTCTCTCCGACGTCATCAGCGACGCTCAGTTTCGAGCCAACGAACCCCGGAACGCGGATCAGGAGATGATTGATCGGAAGATTTATGTAATGAATTATGTTCACAAGAGGGAAATGAAGATCGATGAGACAAATCTAACAAGACAGAGAGAAGTGGAGAAAGTCCGGATGGAGCAGAGCTTCAAATTACGGGAGCAAGAGGAGGAGGAACGGATGAAGAGGAATAGAGTAGTACATAAGGAAAGGATGGAGAGATTACAACGAGAATCCGAGAGAGACAGACGACGAGATCAGTTTGAATTTGAGCAAAGAAGGAAAAGGCAGGAAAATATAAAAAAAAAATAACAGGAAAATACTGTCCGCACGGTGCAGATGGGAGGATAGTGATTGGCGCGAAGCCTCTGTGTGATGTTCCATAATGACCCTATAATATATATTGTGGCTCTGCTCACTGAGCGTGTTGGGGACACTCTAATGTAGAAGGATTGAGGCAAACAGGCAGGTTTTTCTGTAAAATAAAGTCCAGCAGTTTATTCATCATAAACCACATATAGTGCACAGTTCATTTACATCAACGGAACATTAGTAACATCCCATCTGTTTCCAATGGCAGATATGCCCGCCTGGCATCTACTTTCATAGATCAATGGAACATTAGTGACTTACCAGTCTTTTCCAATGGCTGGATACGTCCGCCTGGCATTTACTTTCATACATCAATGGAACATTAGTGACTTACCAGTCTTTTCCAATGGCGGATACGCCCACCTGGCATTTACTCTCATACATTAACAGAACATTAGGGACATCCCAATCTTTTCCAATAGTGGAAAGACCCCCTGGCATTTACTTTCATACTTTGTTACAGTGTGTCAGTGTAGGCATCACAACCCACACACTGACCTCGCAGTCCACCATCCAGGAAACTGCCTCACTGGGATTACTAACTCTTGTTGGTACCAGACCCCCAACAGGACTGAAGGTTCTTGAACACCAAGACAGTCCAGGCTCCCCTATGGTCTCCTTCCCGCATGTCTTCCAAGACGCCAGCCACTTCCAAACATACCATCCCAGCTGCCTTCCTGGTCACTGACTGCTCCAAACACTGAGAGTCCTCACAGGTTCTGCCGGTCTCTCCAGACATCCATGGTCTCTGTCAGCCCATGTGATCACACAAACACACGTTACACGGTATGAGCCACACCCATTTTCTCAACAACTTGCAAATTTAACTCTCATAGCACTACATGTCCCATAGTGACCTTTCTGGGTTTCTATTGCAGAGCATAATTTGTGAACTACAAGTCCCAGTATACATATTGGCAATGCAGCAATATATACTTTATATGGTGCATGCAGTGATTCATCCAAAGAGGAATGATGATGAAGAAAAGTGCAAACATTTTTTTAGCCTGATTCTTATTGGCATTTGCAAAAACAAATACTCAAAATCTGCTCATTGAAAAAAATATAAAATGAATATAATAAATAAAATTGCAAAATAATCACAAAATTGTAAAGGAGTGGACCGATCATTCGGCCAATAATGGAGAACAATGTGATGGTTGGCCATTGGTAGGGGCTACTGATGGCTCGATGTTCTCCCAGATGTCCCCAGTCCCCATTGCCCCCCGTATAGTATATAAGGGAAGATCATAGAGATCAGTGGACTGAAGGTTTAGACACCAGCGCCTTTATTATAACCGAATCTGTAGTATTATTGTATTTTTTATCCAATTTAAACTCATGTATGTATTTAAATAAAAACAATAAAACTATCCATCTCAAGTCTCTTTATACATTTTCTGAATTGCAATATCTGGAGGCCATTTGGATTAAGGTAATGGTTTAGTAATAATTCTCACTAAAGAAAATGCACAAATAGTAAAAATAGTCATAAATAGCCACCACATGGCAATGATGATTACTTTGTCCAACTATGGGTTTCGCCTGATTATAGCGGCTTCATCTGGAGCTTGATCTGCGATTGAACATTACCTTACTTAAATACTCATAACTTAAACTGCAAGGCTACGATTTAAATTAAAAAAGAATAAAAAATAAATAAAGATAAAATATAACAATATAGATAAAGTCCGGTTCGGATGTGTTCCAGTCTCTCTGATATAACATTGATATTTATAAATGTGAACTGCTAATAGTAAAGTAGTTTTACATTATATTCTTAGTTGAATGAACATGTTTGATTGTGTGCAGACACTTTTTGGAATATTTCCTCAATATTAGTTGCAAGATATCAAAATAATACTAATAGGTTAACACTATATTAACATGAAGTAATGTAATGAACTTACATCATGTGAATATATGTTTATGTTAAGGCATACCTCACTATATGATTGAAAATGGAGGTCGTAGAGATACAGCACACAGTGGCCTACAGCCCAGTGGTCAGGGATGCAAAATTGAATTTGCCCCCCCCCATGTTGGTCAGATGTACGGACCCTTGTAGCATTCTAAATCCTATAAGGACATATGAGTTACCCCACCTCCTGCTTCATTATGTACCAATGTCCCCCATCCTGGCCCCTTCCTGGTAATATGTCTCCTATCCTATCCTGGTATATATGTCCCCCATCCTGGCCCCTTCCTGGTATATATGTCTCCTATCCTATCCTGGTATATAGTCTCCATCCTGGCCCCTTCCTGTATATGTCTCCCATCCTGGAGCGTTCCTAGTATATATGTCTCCCATCCTGGAGCGTTCCTAGTACGGTATATATTCTCCCATCCTGGTTTTATTGCAAGCTAAACTCTGGTAATGCTGGCTCCTTTGCTGATTTAGTTTTTTTCTGAAAACCTTTTGTTACAATTTTGCAGTAAACAAACAAAAAAACTGTAAGGCCCTTCACACTGCAGGTTTTGTGATCTGTGTCTCTCCGTTTTAAAACAGATAGACACGGAACAGCTTTGGCCTCCCATGTATCCCTATGGGCACGGATTGGTCCTTTACGGCCTCCGTATGTCAGTTTTTTTCATGCTTCAGAATTGGAGACTTATCTGATTTTGGGCTGCCTTGAAAATCACTGACCCCAACGAACAGACACGGATCTGTAGCTGTCAGTATCATATAACATGGGGGGGGTCTATGGAACGCGGATGCACACAGATCCGTGAAAAACACAGATCCTTTTTGCTGTTCTGAGCATGCTCAGAAGCAAGTATCAGCTCCTCCCACCCCTATCTCTGCTGATGATGATGAATTCATAAAAAAAATGGTCCGTGGACATCAGCTGGCACAGATCAGTGCCCGTCCGTGTGGTCCCCGAAATTCAAGGAACCACACGGATGTGACAATTATGCAGCGTGAAGGGGGTCTTAATGTCTTATTTTTGTTTTTAACACTAGCACAAGTATGGATTAATCAATCGTCTAATAAAATGCCTCTAGTAGGGAATGAAATGAAGCATTCCCTAATCCAGCTTTCTTTGTAGTGAATAGATGACTGAAGGATAAAGATGTAGAAGAAGAGATGGAGGACAATAGTTGTAAGTAGCGACACTAGACAAATAGCAATGTTCTGCATCACTATCCATCATCCATCACCTGTATAAACAAGAAATAAGACATCACACACCAAGGAGATCAGATTTCCTTGCTAGTGAAAGATATGTATCATACAAGAAAACCTGCACACACAGGCAATCCTGGCTCACCGGCCTCACCAAAGGACTGTGACAGATGTCCAGTGCTGCCGAGTGGAGATGGAAGCAATCCCACTCTGCGGTGCACTTCGCCATATACAAACAGTTCCTTACTAACTTCAAGGCCGCACTCACTGCTGCAAAACAAGCCTACTTCTCATCTCTAGTAAATTCCCTGTCTCACAACCCCAAACAACTATTCAAAACTTTCAACTCTCTACTTCGTCCCCCTGCACCTGCTTCTTTCTACAAACAGAAGAATGATAACATCAGAAAAAGCTTTGACCCACTGTCCCCTCAGTCCTTCCCCTTTGCCACCCAACTCTCCGTCCAAAGGCAGCTTTTCCACCATGACAGAAGATCAGCTCTCCTCCCTTCTGTTACGATCACACCTCACCACCTGCGCCCTTGACCCACTCCCCTCCCACCTCATCCCTAACCTCACCACAGTCCTCCTCCAGCTCTAACCCATCTCTTCAACCTATCACTCCCTACCTCTTCCCCTCATTCTTCAAACATCTCTTGATCACACCCATCTTAAAAAAGCCCTCTCTTGACCCATCATCTGTTTCTAACTATCGCCCCATCTCTCTTCTCTCCTTTGCCTCAAAAATACTGGAACAACATGTCCATCTTGAACTATCCTCCCGCCTCTCCTCCTGCTCCCTCCTTGATTACCTACAATCCGGCTTCCAACCTCATAACTTCACTAGAACAGCCCTAACCAAAGTCACCAATGACCTACTGACCGCCAAGAGCAAGCAACACTACTCTGTCCTCCTCCTCCTTGACCTATCTTTCGCATTCAACATTGTAGACTACTCCCTCCTGCTACAGGTCCTGGAATCTCTTAGTATCACTGACCTGGCTCTCTCCTAGATCTCCTTATACCTAACGAACCGGACTTTCAGCCTCACCCTCCCCCACACCTCCTCCTCCCCCTACCACCTATCTGGCGGTGTCCCCCAAGACTCGTTCTTGGACTCCTATTTTTCTCCATCTACACCCTTGAGCTGGGACAACTCATCGAGTCCCATGGCCTTCAGTATCATCTCTATGCCGACGGCACCCAGATCTATCTGTCCGGACCTGACATCACCTCCTTACTATCCAAGATTCCACAATGTTTGTCCGCTATCTCATCCTTCTTCTCTGCTCACTTTCTAAAACTGAACATGGACAAAGCTGAGCTCATCATCTTCCCCAAAATCACTCTCCCCCTCTACCAGACCGATCCATTACTGTCAATGGCTGCTCACTCTCCCAAGTCCCTCACGCTAGGTGCTTCAGAGTAATCCTCGACTCTTTCCTCTCCTACAAGCCACACATCCAAGCCCTCGCCACCTATTGCTGACTCCAGCTCAAAAACATTTCCCGGATCCGCACTTTCCTTGACCAAGACACTGCTAACACACTTGTTCATGCCCTTATTATCGCCCATCTCGACTACTGTAACCTTCTGCTCACTGGCCTCCCCGCCAGCTCCCTTGTAACGCTCCAATCTATCCTAAACTCTGCTGCCCGACTAATCCATCTGTCTCCCCACTAGTCCCCTGTCTCCCCCCTCTGCCAAGTTCGTCACTGGCTCCCAATTTCTCAGAGAGCCCAGTTCAAAACCCCTACCATGACATACAAAGCCATCCACAACCTCTCCCCTCGGTACAATCTCTGTCATGGTCTCCCTATACCTACCCTCGCACAACCTGCGATCCACTCAAGAGCTCCTCCTCTACTCCCCGCTCATCTCCTCTTCTCACAATTGCCTACATGATTTCTCCCATGCATCCGCTATACTCTGGAACTCTCTGTCCCACCACATCAGACACTCTCCTACCCTGGGAACCTTCAAAGAAGCCTAAAGACCCACCTGTTCCGACAAGCCTAAAGTGAGACTCGGTCCACTGCTCCCCCGCATGATCAGCTTTACCTCCCTCCTACTGTATCCCCACCCATCCCTCGTAGACTGTGAGCCCTTGCGGACAGGGTCCTCTCCCCTTCTGTACCTGTGTGACTTGATTGTCCATGCTGATTGTACTTGTCTTTCTTTGCCCCTTCCATATGTAAAGCGCCATGGAATCTAATGGTGCTATAATAATAATAATAATAATAACAAGTGTTCCGCTGGTCAGCACTGCTATAACTTCAGCTGCACCTCAGTCCAGATGTTACGACTTCCCTAAGATCCGCTATTCCCAGAAGGAAGAAGCCTTTCAGGTGTAATTTGCAGGTGAGGACAAGGTTCACAGCCAAGGAAGCAAATCCAGCCAATTATTGATGGGAGTTGAAGAAAAATTGTAAATATTGCTCCAAGGACTGATCGATCCTCTAAATCTGCTTAATATTTTTGGGATTATAAACTGAGGAGAAGGCAGAGCTTTCTCCGCAACCTGGAAATAAATTGTACACTAAAGACTATGTTAGCTGGAGCAAAATAGGTTTGCACCGCTCTGAATGTGTTCCCAACTAAAATCTATATTTCCACTTCTATGTTTTAGGAGCCTCAAAATCTAAAAAACATCACTGTCATAAATTCACTGTCATCTTCAAAAACAACAGGAACATTTCCATGCATGCAAATAGTTGCAAAAGCTCCATTTGTAATGGCAACGGGCAAGATAATGATTCCTGGGACAGATCAGGACTACAAGATCCCAGGTAACTTCAGCTGCACCACAACTAATGGGGTGTACTTAATTATATGTGCAAAATGTGCGAGTGGGAACCTGTATGTAGGGGAGACGGGGCAACAACTCAGAACGAGGATGAACTCTCATCAACACACAATAAAGGAAAGAAGGATAGATCTACCTGTGCCTAAACACATCTGTAGCCCTGTTTACACCATAATGGATATGAAAATACTAGCTGTGAAAGGTCATTTCAAATCCCAAAGAGTCTGGGAATATAAACTTATGATGATCTTTGTCACAGTCAGAGCAGGAATAAATGTGCCACATGGATTTGTCTTTTTATATCAATTGAGGAAACTTCAAATCTTGGACTAACATCTAATCAAAGGACAATCAACTATCTACTTCTTATCTCTGGACACTGATGTTTACTGCCGCAGATGCTCTCTTCCCCCCTCCCAACTCTTGCCGTCCTGTGGTATGCTTCACCTCACTTGGTTTATGTACTGCATTATCCAACCCTCTATCTGTGTGTATATGCTGTATATTCCGGCGTATAAGACGACCTTTTAACCCCTAAAAATCTTCTCCCAAGTCGGGGGTCGAATTATACGCCGGGTACAGGGCGCCACCTACTGAGAAAAAGAAACGCCGGCAGCTGCAGGGGCCTGCCGTGCTTAATATAAGGCCCCCCCTCCCCGAAAATGAGTTGTGGGAGGCAGGCAAAAAAAAAATTCATACTCACCTGCCTCTGCCTCCCATGTCCTCCGCAGTTTCCCGCTGCCACCGCCGCCGTGTACGTAGCCGCCGGGCTCCGTGGATGTGCGACAATAAGCCATCAGCCAATCAGGTGGCTGCTGGCGTCTGATTGGCCGTCGCATTACCGTACATTTCCTGTACGGAAGTAATTGCGCCGCTCAGTGTAGATGTACGGTAATGCCAGGGCCAAT
Source organism: Allobates femoralis (assembly GCA_033576535.1). Taxonomy (NCBI): domain Eukaryota; kingdom Metazoa; phylum Chordata; class Amphibia; order Anura; family Aromobatidae; genus Allobates; species Allobates femoralis. The sequence goes on from JARQOC010000011.1 coordinate 243,178,585, forward strand.
CAGATGCCAGCAGTCGCCTGATTGGCTGGTGGCTTATTATCGTACATCTACGGTGCCCGGCTACGTACAGCGGCGGTGGCAGCGGTAAGCTCCGGCAGGTTCCGGTGACACCGCAGTGGCACTATGTATATGTGTGTCTGACTGTGTGTATGTCTGTGTGTGTGTGTCTGTATCTGACTGTGTGTATGTCTGTGTGTGTGTCTGTTGCTGACTGTGTGTGTGTGTCTGTTTCTGACTGTGTGTATGTCTGACTGTGTATATGTCTGACTGAGTGTGTGTGTGTGTCTGTTGCTGACTGTGTGTGTGTTGCTACAGAGGCATATTGGGGGTTGATGGGGCTGTATTCCCCCACCACAACTGGCACGACCCTCTCTCCATGTCACCTACCCCCTTCCCCTTGATGCTGGCACATTCCTATCTCTGTCTCACTTAAACTCCCCCATCTGGAGCTGGTATGTCCCCCTCTCTGTGTCACTCACCCTTCCCACCCACCCCAGTGCTGGCACATTACCCTCTCTGTGTTTATAAAACATGGAGGACTATCTGGGTGCATTACACTATATGGAGAACTATGGGATGCATTATATTATCTAGAGGACTATGGGGAGTGCATTATAATATATGGAGGACTACGAGGGTGCATTATACTATATGGAGCACTATGATGATGCATTATAATTTATGGAGACAATTATACTATATGGAAGCCATTATAATACTTAGAGGCCTCTGTGGGAGCGTGATAATACTTGAAGGGGTATGAGGGAGCCTCTATACTTTATGCAGGGCTATTTGAGGGCTGTGTGGAGGTCTTAAACAGTGTGAAGCGATATAGGGGCCATTATCCTCTTTGTGGGTCCATTATACTGTATGGAGGACTGTGTGGGGGTCACAGTGAGGATCATATCATAGAACTGGGGTAGTCTTATACGGCGAGTATATTCCAAATTCTATATTTTAACTGGAAAAGTTGGGGTCGTCTTATACGCCGGAAAATACGGTATGTGTGTGTTCAAAAAATGTATCATTATTAAGCTTGAACAAGAGACCTTAAGAGTCTTGAAAGATGCGATTTGTTACCATCTTTTCAGTTCGCCATTAAAAGGTATCAACCCCTGAGGACTCTCAGATTCTAATATTTCTCTACGTTAGCCGTGGGACTATAGAACCAAACATTTTCTTTACAATACACTTGAACAGATGGAAGTACTGCTACTTCAAGACATCTTGAAGAAGTGATCCACAGTGACCTTGATATTGGTAAACCCTTGCACCTCAAGAAGATCACTGACAAAGTCTATGGAAAATTCGGCCCAGGATTCTTGTGGTATAGGAAAAATCTGAACAGAACCACTTTACATGAGGGACAGAACTACAAACACTGAGGGCCAGATGCAAGAAGTCTTTGATATCTTGTCTCCATTGGAGAAAACGATAGAAAAGAATTCAGCAGTTTGTTTACTTCTTAGGTGATCAGAGAGAAGACAAGAATTAGCTGGAGAAAACTCTTTCAAATTGAGTTCTTTTGAGACCAGTAAAATTTTAGGAGAATCGGAAGTTGTAGAGACAGAAGGAAGGATACGACTGCAATTACATGTGAGGGCATGTCTTCAGAGTCATCACATATGCTAAAGGATCTGGATAGGACGAGTCCTGCATTTTTTTATTGGCAGGACCGTAGATGAAGATTAAGTCAAACCATGAGAAGAAGAGATTATCAAACTCAATATAGACTCAGACTCTAAATATTCTAGATTTTTGTGCTTAGTGTAGATGGCACTACCATGCTTCAGTGCTTGGTACTCGTATCAAGTAGTTGGATGCTCAGATGGGTGCAACTGGAGTACCAAAGTATAATGGAGGTCAATGAGGAACTTGAGCATTTTTCTGGAAGAGTTTCTGTAAAAATTCTCAGAAACTCTGACATCTGACATCCCAGTCTTTTCCAATGGCGGATACGCCCGCCTGGCATCTACTTTCATAGATCAATGGAACATTAGTGACTTACAAGTCTTTTACAATGGCGGATACGCCCACCTGGCATTTACTCTCATACATTAACAGAACATTAGTGACTTACCAGTCTTTTCCATTGGCGGATACGTCCGCCTGGCATTTACTCTCATACATTAACAGAACATTAGTGACTTACCAATCTTTTACAATGGCGGATACGCCCACCTGGCATTTACTCTCATACATTAACAGAACATTAGGGACTTACCAGTCTTTTACAATGGCAGATACGCCCGCCTGGCATTTACTCTCATACATTAACAGAACATTAGTGACTTACCAGTCTTTTCCAATGGCGGATACGCCCACCTGGCATTTACTCTCATACATTAACAGAACATTAGTGACTTACCAGTCTTTTCCAATGGCGGATACGTCCGCCTGGCATTTACTCTCATACATTAACAGAACATTAGTGACTTACCAATCTTTTACAATGGCGGATACGCCCACCTGGCATTTACTCTCATACATTAACAGAACATTAGGGACTTACCAGTCTTTTACAATGGCAGATACGCCCGCCTGGCATTTACTCTCATACATTAACAGAACATTAGTGACTTACCAGTCTTTTCCAATGGCGGATACGCCCACCTGGCATTTACTCTCATACATTAACAGAACATTAGGGACATCCCAATCTTTTCCAATAGTGGAAAGACCCGCCTGGCATTTACTTTCATACTTTGTTACAGTGTGTCAGTGCAGGCATCACAACCCACACACTGACCTCGCAGTCCACCATCCAGGAAACTGCCTCACTGAGATCACTAACTCTTGTTGGTTCCAGACCCCCAACAGGACTGAAGGTTCTTGAACACCAAGACAGTCCAGGCTCCCCCATGGTCTCCTTCCCGCATGTCTTCCAAGACACCAGCCACTTCCAAACATACCATCCCAGCTGCCTTCCAGGTCACTGGCTGCTCCAAACACTGAGAGCCCTCACATGTTCTGCCGCTCTCTGCAGACATCCATGGTCTCTGTCAGCTCATGTGATCACACAAACACACGTTACACGGTATGAGCCACACCCATTTTCTCAACAACTTGCAAATTTAACTCTCATAGCACTACATGTCCCATAGTGACCTTTCTGGATTTCTATTGCAGAGCATAATTTGTGAACTACAAGTCCCAGTATACATATTGGCAATGCAGCAATATATATTGTATATGGTGCATGCAGTGATTCATCCAAAGAGGAATGATGATGAAGAAAAGTGCAAACATTTTTTTAGCCTGATTCTTATTGGCATTTGCAAAAAAAATACTCAAGATCTGCTCCTTGAAAAAAATATAAAATTAATACCGGTATAATAAATAAAATTGCAAAATAATCACAAAATTGTAAAGGAGTGGACCGATCATTTGGCCAATAATGAAGAACAATGTGATGGTTGGCCATTGATAGGGGCTACTGATGGCTCGATGTTCTCCCACATGTCCCCAGTCCCCATTGCCCCCCGGTTATAGTATATAAGGGAAGATCATAGAGATCAGTGGACTGAAGGTTTAGACACCAGCGCCTTTATTATAACCGAATCTGTAGTATTATTGTATTTTTTATCCAATTTAAACTCATTGTATGTATTTAAATAAAAACAATAAAACTATCCATCTCAAGTCTCTTTTATACATTTTCTGTCTCAATTGCAATATCTGGAGGCCATTTGGATTAAGGTAATGGTTTATTAATAATTCTCACTAAAGAAAATGCACAAATAGTAAAAATAGTCATAAATAGCCACCACATGACAATCAGGGCTGGCTGGAGCCTCTTTCCCTGGGTGGCAGTTAGGTATCCCCGGCCCTGGTTGAGAAGCGGGGGGGGGGGGGGTGCTGTCGGGTCCGGTCCGGCAGCCTTGAGAAGCGGGGGGGGGGGGGGCTGTGCTGTCGGGTCCGGTCCGGCAGCCTTGAGAAGCGGGGGGGGGGGGGGGGGGGGGGGGGTGCTGTCAGGTCCTCACCTCCTCCAGCCGCAAAGCGAGCCCGCCTGCCGCAAACCGTCGCGCCGGCCGCAACGCAACGCCCGCGGCCTGCCCGTTTCTGCAGGGGGCGGCCCTAATGGTGGACTATACCACCAGCCCAGGGGGCACTTGCCCGCCCCTGATGACAATGATGATTACTTTGTCCAACTATGGGTTTCGCCTGATTATAGCGGCTTCATCTGGAGCTTGATGATTATCTTACTTAAATACTCCTAACTTAAACTGCAAGGCTAACGATTTAAATTAAAAAAGAATAAAAAATAAATAAAGATAAAATATAACAATATAGATAAAGTCCGGTTCGGGATGTGTTCCAGTCTCTCTGATATAACATTGATATTTATAAATGTGAACTGCTAATAGTAAAGTAGTTTTACATTATATTCTTAGTTGAATGAACATGTTTGATTGTGTGCAGACATTTTTTGGAATATTTCCTCAATATTAGTTGCAAGATATCAAAATAATACTAATAGGTCAACATTATATTAACATGAAGTAATGTAATGAACTTACATCATGTGAATATATGTTTATGTTAAGACATACCTCAATATATGATTGAAAATGGAGGTCACAGAGATACAGCACACAGTGGCCTAGAGCCCAGTGGTCAGGGATGCAAAATTGAATTTGCCCCCCCATGTTGGTCAGATGCATGGGCCCTTGTAGCATTCTAAATCCTATAAAGACATACAGTATGAGTTACCCCACCTCCTGCTTCATTATGTACCAATGTCCCCCATCCTTGGAGCGTTCCTACTATATATGTCTACCATCCTGGGCCCCTTCCTGGTACAGTTGTGGCCAAAAGTATTGACCCCCCTGCAATTCTGTCAGATAATACTTAGTTTCTTCCTGAAAATGATTGCAATCACAAATTCTTTGCTATTATTATCTTCATTTAATTTGTCTTCAATGAAAAAACACAAAAAGAATTGGATGTAATTCCACCAAACATAAAAAAAGGGGGTGGACAAAAGTATTGGCACTCTTAGAAAAATCATGTGATGCTTCTGTAATTAGTGTAATTAACAGCACCTGTAACTTACCTGTGGCACCTAACAGGTGTTGGCAATAATTAAATCACACTTGCAGCCAGTTGACATGGATTAAAGTTGACTCAACCTCTGTCCTGTGTCCTTGTGTGTACCACATTGAGCATGGAGAAAAGAAAGAAGACCAAAGAACTGTCTGAGGACTTGAGAAACCAAATTGTGAGGAAGCATGAGCAATCTCAAGGCTACAAGTCCATCTTAGTGATGAGCGAATCCTAAATTACTCGGAATCGCTTGACTCTAGCGAGTCCGAGCACAGGACTCGCTACTCGTTGCGAGTCTAGCGAGTCCAATGTTAATGAATGGGGAAGCGAGTAATAGCGAGTAGTGTGCGATTTACAAATCACAGATGTGTCTCGGAAGCTTCAGCCTGAAGCAATCCTAGTTTTGTCAGAGTCTCTGCCATTGATTTGCATTGGACTCGTTTACTTTGCAAGTAATCGCTGGGAAACTCGCACAGATAAGAGTCCTGTCTGCTCTGTACAGGCTGCCGCAGCTCCAGGGTCCTAGAGCCCGCCTGCTGCCTGATGTAGCAGAGCTGAGATTGTTCTCAGTCTGCTCATGCCCTGTGCATAGACATCTATATCTATGCACAGGGATGAGCAGAGAGGACATCGCGTTTTGGACTGCGTCGGACGGAAGAGGATTTTTTTAATTAAAGATGGAGTCCCTAATAGCTTTTTTTTTTATTTCAATAAAATTTTCTCTTGTTGTTTTTAAACAATTTATAGAATTCATGGGGTCATTCTAATATTGCGTACGCCATAAATTTCGGCTAGGCCAGCTATAATACAAGCTGCCCCCTAACCTCTTTATTACCAGGCGTGCCACCGCCACCGGCACTGATAAGAGCGGTTCAGCCCAGAGATGCGCTTCAATAACGCGCCATCTTCTGGGCGGCTGCGGGCTGCAATTGCAGCGGGGGTGCCCAGAAAGCTTTGGGCATCTCGCGCTGCGGATTCCAGCCCCAGCTGCTTGGGCTGTACCTGCTGACTAGGAATTGCCGAGCCCCACGCATTTTTTAATTATTTAACATAAATTCGAGATTCGACTCTGAGACTCTATTTCTGAACTCTGACTCTGAGACTCTGACTCTGAGATTCTGACTCTGAACTCTGACTCTGACACTCTGACTCTGAGACTCTGAGACTCTGACTCTGAGATTCTGACTCTGAATTCTGACTCTGAGACTCTGACTCTGAGACTCTGACTCTGACTCTGAGACTCTGAACTCTGACACTCTGAGACTCTGACACTCTGAGACTCTGAGACTCTGACTCTGAGACTCTGACTCTGAGACTCTGACTCTGAGACTCTGACTTCTGAGCTCTGACTGAGGCTGACGACTCTGACTCTGACTGAGACTCTGACTCTGGCTCTGAGGGTGAGACTCTGAATCTGAGACTCTGACTCTGAGACTCTGACTCTGAGACTCTGAGTCTGACTCTGAGACTCTGACTCTGAGACTCTGACTCTGAGACTCTGAGTCTGACTCTGAGACTCTGACTCTGAGACTCTGACTCTGAGACTCTGACTCTGAGACTCTGACTCTGGCTCTGAGGGTGAGACTCTGACTCTGAGACTCTGAGACTCTGACTCTGACTCTGACTCTGAGACTCTGACTCTGAGACTCTGAGTCTGAGTCAGACTCTGACTCTGAGACTCTGACTCTGAGACTCTGACTCTGAAATTCATGAAATAATAAAAAAAAAATGCGTGGGGCTCCGCGCTAAGCAGCTGGGGGCTGGAATCCGCAGCGCAGGGATGCCCAAGCTTTCTGGGCACCCCCCGCTGCAAATTGCAGCCCGCAGCCGCCCCAGAAGATGGCGCGTTCATTGAAGCGCCATCCTCTGGTGCTGAACCCCGCTCTTCCAGCGGCCCTGGTGGCGGTGGCACGCTGGGTAATAAAGGGGTTAATACCAGCTTTGTTATACAAGCTGGTATTAAGCCCGAGATTCTTAATGTCAGGCCACGTTTGACCCAGCCACTAAGAATCTCCAATAAAGGGTTAAAAAAACACAACACAGAGAAAATTTTTTATTTGAAATAAAAAAAAAAGCCATTAGGGACTCCATCTTTAATTAAAAAAATCCTCTTCCGTCCGACGTAGTCCAAAACGCGATGGCCTCTCTGCTACATACCCTGTGCATAGATATAGATGTCTATGCACAGGGAATGAGCAGACTGAGAACAATCTCAGCTCTGCTACATCATGTCTGTGAGCAGGCGGGCTCTAGGACCCTGGAGCTGCACAGAGAAGACAGCTGGACTCGACTCGCAAAGTAACAGCAGTTACTTTGCGAGTTTCCCTGCTATCACTGGCACAGTAGCCGAGTCTAATGCAAGACAATAGCAATCCTAGTTTTGTCAGCGTTTGCCATTGATTTGCATTGGACTCGTGCGAGTAAACGCTGGGAAACTCGCAGAGTACCGAGTCCTGCGAGTCCCTTACTACTCGCCGAGTAACGAGTCCTAGCGAGTAGATTCGCCCATCCCTAGTCCATCTCCAAAGACCTGAATGTTCCTGTGTCTACCGTGCACAGTGTCATCAAGAAGTGTAAAGCCCATGGCACTGTGGCTAACCTCCCTAGATGTGGACGGAAAAGAAAAATTGATGAGAAATTTCTCAATGCAAAGCAATTATGCCTGCACATATTTCCCTGAAGGTAATCATATTAACTGAAGGAGACAATGATTTGAATCACCTGCCCCCTTTTAATTCACCAATTCTACTTAATTAAATCACAATGACACGGGGATATTAGCTGTTTCATATCCCACAACTTGGGAATTTTACAGTATTTTACCATGATTGTACTATATTGTTCTTATACTGCTGTAAGGCAGGTTTGCTTTTTGAAGTTTGTCCTTTCTGTCTCCCTGTAGTCCATCTCTGATGTCAGTAATCCCACCCTTTCTTCCTCTTCTGTTGGTATTTGTCAGCCATCATTAACTGATGTTCATTCTCTTTACATCTCTTGGTCACAATAGTCTTTTCACCTGCTGGAATTACTTCTATTGTGCATAACACAAGAACTCAGCCAAAGAATAATCCTCTCTTGTAGTCCTCCTTTGTGCCTCTGCAGCTGAGCTGACACTGTCTGATGAAGGTCTAGGTGTGAGTACTGGTTCAATATGGACATCCATAGAAACACTTTCTAAAGAGCCCCACGCTTGCAGCCTAGTTATGGAGTCATAATAAGTAGTCTATCCTCGTTAACACTTTCTCCTGAGCTAATGCAAGATCACTAAAATTATGTAAACAGGTAGAATTGGGACACAACTGAAATTCAGTGGAAATTCAGTTTTTGTGATTGAATACATTTTTAAGGCACATAAAGTGCTAACCAATGAGTGTCACATGTTGAGCGCTCCACAGTCCATGTGAATTGCTCTGCTGCAGTTTTATTCTGAGTAGAATTCCTTTGGTTCTTTTAGGGTTAATGCTTAACCTGCTGTTGCTGTCTATGTGTGGTGTGCTGCTCTGCTTTGGAGGTGGAGGTGAAGATTCCTCAGGTGACCACGCCCCTAGTATTTAAATCAAAATCCAAAGGAGTAGTGCTTAGATGATCCGTGCTGCCGTCGGGATGAATGACCAGGAAGACAAGGCTTCTTAGAATGCTGCTGCTTTATTCCCTACGCATTTTGGTGCAGTCCCAGCACCTTCCTCAGGGGTACACTAGATTTGTCAGGTAACCACGCCCCTGGTATTTAAATAGCCTCCTCTTCCTCAAGCTGATGTCACTGATAGAGTTGCACTCAGTCTTTAATCGTGTGAGCGGAAGATGTCCCTGCACTTGCTGAAGCTTCCTTGTGCTTGATCTTTGGAAGCTGTTGTGTATTCCTGTCCATGGTGGGAGGTAAGAGAGAGAAGCACAGGGCTATTTGAGGAGCAAAGTGCAAGGGTGGTGGCCTAGACCTCCTCCCCATCTCAGGTACCTCTAAGTACAGGACTAGCCAGGGACCCCAGTCCAGGGTCAGACAAGCCACCCAGCTTTCCTTGCCTGTTACTACCATTTCGCTACATATAAAGTGCCATGGAATAAATGGCACTATAATAATAATAATCCAAAATTTGCTATATCATTACAGTGATACTGAACCACCGTGCTGCCTAGTTGTGGACAATCCCTTTTGAATCCACTTGTTTCCCCCTATTAAAAAAATACACCTTGTGCTCACCTCCTGTGCATTTCAGTGCTGTTGTTTATTGCTGCTTGGGGCTCACATGACATTGTGACATCACGCAAGCCCCACGTCCAATCACCGCCGGCTTCTGTCTCCCCCCTTTGGACAAAACAAGCTAAGAACAGGAAGTGATGCTGCGGCTGCCACTCACTACCTCCTGATAGATTGTTTGGACAGTAGTGGACAACCCCTTTAATCTAGGGTTATTGCCAAGATAAAACATGGAGGCTGGTTTCACACTTGTGTTCAGGTGTGATCAGACTATAAATGCATTCAACCTCATCCGGGTTTAATTTTGCACCCGTATGCATCCGCAGCAGTAATATTCCAGATCCAAGTGTTGGATCAGGCAAAAAACAGTTGTGGTTGCATACGGTTGCATCCATTTTTTTGCCTGATCCTTTGGAAAGTTGACACTTTACATAGAATACGCCTAATGGGAGGTTATTGGGAGGGGTCTAGGCACACTCAGTTTGAAAACCGGATACAGCCTGGCCTGACCTGTTCCTGAGCAAATCTGGCCCCTTTGAAGCCCATTTTATTTTTTGCCACAGTGCGCCAAATCTGGTGACATCAGGCTTTTTAACCAGCCGCAAAATCACAACTTTGTGTATTCAGGGGGAAGTAATGAAACCACTCCCAGGCTGGCACATTGGGAGTGATTTGGAGATTCTCCAGGTAAATGCTGCTTTTAATGGTTTATTTGTATGTTGGAGGCTGTTTGGCACAATTAAAATAAAAATATATAGAGTAAGACCACCCAGATGAGATTGCCTTGACGTAGCAGGGTGGCTCAAAACATTGATCAATATTTTGCCAAATATCTCAATTTTATAATATTATAGAGGTGGAAAGAATATGTGTACGGTTTTTATTGCAAGCTAATTTCTGGTAGCGCTGGCTCTTTTGCTGATTTAGTTTTTTTTCTGACTCATTGAGTCCCATGGTCTGCAGTATCATCTCTATGCCGACAACACCCAGATCTATCTGTCCGGACCTTACATCATCTCCTTACTATCCAAGATTCCACAATGTCTGTCCGCCATGTCATCCTTCTTCTCTGCTCGCTTTCTAAAACTAAACATGGACAAAACTGAGCTCATCCTCTTCCCCCTAAATTACTCTCCCCCTCTACTAAACCGATCCATTTCTGTCAATGACTGCTCCCTCTCCCCAGTCCCTCACGCTAGGTGCTTCGGTGTAATCATCGACTCTTTCCTCTCCTTCAAGCCCCCACATCCAAGCCCTCGCCACCTATTGCCAACTCCAGCTCAAAAACATTTCCAGGATCCGCACTTTCCTTGACCAAGACACTGCTAAAACACTTGTTCATGCCCTTATTATCTCCCGCCTCGACTACTGTAACCTTCTGCTCACTGGCCTCCCTGCCAGCTCCCTTGCACCGCTCCAATCTATCCTAAACTCTGCTGCCCGACTAATCCATCTGTCCTCCCACTACTCCCCTGTCTCCCCCCTCTGTCAAGCCCTTCACTGGCTCCCAATTTCCCAGAGACCCCGGTTCAAAACCCCTACCATGACATACAAAGCCATCCACAACCTGTCCACTCCGTACATCTCTGTCATGGTCTCCCTATACCTACCCTCGCACAACCTGCGATCCACTCAAGAGCTCCTCCTCTACTCCCCGCTCATCTCCTCTTCTCACAATTGCCTACATGATTTCTCCCATGCATCCGCTATACTCTGGAACTCTCTGTCCCACCACATCAGACACTCTCCTACCCTGGGAACCTTCAAAGAAGCCTAAAGACCCACCTCTTCCGACAAGCCTAAAGTGAGACTCGGTCCACCGCTCCCCCGCATAATCAGCTTTACTCCCTCCTACTGTATCCCCACCCATCCCTCGTAGACTGTGAGCCCTCGCGGACAGGGTCCTCTCCCCTTCTGTACCTGTGTGACTTGATTGTCCATGCTGATTGTACTTGTCTTTCTTTTCCCCTTCCATATGTAAAGCACCATGGAATCTAATGGTGCTATAATAATAAATAATAATAATAACAAGTGTTCCGCTGGTCAGCGCTGCTATAACTTCAGCTGCACCTCAGTCCAGATGTTACGACTTCCCTAAGAGCCGCTATTCCGAGGAGGAAGAAGCCTTTCAGGTGTAATTTGCAGGTGAGGACAAAGTTCGCAGCCATAAAGAATAACACAGATTTCCTTGAAGGCTGTGAAACTGAATTTTTTTGAGCGACCTTGAACCAAGGAAGCAAATCCAGCCAATCATTGATGGGAGTTGAAGAAAAATTGTAAATATTGCTCCATGGACCGATTGATCCTCTAAATCTGCTTAATATTTTTGGGATTATAAACTGAGGAGAAGGCAGAGCTTTCTCCGCCACCTGGAAATAAATTGTACACTAAAGACTATGTTCGCTGGAGCAAAATAGGTTTGCACCGCTCTGAATGTGTTCCCAACTAAAATCTATGTTTCCACTTCTATGTTTTAGGAGCCTCAATATAATATAAGGATTCCTGGGACAGATCAGGACTACAAGATCCCAGGTAACTTCAGCTGCTCCACAACTAATGGGGTGTACTTAATTATATGTGCAAAATGTGCGAGTGGGAACCTGTATGTAGGGGAGATGGGGCAACAACTCAGAACGAGGATGAAACTCTCATCAACACACAATAAAGGAAAGAAGGATAGATCTACCTGTGCCTAAACACTTCTGTAGCCCTGTTGACACCATAATGGATATGAAAATACTAGCTGTAAAAGGTCATTTCAAATCCCAAAGAGTCTGGGAATATAAAGTTATGATAAACCTTTGTCACAGTCAGAGCAGGAATGAATGTGCCACATGGATTTGTCTTTTTATATCAATTGAGGAAACTTCAAATCTTGGACTAACATCTAATCAAAGGACAATCAACTATCTACTTCTTATCTCTGGACACTGATGTTTACTGCCGCAGATGCTCTCTTCCCCCTTCCCAAGCCTTGCCGTCCTGTGGTATGCTTCACCTCACTTGGTTTATGTACTACATTATCCAACCCTCTATCTGTGTGTATATGCTGTATATTCCGGCATATAAGACGACTTTTTAACCCCTAAAAATCTTCTCCCAAGTCGGGGGTCGTCTTATACGCCGGGTACAGGGCGCCACCTACTGAGAAAAAGAAACGCCGGCAGCTGCAGGGGGCCTGCCGTGCTTAATATAAGGCCCCCCTCCCCGAAAATGAGTTGTAAGAGGCAGGCAAAAAAAAAATTCATACTCACCTGCCTCCGCCTCCCATGTCCTCCGCAGTTTCCCGCTGCCACCACCGCCGTGTACGTAGCCGCCGGGCTCCATGGATGTGCGACAATAAGCCATCAGCCAATCAGGTGGCTGCTGGCGTCTGATTGGCCGCGGCATTACCGTACATTTCCTGTACGGAAGTAATTGCACCGCTCAGTGTAGATGTACGGTAATGCCAGGGCCAATCAGACGCCAGCAGCCGCCTGATTGGCTGATGGCTTATTATCGTACATCTACGGTGCCCGGCTACGTACAGTGGCGGTGGCAGTGGCAGCGGTAAGCTCCGGCAGGCTCCGGTGACACCGCAGTGGCACTATGTATATGTGTGTCTGACTGTGTGTATGTCTGTGTGTGTGTGTCTGTATCTGACTGTGTGTATGTCTGTGGTTGTGTCTGTTGCTGACTGTGTGTGTGTGTCTGTTTCTGACTGTGTGTATGTCTGACTGTGTGTATGTCTGACTGAGTGTGTGTGTGTGTCTGTTGCTGACTGTGTGTGTGTGGCTACAGAGGCATATTGGGGGTTGATGGAGGCTGCAGAGGAATATTGGGGGTTGATGGGGCTGTATTTCCCCACCACAACTGGCACGACCCTCTCTCCATGTCACCTACCCCCTTCCCCTTGACGCTGGCACATCCCTATCTCTGTCTCACTTAAACTCCCCCATCTGGAGCTGGTATGTCCCCCTCTCTGTGTCACTCACCCTTCCCACCCACCCCAGTGCTGGCACATTACCCTCTCTGTGTTTATAAAACATGGAGGACTATCTGGGTGCATTACACTATATGGAGAACTATGGGATGCATTATATTATCTAGAGGACTATGGGGAGTGCATTATAATATATGGAGGACTACGAGGGTGCATTATACTATATGGAGCACTATGATGATGCATTATAATTTATGGAGACAATTATACTATATGGAAGCCATTATAATACTTAGAGGCCTCTGTGGGAGCGTGATAATACTTGAAGGGGTATGAGGGAGCCTCTATACTTTATGCAGGCTATTTGAGGGCTGTGTGGAGGTCTTAAACAGTGTGAAGCGATATAGGGGCCATTATTCTCTTTGTGGGTCCATTATACTGTATGGAGGACTGTGTGGGGGTCACAGGGAGGATCATATCATAGAACTGGGGTAGTCTTATACGGCGAGTATATTCCAAATTCTATATTTTAACTGGAAAAGTTGGGGGTCGTCTTATACGCCGGAAAATACTGTATGTGTGTGTTCAAAAAATGTATCATTATTAAGCTTGAACAAGAGACCTTAAGAGTCTTGAAAGATGCGATTTGTTACCATCTTTTCAGTTTGCCATTAAAAGGTATCAACCCCTGAGGACTCTCAGATTCTAATATTTCTCTACGTTAGCTGGGGACTATAGAACCAAACATTTTCTTTACAATACACTTGAACAGATGGAAGTACTGCTACTTCAAGACATCTTGCAGAAGTGATCCACAGTGACCTTGATATTGGTAAACCCTTGCACCTCAAGAAGATACTAACAAAGTCTATGGAAAATTCGGCCCAGGATTCTTGTGGTATAGGAAAAAGCTGAACAGAACCACTTTACATGAGGGACAGAACTACAAACACTGAGGGCCAGATGCAAGAAGTCTTTGATATCTTGTCTCCATTGGAGAAAACGATAGAAAAGAATTCAGCAGTTTGTTTACTTCTTAGGTGATCAGAGAGAAGACAAGAATTAGCTGGAGAAACTCTTTCAAATTGAGTTCTTTTGAGACCAGTAAAATTTTAGGAGAATCGGAAGTTGTAGAGACAGAAGGAAGGATACGACTGCAATTACATTTGAGGGCATGTCTTCAGAGTCATCACATATGCTAAAGGATCTGGATAGGACGAGTCCTGCATTTTTTTATTGGCAGGACCGTAGATGAAGATTAAGTCAAACCATGAGAAGAAGAGATTATCAAACTCAATATAGACTCAGACTCTAAATATTCTAGATTTTTGTGCTTAGTGTAGATGGCACTACCATGCTTCAGTGCTTGGTACTCGTATCAAGTAGTTGGATGCTCAGATGGGTGCAACTGGAGTACCAAAGTATAATGGAGGTCAATGAGGAACTTGAGCATTTTCTGGAAGAGTTTCCGTAAAAATTCTCAAGTTCTCCATTAATTTATACTACACTCAGGTACTCAAGTTGTGCCAATCCAAGCATTCAAATGCTTGTTACAAGTATCGAGCACCTGAGCATGATAGTGCCCACTCATCACTAAGGTCACCAGTAACTCCTTTATGTACTTGTCACTATTCCTCAAGGGCTAATTTCATGGCCAAGAGTTCAGGGTCAAGGTGGAAAAAATATCTTGGAGTTGATTTGTGACTCTAGAGGCTCACAGGTCAGAAATGTATCCACAACCACAAAGCAACATAATAAATCCTCCATTAAAACCATTATTGCTGAGTTTGTGATCCTTTCTCACCTCTACATTCCGCACTGTTCCGGGACGCTATAAGGAAGTAGAAGATCTTCAGGTTAGAATTTAAACATTGACCCCTGTATTAAATCTTAAGGAACAAATAAAAAAAAAGTACTAAAATAGGCGTAGGCAAGATCTGAAGTATATTCACATATAAGAGGCTGTAAAAAGAAGACTTTGGCCTAACGTCTTGCTGGTTCATTCTGAGCACAGAGCGCAGAAGCTGCAGACGTCTCATCAAGCCATGGAGGATGAAGAACGGAGGAGGAAAATTAGAGACTTCACCTTTGACAAATGTAAAAGGGGCAACCAGGGTTTCCAGAGGATCCTCCTGCAGCTGTTCGGATACGTCGGCCATGGGAAGTCGTCATTTATCAACACCGCGATGTGTGTGTGGTTCAACAGTGACTATAAAAATCGCGCAAGGGCAGCGGGTACAGATGAGAGTCGCACGACGGAAAGGTTGACTTACCAGTTGACCAAGAACATCGTCCTGGTGGACAACAGGGGCTGCTCCAGAATGAACACGTACGAGACCGGCGAGATCTTTGCCCAACTTGGTAAGTGTGAGAAGGGAAGAACGGGCTTCTTACGGAGGTTCTCCAGGAAATTATCACTTAATTATGTCTTGGGGCTATAATGTATGAATCACGTGTGTGAGTGTATGGAGGGGTCCAGGACATGACCATCAGTGGTCACCGTTTCCTCAAACTCATCGTCACTTACTGTATCTTCTCAGTGTATGCATGGCTACAATTAGTCAAGTTATCAGTCAAGATTTGCATGATGGACAGACAGTATAGACATTAGTATACACTTATATTTCAGTTATAATAGAAAAGAGAAGTAGAGTCTTGTATATAAGGATGCAGAGGGTGTAATGTTACCATATTTCTGAATTATAAAACACAATTTGTGTTCCCTCAAAATTGGGGGGACAATGTGGGTGTATCTTACTATCGGATATAGCTGACCGGGGCGTCGGGAGTTACAGGAGGCAGGGATGGTTATACTGCAATGAATGAATCCTATAATAGCATATAGTCAGGATACCCAGAAAAAAAAAAGAAGTGTCACAGAAGAAGGAGTAAAAATATTGTACTCTAAGTTTTTAGACATGGAAAAATAAAATATAAAGTGCAGAGAAAATCATATAAGCTGTAAACCTTTTCTGTGAGTAGTGCCACTTCCCCGACGTGCGTTTCAGCCATCGTGTCTTCTTCTGGGGGAGAGACATCACACTTAAATACACAGTGGTTTTTAATAAGAAGATTTATTGAAGTCTGAGGCTGTGGATTCTTTAATGTACGAGCAGTGGGATTTGGGTCTTTCCGCACTTGATGCTATGATGATCGTGCGGCGTTACTGTTTATAGATTCTGAAGTTGGAACATTGATCCAGGAAGCTCAACCCGTCTTATCTAGTTTCACCCTTAAAATTATGAAACTGTAAAATGCTGAGTGTATAAGGAACTCCTTACAGTAAATATAACTCATTATAAGATTGTAACACAATTTTAGAGACATTCATGACATCTCTTGGACTCCGCCTGTTTAGAGGACGGAGATCCCTGATCTCTAGTTCTGATTGTTTCAGGGGCCTCGACGACAGGAGTGATGACCGCTTGTAAGGGGGAGGTACAGCCACTTTAAATTGTTCACATATTCTTTTAATGTAAGGAGGTGTTTGGGGTCCTACTTCGGTATTACACAATTAACAGGGCGAGAGATGAGTAAACGTCCAAGAACCTTTCTTACATACAAGCCAAAATGTCCATAAAACAATCCACCACACAAAGGGTAAAATAGTCCAGGAACACGGATGCAGTCTAGAACAATATACAGTCCAGGAACACGGATACAGTCAGAACAATATACAGTCCAGGAACACGGATATAGTCCAGAACAATATACAGTCCAGGAACACGGATACAGTCTAGAACAATATACAGTCCAGGAACACGGATATAGGCCAGAATAATATACAGTCCCGGAACACAGATATAGTCAGAACAATATACAGTCCAGGAACACGGATATACTGTAGTCCAGAACAATATACAGTCCAGGAACACGGATACAGTCCAGAACAATATACAGTCCAAGAACACGGATATAGTCCAGAACAATATACAGTCCAGGAACACGGATATAGTCCAGAACAATATACAGTCCAGGAACACAGATATAGTCCAGAACAATAATAGTTCAGGAACGGATACAGTTCAGAACAATATACAGTCAAGGAACATGGATACAGTCCAGAACAATATACAGTCCAGGAACACTGATACAATCCAGAACAATATACAGTCCAGGAACACGGATGCAGTCCAGAACAATATACAGTCCAGGAACACAGATATAGTCCAGTAACGAGATAAATGTCTCGGAGATGAGAGTCACAATCCTCCATGACTCTTGAAATGTCAGTACGGCTCCCGATACTTCTCTATATATTGCTCCTCCAACAGTTTCTTCTAGAATTATCAGTGTTAGCATCAGCATCCCACAAAGGATTTATCTTACTGGTCTCTCTGTTCTCCTTAGGCCCCATTCTTCTATACAGGTGTAGGCAGGTAGGTTGGCTGGTTTTCAGCCCCCCCCCTCTTCAGACCTGTAGGGTCTGATCTGCCTTTACCTTTCTTTATACATGTCTTTCTGCCTTCATGTCTTGCATCAGATAGGATGTGTATGGGGTTAGAGGAGAGGCGGTCAGAGTTGGGTTTAGAGGCTGATGACCTATCCGGCATCAACACAGAGAGAGACAGGACGAGGTGGTTATGTGCCAGGAAAGTTGGGAGCATAGAGGATCCAGCTGTGGGCGCTCTACATACTGTGGCCCTAACCACAGGACATGATACATATGGGACATATTCTCAGACAACTGATATATCCTAATGTTAAGACCAAGAGGATCAGGTTAAAAGTGCATCCATCCAATTGTGGATGTCCTCATGCCAAGTCAGGATAAGTAGAAGCTTCTGATTGAAGAAACCAGTTGTCATTGTGGCGCTGATCTTACACTCGTCAGGAGACAAGACCCAAAATCAACAGAAGTAACTGAACAAGAAGAAAGTGTGCAAAAGTGATAACGCATTACATTCATTCTGATTCTTTTATTCAGAGTTTTTATCAATTATTTGACTGCAAAATGTTATTTTTCAGCTAATTTGCTGCCTCTGGACAAGCCGGTGGGTTGGAGTAAAGGATTTGAGCTGGTGAACAGGATTGTGGAGGCCGAGCCCCTCGTCAAAGCTTCAGATTTCACTATTCCTATATTTGTGTACAGGTAGGAGACAAAACCTGTAGCAAAGCCCCCATCTTACCGTACGTACTGGGGTTAATGTATGCGGCAGAGGGGCAAATGAGGTCCCTTAAAGTGTAAATGTCATTTCATTGAAAAAAAAACAACAATCATGCACTGGTTGTTAATGATGGATCACATAGCAGCTAAGATAATGTTTTTTTGTGCTATATGACTTATTTTCTCACAATTTTCTGTGCTCTTTTAAACACTACATTTTATGGCTGTGTAGGCATTGCCAGCAGCTGCCAGCACTGTGTATGTATTACCACAGCTTCTGAGAGCAGTCTGATAGGGAGCTGTGTGACAGCAGAGAAAGGGTTAACAGAGATTGTGACTGAACTGTGCGGAGACAGATGACAATTCAGACGCTTGTGCCAAGGAAAGAGGCGTTTACACTGACCTTCTGATGTTGCTTAGCAACTGTGCTGTAGGCTGAGCTAATCTGATACATTGTTTCTTCACCAGCTGCAGTCAGCAGTGTTGACCACACCCCCTTCCCTTATATGGTTGCATGCCCTGTATTCACTGATGTCCAATCTGAGAGATAATAAACATATGTCTGTTTCACACACAGTCTAATGGGGACACCTTGTAGAAGGTTTATGAATGGTTTTCAACCAGAATTTTCTAATGAAGTATATTTGAAGGTTTATTAAAATCATTTGCTCTACATTATCATTATATAAAAATGTAAATGGCGGTTACGCTTTAAAGGATATCCGTCACCAGGTTTTTTCTACCTCATCCTATGAGGTAGAGAGATAGAGAGATGACATCTGCTGTCTCTGCACCCCTTATAGTTACATCTAGAACTCCCCATAGGTATATCATTACAGGGTTTAATCATCCTATATTCCTGTATTTATGAAGACTGGCACTGATTTATGTTTTTTACTTTATTTAGTGTGACAGCGTCTCCAACACCTGAGCTGAAGGAAGAGCTAAAAAAGATATTTAAAACGGCAACAGAATTAACAAGTAAGTGATCACTGAGTACATACAGATCTGGCATGAAAGTATCCAACCACAAGGTCAACACCGAACCCAACACCAATCTCACCCACCCTGGCCTATCGGGAGACATAAAGCCAAGGCACAAAACTATTCACAGTTTAAAAACAGAATGAAGAATAAAAGTGCCCACCACTAACCATAAAATACACACAACAACCATAGTGTATACACAGTAAGGCCTAATAACCATAGTATATTCAGAGTAAGGCCCAATAACCATAGTACATACACAGTAAGACCCAACAACCATAGTGAATACACAGTAAGACCCAATAACCATAGTATATACACAGTAAGGTCCAATAACCATAGTGTATTCACAGTAAGGCCCAATAACCATATTTTATTCACAGTAAGGCCCAATAACCATAGTGTATACACAGTAAGGTACAATAACCATAGTATATACACAGTGAGGCCCAATAACCATAGTATATACACAGTGAGGCCCAATAACCATAGTATATATACAGTAAGGCCCAATAACCATAGTACATACACAGTAAGGCCTAATAACCATAGTACATACACAGTAAGGCCTAATAACCATAGTACATACACAGTAAGGCCCAATAACCATAGTGTATTCACAGTAAGGCCCAATAACCATAGTGTATACACAGTAAGGCCCAATAACCATAGTACATACACAGTAAGGCCCAATAACCATAGTATATACACAGTGAGGCCCAATAGCCATAGTATATACACAGTAAGGCCAAATAGCCATAGTATATACACAGTAAGGCTCAATAACCATAGTATATACACAGTAAGGCTCAATAACCATAGTATATACACAGTAAGGCCCAATAACCATAGTATATATACAGTAAGGCTCAATAACCATAGTATATACACAGTAAGGCCCAATAACCATAGTATATTCACAGTAAGGCCAAATAGCCATAGTACATACAGAGTAAGGCCCAATAACCATAGTATATACACAGTGAGGCCCAATAACCATAGTGTATGCACAGTAAGGCTCAATAACCATAGTATATACACAGTAAGGCCCAATAACCATAGTATATTCACAGTAAGGCCAAATAGCCATAGTACATACAGAGTAAGGCCCAATAACCATAGTACATACACAGTAAGATGCAATAACCATAGTATATACACAGTAAGGCCCAATAATGATAGTGTATACACAGTAAGGCCCGATAACTATTATATACACAGTAAGGACCAATAACCATAGTGTATACACAGTGAGGCTCAATAACCATAGTGTATACACAGTAAGGCCCAATAACCATAGTACATACACAGTAAGGCCCAATAACCATAGTGTATACACAGTAAGGCCCAATAACCATAGTACATACACAGTAAGGCCCAATAACCATAGTACATACACAGTAAGGCCCAATAACCATAGTACATACACAGTAAGGCCCAATAACCATAGTATATACACAGTAAGATGCAATAACCATAGTATATACACAGTAAGGCCCAATAACCATAGTGTATACACAGTAAGGCCCAATAACCATAGTATATACACAGTAAGGCCCGATAACTATTATATACACAGTAAGGCCCAATAACCATAGTGTATACACAGTAAGGCCAAATAACCATCTGTTAATTTAGGAACTTATCATTCTTTCGTTTCAGAGGTTGTTCCCACCGTTGTCCTCACTCACAGGAATCACCCGAACTACACAGAAGTGGAAAGTTTGTTCAGAGACATCGGAACTGAGAATTTTTTTAGCCTCGAAAATTACACAGACAAAGATCAGAAGAAAAAAAGGGAAACTCACGAGGCGGTCATCCAATTCCTGTACGACGTCATCAGGGACGCTCAGTTCCGAGCCGGTTACCCCGGGACGCGGATCAGGAGATGATTGACCGGAAGCTTTTTGTGCTGAATTATATTCACCAAAGAGAACTTAAGATTGATGAAACAAATCTGGGAAAACAGAGAGATGTGGAGAACGTCCGGATGGAGCAAAGCTTCAGATTACGACAGGAAGAGGAGGAGGAACAGATGAGAAGAAATAGAGAAATGCACAAGGAAAGGATGGAGAGATTACAGCGAGAATTCGAGAGACAGAAATTACGAGATGAATTTGAGCATCAGGAGAGAATGAGAAGGCAAGAAAAGGTCAAAGGAAAGAAAAACAGGAAGACGTTATAACAAGAAAGTATCCTCCGCATGGAGGACAGCGCCGAGGGGAGGCGCTAAGGCAACTTTATGCCTATGTGTGATGCCCCATAATCCCATCCTATAAATATGGTGCAATCAGTGAGCAATGGTCACAAAGCACCGACATTGGAGATCCACCGGAAGGCTACGTCTGTCCCGGGAGGATCTGGTGAAAACATTTTTGCAACTGTTTAATAGTGAAGAAGATAATCTCCCGAAAATCTGTTATACCCTGATACCCGATATCTCCATGTGTAATAATCCCCAGGGTGTGTAGGACCGACCAATCGGCCACAGTGCCGCAGCCTATGATGGGTGGTAATCGGGAAGGGCCCCCATCTTCTATTGATGGGTGTATGATGAAAGGGGCTGCTCAAGACGTTTTTCTCACTGACATTTTGGCACCAATGTCTCCATTATAACTGGATGTGTGCTTTTATTACACTACCTCAATGTATATAAATTAAAGTAATCAATCTCCAGCTTCTCATTTACATATTTTGTGTTATAAGCAATATGGTAAGATCATTTCTTACTGTATTGTGAGTTGGCAGCTCAGATGATGAATGTGAATATTCCTTCCTTAGTATGTAGCAGGGCCGGGACAGAACTGGAATTTCACCTTGGCATTTGGAAGCCCGCAGACCTATGCTGCCCCATCATACACACTTCCCAAGATAAGGGTCTGTATTACAAATATATTGGAGGAATTCACAATATATTGCAATTTAAGTGTCATTTTAAAGTGCCCTGTTACATAGACAAATGGGACTGAAGAAGTGAGAGTAGAAGTGCAGATGATGGGGAAACCCAGGGGATTACCGTATATATATAAATATTTCAGTACAGTCACTGCCCAGTTCCTCAATAATTCAAGAAAACTATTAGCTGCCATCACCAATGGTTTATACAGGTCGATAGAGCTCACATTGCAGATAGTGTATGGCTTCTGGAAAGTGGTTTTATAGACCAAGAGGAATCTCGGAAGCTCGGATTTAACGTGCGGTGCGCAAGAAACACCAGAAGCTACAGCCACTGGGTTATGCTGTTAAGGATGGGATTTATAGGGTTAAAAAAAATTCTAACACGCCTCTTGTTTTCTGTACAAAAAATGTGTGTTTCAATAAACGCCTGCGCAGTGTGCTTAATCTCATCCGGTGTAGGCATGAGTAAGGCTTGAGACGGCTCTGGTGTCCGTATCATTTACTTGCGATAACGCAGACGTGCATAAATGCCTAAAAATATAATAATTAGGAGTGGATGATGGACTTGTGATTGAACTGAGACCCTCAACAATTGTCGCCTGAACAGGGACCCCCGTGAGGGAACCAGGCTCCCCCGTGGCCCCGCACGGCACCCCTGCCGGAGACCCACTGCCCACCGAAGGGACCTGATCAACCCCCGATCACGTTAAGTGTCATGTATATTATGTATATGTGATTACTTGCCAGTGACTCGGGGGGTGGCGGTTTACCTTAGAAGGGTGCAGCTGGAGCGCGAGGGTGTAAGGCAGGGCTGGGGAACTCCAGTCCTCGAGGGCCGCAAACAGTTCAGGTTTTCACGATTTCCTTAGTATTGCACAGGGATTGGAATCATCACCAGTGCAAGTGATTGTTATCACCTGTGCAATACTAAGGAAATCCTGAAAACCTGCACTGATTGCGGCCCTCGAGGACTGGAGTTCCCCACCCCTGGTGTAAGGTGACGGTAACTACCTGGTTGCCCATATCGGAGGGTTGAACGTGACTAAGCACAAACCGTCCGCCCAACTCCATCAGTCATGATACACTGTAATCTGCCCCGTTGAGAGATCAGATATAGAAAGTATAGATATTTTCCTGCTTATGTTGGATGAGGAGGGAAGGCCATTTTGTATATGTATTGCTGTTAAGATGCATTATCGTTCACCATTATAACACAGGCTGTCAGAGGGGAGATTTTTGGACAGGTGTTAAGGTAAACTAAACACAGGCTATCAGATTTAAAGGAGATTTTGGGACAGGTGTTAAAGTAACGCAAACGCAGGCTACCAGAACAAGGGGAGAATTCGGTGGGCAGCTGCACTGTGCCGTGGCATAAGTATTTGCCGAGAGATGGATCGGTGAGCAGCTGCACTAAGGGCGGGTGTACGTATTACATAGGCTGCCAGTATATAAGGGTAGGCGTAGCGAACGCAGGCTGTCAGTATAGGTGGGTAAGGACAGGCGTTGGATATTCTCTCCAAGAAGGAGGGGAGACCGGTGTACCGGAGGACGATTAGCGTTCAGACGGGTCGGTGAGCAGCTGCACGCATAGAGACCGGTTCGTGGCTGAAGATGTTGCGTCTTTTCAGTAAAAACATAGCCTCCCCGTGAGAGTGGTGAGTCGTCTGGGGACTGCTAGAGGCAAATTCCCCGTGAGAACGTAAGCCGCCAGAGAGAAGGTTGCTTGGGGACTGCTAGAGGCAATTCTCCGTGTGAGCAAATAAACACAAAAAAAGTTTAGGAAGGAGTTAATGGAGAAGGAGGGGCAGAGGACACCTGACGGTGTGACTGAAGTGTTGAGTGATCAGGGAGAAATTAAAGATGTGTATGATATGTGACGGCCCATAAGTGTGTATTCTATATTCCCCTGACTTGATTAGCAAATCAATTTTCTAATTTGGAAAACCCTAGGAAAAGTATTGATAATGTGACGACCATCCACCGTGAGGCCGAGCTGCTGGTAGGCAGCACCCCGAGAAACCCCGAGACCCTTAACCCCTATACAGGGATCTGGAATTACAGCGGAGCTCAGGGGGTAGCTGCCAATATGAGCAACAGAGCCGGGGAGGTCGCCAGGGGAAAATCAAGACCCGAAAAACGAAGTCAGAAGTCCGAGTCAAAACCGAGAGGGCAGCGAAGGTACAAAATCGTCAGGCAGTAGCAGAGTCAAAAATCGAGGCAAAGGTCAAGGGCAAAAACCAAGAGGGCAGCTGAGGTACAAAATCAATAGGCAGAGGCAGAGTCAGAAATCCAGGCAAGGTCAGACACGAAACTAAACACACACTATATCACTGGGGAACCAAAACTATATCTGGCGGCCTGCAAGACAGGCTCCAATGTACTTGAAGGGCACGGCTACCTCCCATAGGCTGGAGCTCACAGCCTGATGACCTCATCCGGACCGCCCCTAGATCCAGGCCAGATGGAGATGCACGACTGGCTCCACCCACGCCACCTCTGACAGAAGAACGCAGGCTGCGCCTAACGGACACCTCTGCAGGGCCCGCTCCTCTGCGACCAACACCACCCAGAGGGGAAACACAGCGGCGCTCAGCGACAGAGGCAGACGTGGCGGGAGCAGTTCCATATGAGGACAAGGCCCTCCTATCACCAGCACCAACAGCCGAAGGAATCCGGCTCCTCCCAGCGGCCGAGGCAGGAACACCAGCCAGCGAGTCCAATGGCGATGTGACAGATACCCTTAGTGTCTCCCCGAAAATTGTTCTCTTATAAGGGGTAACATGGCGGCTACAGGAGCAGTTAGGAAGCATGTCTGGATTGTTGGACATTCATATATCTATTGGGCAGAGAAGAGGGCCCACGGACATCTGTATTCAGAATAATGTATTTTCCCAAGAAATTTATCGATGTATGGCGGTACGGATATAGGGGAATGCGCTGGAATTCTTTATGTTCTACTCTGGTGGACTTGATATGTCACTCTCCCGTAGCAGATCTTATTATCATCCATTTGGCGGGTAATGATCTTGGAAAAGTCTGTACTTCAGATTTATTGCGGAAAGTTCAACATGATATAAAAATTGTCCATTCTATGTTCCCTGAGACTGCTATAGTTTTTTTAGAAATCATTTCCCGTTTAGAATGGTTTTCTGATGATTCAAGTTTTCTAGAATTTCATCGGAAACGTTTCAACAAAGCAGTTGAGCGGTTTATGCCGGTGGTGGGTGGTTTTTCCTACGGCCACACAGACTTGGAAGGTTTTGCTCCGGAACTGTACCGTGCAGATGGAGTACACTTAAATGAGAGAGGTCTAGATATATTTAATGTGGGGTTACAAGGTGCTGTGCAGAAGTGGCTATTAAATTCAGGTTTAACTGTTCCATATGTGGTGTGTCCAGGTGCCGTATTAGGATAAAATAGTTCGTAAGCTTGTAAAAATTAGGATAGAAGGGCTTCTTTGTTTTGTGTTTTATCAAGCTGTGAATATTGAGACCTATTCATAATGTAAATTGATATGTCAAATAATAACTATAGTTTTTAGAAGTGTTTTTCCTGTCATGTAAAGTTTTTTGAAGTGTAAGGCTGGCTTCACATTTGCGTTTGTGTCTGCATGCTGATCGCATGCAGACACAAACGCTGTCAAAAGCAGGGTCTAAATGATGTGTCCGCAGCGGATAATGTCCGCCTGGACACATCACTAGGGAGCCCGGCCAGCCAATCGGCGCTGTCGGGGGGCAGGCTGGAAGAGGAGTTCAGCGCCGGAGATCTCCTCCTCCCCGCCGCCGGTAAGCTCCGGGACGTGTCGGCGGGGAGAACAGCTGATTTGACAGCTGTTTGAATCTCCCGCGCCGACACCGAGGGGAGATGTCGGCGCGGGAAGATTCAAACAGGTGTCACATCAGCTGTTTCTCCCCGCCGACACCGCTAGCAGATTACCGGTGGCGGGGAGGAGGAGAACATCAGAGGCTCCAGCTGATCTCCCGGTGGCCGTCGGTGAGCTCCTGTGACATCACCGGCGGCCACCGGGAGAGATCTCAATGTGATCCGCAGCGTTCTCCTGCGGTGTCATGCAGAGGACACTGCGGACCCATTGAGATCAATGCATTTTTTGTGCGCTTGCAGGCGCTTGCGGATAGAGCAAGGCCGCGAACGCACAAAAAAATGCTGCAAGCTGCACCTGGAGTGCGGTCGGAGGGCGCATAAATTATGCGCATCCGAACGCAAATGCTGCCAAACGCAGCCATACGCAGGCACATGCGTTCCCACGTTAAACATAGGAACGCATGTGCGCAAGCGTTTGGCTGCGTTTGGTACGCACGTTCCATACGCTAATGTGAAGCCAGCCTTAGAAATTAAGTGAAGTGAAGAGTTAGATATTAAGTCACGGGTTTCAGGTAATGACTGGAGTTATTAGTTGTATGTGACTACAAGAATGGAAGGATTAACAATATTTGTAAAAATAGCTAGGAATTGTTTTGTTCTGTGTGTCTATCTCTGCAGTTTTCTTATCAGTCACTCCCCCCCTCCCTTCTGTGCTCTTAGACATGTTTCTGCTGAGACGAGAAACACAAGAAGCAAGGAGATCTGATTGCTGGTATTGCTGGACGCAATTTTAAATTATTCCTGGAGTGGTCAACAGACAAACTTTCCTTACTGACAGGTACCTGAGCTATCCCACATGGTGAAGCCTAGTACAGATGTGGTGTCTGCAGCCTACCTCCTCTGCGCTTAGCACCAGTGTCCAAATGTGCTCCCGATGAGTAAACTAGAGTTTTCTATGGCGCTGTAGTATTACATGTGTATCCGGACTTGATACGTGATTGCTGGGGAAATTATGCAGTCATAAATCCCCCGCAAGCAGCGGGAAGGGGGGGGGGAGGTAGCATTGGGCAAGCGAAGCTCACTGAGCTCCTCCAAGTGCCAAAAAGTGCCCCACAGTAGAACGCAGTATTCCCCCCATTGCCCTAGTTGTCCCACAAGTATTTGGGCCCCCGTCTACCATGATTCAGCTAGTAAAGTCTATTGTCTGAGTTGTTCATGGAGTAACGAGGGTTAGCTCAACCCGATAGGTTCTGGTATGGCCCACATATCACACAGCGCCGATGTCTTTGACCTGGTAGTCCATAGACAAAAATTGCTAATTTTTGATAACGAATCTTGAAACTAATGTAGGATTTGGGCTTATATTCGATGCAGTAAGAAAGATTTCGTTAATGGATCGCCCTAGAAATCGATGGAGAATCATAGCATATCTTAATTTGACTTGGTCTTAGCAAGGAGTCCCAACAGGCGGATCCTTGATGTAACCCTCAACGTAACCTAACAAATGATGGGTAAATCCGTGGTTGCATGATGTTAACATGCTAGGATTATCAATCACGGACAATCCAACGTGACCTTCTAAGTGAGGGAAATGTAAAATTGAAGTAAAAAACCCAGCTTAGAGAAATGAGTTTGATCTTGCAGTGGTTGAGATCGGATGGCTAGGAAGCTCTCGGTATCGATGCCGTGGTTAATATATAAAAGCTGAACCAATTTTATACATTTATGAATGGTAAGAGGAAATTTGTCCTATTTCATACTCTATCTAGAAAGTTGAATAGTACTGGTGCTTGTTTACAGACTTAAGTGTCGAAGAATATCGACTGATTATTGCTTGGATTCAAATACTAGTCTCGAAGTGCTCTGTAATGGAGCATTATTACATTTTAGCGACGCTGTAAAAGTTAGAAAGTTAGAAGACTTAACTCAAATAATTCAAGAGACAACGCTAAACTTAAAATTAAATACCCGCAGCTAGGGAGAAGGAGGTTAGAAGTGCCTAATTAGTTGGAAATTCTCTCTCTTACAAATTATAAGATCTGGATCTTTCAAGTTGGTTAAAATGTTGAGAGAGAAGTAAAATGAGTAATAATATATTTTGCTTATTAGATCTAATCAATATTTTTGTTGTTGTCCACATTGCGGTATAATTTTCTTTTTTCTGTTTCTCATGCGAGGGAGGGGGGATGGAGTCAAAACTGAATTCAAAAGGTTCTGGATATGGCACCAACATATTCTGCAGCGCTGTATTATTTTTGCCTAGTTATTAATATAGTTAATAGAGAATTGCAATAATATTGTTGAATAAGAATTTTTGAAATTAATGTAGATTTTTGAGTGTTTTATTTCAGATTTACGTATAGGAGAGATGATTTCTTACATTGGACGCCCGTAGAATCCTCGCATGAGGTAATCAGAGCAATTGATTCTGAATTTTGCAATTTTTGTGAGCAACTGGAGCAGTCTTGGATTGATGAACCCTTACAATACGGTAAGCATACAAAATGCAGAATTGGTAAATCACGGTGAGGTAGACACCATGTTACCAGTCTAGGATGGTATAATCACGCTGACAATCACAACAGGTGACCTTCTACAGGTGGAGGGCAAGGTAAAATTTGAAGTTAAAATAAAGTTAGTCTAGGTGAATGGCGGGAGGTCATCCATCCCAGCCTTGTTGTGTCTGGCTGCCTGCGCACCCTCTCGGTATCGGACTGCCGGATAGGACTGACCAAATACTAAAGAAAATAACTTGGGAGCCGTGTTATGAGATGGGAAAAGGGCTGGCCATGATGTCTCTGTCTCTCATCAGCAAAGGTTAGAATAGTCTCTGCTTGGCCTGCTTACGCCTCAACAGGTCACAAGTGAAATCAGATGAATATCTCCTGGTTCGCTCCTAGTCTCAGGTAAGGCCTCATGTACAATCCTGCATTATTCCTACACACAACACAACTAAGAAAGGTAAGAGGTTCAGAGACGACATAACTCAGAAAGGTAAGAGGTTCAGAGATGACAACCGCTCCACAAGCTTTAAAAGTTGCAAATAGAGTGCGGAAAAGGAGAAGAAATTGTATAAAATGTCCTAATATGTGTTGGATCTCTCTCTCCTATACAAAATATCATAAGATGTCTCATACATTGGTTAAAATGTTCTGAAGTAGAGTAAGTAAATAAATGAGTAAATAATATGATTTTTGCCGCTTAATTAGATACTAATCATACTATGGTAAATAAATAGTTGTGTGTTCTTTCCTATATTATTTTGTTATTTTCTTTTGATCTGTTTTTCAGGAAAACTGAAAGACTATTGATAAGTATAATTCTATTGTCCATTATTATTATATCTGTTTGACTCTATCTTGTTATATTGCTTTTATTTGTTCTTTGACAAGGTTGCTGTGACCTGCTTCTATTACAGACTATTGACTGTGTATATACCTGGTGACCCTTATATATATATATGTAAGATCAGGGATAGGTTAGGGGATAGATAGGGTGAGTCGACGTGGAGCGGGGGCACCACAGGCGTTCAAGAGGTGCCAACCTCCGCTGTGTAGGTAGGTTTCCTGCTTTAAGGATATTGTTAGGGAACTATTAGGAGTGGTCAGGTCAACTAATAAAAGTCTGTAAATTTCATGTCTTTGTTCTTGTATACTATTTTGGGTGATTATTTTGGTATTACAAATCAATGAAATATGATTTTTGTTGTGTAGCTCTTCTCTTGTGAATAATTGTGCTTATTTGCAGATACTTCAAAAGTTTCATATCCTTTGTTAAATCTCTTTAATGATAGTGATATATATGATATAAGTTGATAAAATGTCCAAGGGGGGTGATTTGTACTTTTAAGGTTATATGTGATATCTATAAGTAACAATCTCTGATACACAATTTCCCAGGCTGTTTCTAACATATTTTGAGGTTTCTCTTCCCTTCAATAGGTTTTGTGGATCAGAGATATTCCCTACAGCCTGGGGATTGAGTTATGGTACTGTGCCTTACCTTTGGATGTTCCATATTCATGATTGCTGTTTTATTTTTCTATATTTACTCTGTATGTGGATACTGCTTTAAGAACTCTTTTGGACTCTTTTAAGGACTCTTATACTATTATGATTGAGACTTTATACTTTTTTTTCAGAATTTAAAATTTTGCTAAAGACTTTTACTGAGGACTTTCCCTATGGATATTTAACCCTATGCTATAAAGCAGATAACTTCACTTTTTCTACTATAAAAGACTTTTATTATTCCTAATAGCTTAGAGAATGTTATACAAATTTATGTTTTTATACTAATGTATTAATACCCAAAATTTATATTGCTAGTTAGATAATGTAAACTACTCTAGTATCTGAACTATGTAGAACATAGAGTCATTGTCTTTGCAAGAGGATGGGATAATTCTTTATTCTCTATCCCTTATCTATATTTCTGGGAACAGTTCCAAACGCTTGTAACTTTTTATCCGCCAGTCTCCATATTTTTCTACTGCCTGACTTTCTATTATTTCTACACTGTTCCCAATATTTCCCTAATTACTAATCTTTCCAGTTTGTGTTCCTTCACCAAAGATCTTTTGTATTCTATTGTTTAATTATTGTAATTTTATATATGTCACTCATATTTGTGCCCGTCTGCTGTGTAAGGTATTATTGAGAATAGGCTATGCTTTGTGAAGTAATATGTTTTCAATACTTAACCCTTATGCACCAAATCTATATGTATGGCGGTAGGTATATCATAGGTTTTTGGAGAAGAGTTGTGAATTTAGGCTGGAGCTGTTGAGGATGGGATTTATAGGGTTAAAAAAATATCACAACCCTTCTCTCTTTCTATATATATTTTAATTTGAAATGTTATATTGTCTGTTATGCACTAGATGGCGCCCACGCTCCATGAATATATATATATATCTGAAATATGAGCCAGTCTATTAAGGGAAGAATTTAGGTATTAAAATAACTTGATAAGGATTGACCAATTAGGAGATGATTATTTTGTAGAAGTTCCAGAATTCTAACACGCCTCTTGCTTTCTGTACAAAAAATGTGTGTTTCAATAAACGCTTGCGCAGTGTTTAATCTCATCCGGCGTAGGCATGAGTAAGGCTTGAGACGGCTCTGGTGTCTGTATCATTTACTTGCGATAATGCAGACGTGCATAAATGCCTAAAAATATAATAATTAGGAGTGGCTGATGGACTTGTGATTGAACTGAGACCCTCAACAACGCCACCCGGGGTATGTGGTCAGTAGGACCACCACTGCCCTATTCCTGCTGGGGACGGTGACTTAGGGCAGAGTGGATGGTAAGCCCTCCTCGGGTAGGGCTGAAGGTCCCCAGGGCAGGCGTAGTAGTGGTGCTGGAAGGATGTAGTGAAGGATGGTGCTTTGAACCAGTCACTTACTTTTCTGCTTCAGCTTCTCCTCCAGCCAGTGTGTAGGAAAAGCAGTCTCCGACTCCTCAGGTGGGACTCTGCTGTGATGCTGGAAGAAAGCAGTCTCAGGCAGTGGTGAGCTTACCAGGTGCTTTACTTAAGGTTCTTTAACAGCAGTTCACGACAGTTAACAAGTTACAGTTCTTTCCGCTCTTTCAAGTTACAGGTCACACACTTTAGTTCTGCTCTGGGTAACTGGGTTATGTAGCTCAGGCAAAAAAAAATAAATAAATAAATAATAATAAATACAATAAGAAAAAAGAAAATAATGAATGAATTAGTTGATGAATTTTTCCATGATGAAATTATACATATGGTGGTTTGGATGGACATCATATCCTTTACAATTAACTGCACTGTGAGAACTACAATTGATGCAGCGATGATCTGGATCGTAGATGCAGCTGAGGAAGGACAACTTAGGATCATACATACGAGAGAAAATCATTTTGTATGTTATATAAGGGACAGTGATATATATATTTGCTTATAATTTATTGCAACTTAGAGGCTGCGTGTTTTTTTGCTATTGTGTGGATACTTTCTTCCCTGTACACATCGGTCTATTTCTATAGCAAGGCCAGCTTTATAAAGGTCTATCTCCACTTTATGCGGGAGGCACGATTGGAATATTAAGATAATGGGAACAATGTGTGTGGGGGGGTGGTTTGTGTTTTTTACTCGTATATATTGTGTCATTTTTTAATGTTTCCTTGCTGAAGACTAAGAGGGTTACCCCTCGAAACTTGTCCAGCGTTACCCCTTTACGTGTTGATGTTTTTATAACTATCAATAAAGGATTGAAAAGAAGGAGGATGCTGGTGTTTCTTCTCTTTTGATTAGGTAAAGACAATGCTCATTGTAGTATGCCCTCTGATGTTGTTTGTTTCAGAGATATATGATCCTGATTTGTACCCAAGTGACCAGCGATCAGGACCAGCGAGAACGCTGGTATCAAGGGTAAACAGCGGGTCACTAAGCAGAGTGCTGCGCTTAGCTACCCACTGTTTACCCTGGTTACCAGCTCCCAGCGTGTACTGTGCGGCGCTGTGAGGTTGATGATGGTTGGTCTCCCGCTGTCACACACGGTGATGCTGCCTGCCCAGCGGGAGACCAACGATCGAAAAATGGCCCTGGCCATTGTACCAATGATCAGCGAGCTGTTCGCTGATATTGCAATATGTCACACATTGTGACATTGCTACGAGGTCGCTGTAGTTGCAGCAACATCGTTAACGATGTTGCTACATGTGAACCGGCCTTTTGAAAATGCTGTGCCAAAATAACTAGTGTTGACTTACAAGTATTATCCATGAGAAATACACAGATTTATTATCTGAATATATATTTGTTTATAACTACCTTCTCGAGATTACAGAATCTGGCCAATTGTGGATTATCAATGAATCACATTTATAAACATTAACCAGCCTTATGCTTCCATTGTCTAAACATCATAAGAGTTGGTAGAATCATGATACAGACACAAGTTATCCAATGCTGATATTCCAGGAGTTCTCTGTCAGATCTGACAGATGATGTGTGTAGCTGCTTGGTGAACCTGTATCCAAATACAATGTTGAGTTTAACCACTGACCTCTGTTTTCATTGTGGCTTCTTCATGTTTCTTTTTAGACTGAAAAGACAAGTTTTTCAGAGCAATCAGATTCAATGTACAGTTAGGGCCAGAAATATTTGGACAGTGACACAAGTTTTGTTATTTTAGCTGTTTACAAAAACATTTTCAGAAATACAATTATGTATATAACTAGCTGTGAGCCCGATGCAAATGCATCGGGATTCTAGAATGTGCATTAATTTGATTATAGTAGTTATAGCTGGTGTGAGGACTTTTCGGGGGGGGGTGAATAGTTTTTGGGGAGTCCCATACTTTTTTTGGGGGTCCCATACTTTTTTGGGGGGGGTCACATACTTTTTTGGGGGGGTCACATACTTTTTTTGGGGGGTCACATACTTTTTTTGGGGGGGTCACATACTTTTTTTGGGGGGTCACATACTTTTTTTGGGGGGTCACATACTTTTTTTGGGGGGTCAGATACTTTTTTGGGGGGGGTCACATACTTTTTTTGGGGGGTCACATACTTTTTTTGGGGGGTCACATACTTTTTTGGGGGGGTCACATACTTTTTTTGGGGGGGTCACATACTTTTTTGGGGTCACATACTTTTTTTGGGGGGTCACATACTTTTTTGGGGGGCACATACTTTTTTGGGGGGGTCACATACTTTTTTTGGGGGGTCACATACTTTTTTTGGGGGTCCAATACTTTTTTTGGGGGGTCCAATACATTTTTTTGGAGGTCACATAATTTTTTGGGGGGTCACATACTTTTTTGGGGGGGTCACATACTTTTTTTGGGGGGTCACATACTTTTTTTGGGGGGGTCACATACTTTTTTGGGGGGGTCACATACTTTTTTTGGGGGGTCACATACTTTTTTTGGGGGGTCACATACTTTTTTGGGGGGGTCACATACTTTTTTGGGGGTCACATACTTTTTTTGGGGGGTCACATACTTTTTTGGGGGGGTCACATACTTTTTTGTTTTGTCACATACTTTTTTGGGGGGGTCACATACTTTTTTGGGGGGTCACATACTTTTTTTGGGGGGTCCAATACTTTTTTTGGGGGGTCCAATACTTTTTTTTTGGAGGTCACATAGTTTTTGGGGGGGTCACATACTTTTTTGGGGGGGTCACATACTTTTTTTGGGGGGTCACATACTTTTTTTGGGGGGGTCACATACTTTTTTGGGGGGGTCACATACTTTTTTTGGGGGTCACATACTTTTTTGGGGGGGTCACATACTTTTTTGTTTTGTCACATACTTTTTTGGGGGGGTCACATACTTTTTTGGGGGGTCACATACTTTTTTTGGGGGGTCCAATACTTTTTTTGTGGGGTCCAATACTTTTTTTTGGAGGTCACATAGTTTTTTGGGGGGTCACATACTTTTTTGGGGGGGTCACATACTTTTTTTGGGGGGTCACATACTTTTTTTGGGGGGGTCACATACTTTTTTTGGGGGGGTCACATACTTTTTTGGGGGGGTCACATACTTTTTTGGGGGGGTCACATACTTTTTTGGGGGGTCACATACTTTTTTTGGGGGTCCAATACTTTTTTTGGGGGTCCAATACTTTTTTTTGGAGGTCACATAGTTTTTTGGGGGGTCACATACTTTTTTGGGGGGGTCACATACTTTTTTTGGGGGGTCACATACTTTTTTTGGGGGGGTCACATACTTTTTTGGGGGGGTCACATACTTTTTTTGGGGGGTCACAATACTTTTTTTGGGGGGGTCACATACTTTTTTTGGGTGGTCACATAATTTTTTTGGGGGGTCACATACTTTTTTGGGGGGGTCACATACTTTTTTTGGGGGGTCACATACTTTTTTTGGGGGGGTCACATACTTTTTTTGGGGGTGCAATACTTTTTTTGGGGGTCTAATACTTTTGGGTGGGGGGTCCAATACTTTTGGGGGGGGTCCAATACTTTTTGGGGCGCGTTCAATACTTATTGGGGCTGAGTGCTCGCAATGGCCGCTTATTATTAGCATTAATCTTATTATTATTAGCATTAATAGCATAATTATTAGCATTAATAGCATAATTATTAGCATTATTAGCATTATTATTAGCATTAATAGCATAATTATTAGCATTAATATCATTATTATTAGCAGTAATATAATTATTATTAGATTTTTTTTTTAATTATTATTTTTTGTAATATTTTATAATTTTTAATTTTTTTTTTATTATTTTTTTTATAATTTTTTAATTATTTTTAAATAATTTTATTATAAAATTTATTATTTATTTTAACTGAGACACAGTTCTCCTTCTGGTCCGCTAAAAGGGCTGGGCTGATTAGCATATATTTATTTTTTTTATTATTATTTTTATTTAATTTTTTATTATTTTTTTATTATTATTTTTTATTATTTTTTAATTCTTTTTAAATTCTTTTATTTATTATTTAATTTATTATTTATTTTAAGTGAGACACAGTTCTCATTGTGGTCCGCCAAAAGGGCTGAGCTGATTAGCATATATTTATTTTTTTATTATTATTTTTATTTAATTTTTTATAATTTTTTTATTATAATTTTTTATTATTTTTTAATTCTTTTTAAATTCTTTTATTTATTATTTAATTTATTATTTATTTTAAGTGAGACAGAGTTCTCATTGTGGTCCGCCAAAAGGGCTGAGCTGATTAGCATATATTTATTTTTTTATTATTATTTTTATTTAATTTTTTATTATTTTTTTATTATTATTTTTTATTATTTTTTAATTCTTTTTAAATTATTTTATTTATTATTTAATTTATTATTTATTTAAAGTGAGACACAGTTCTCATTGTGGTCCGCCAAAAGGGCTGAGCTGATTAGCATATATTTATTTTTTTTATTATTTTTAATTTAATTTTTTATTATTTTTTTATTATTATTTTTTATTATTTTTTAATTCTTTTTAAATTATTTTATTTATTATTTAATTTATTATTTATTTTAAGTGAGACACAGTTCTCATTGTGGTCCGCCAAAATGGCTGAGCTGATTAGCATATATTTATTTTTTTTATTATTATTTTAATTTAATTTTTTATTATTTTTTTATTTTTATATTTTTTATTATTTTTTAATTCTTTTTAAATTATTTTATTTATTATTTAATTTATTATTTTTTTTAAGTGAGACACAGTTCTCATTGTGGTCCAAGGCTACATGATTGAGCTATATTATTTATTTTATTATTATTTTATTTAATTTTTATTATTTTTTATTATTTTTATTTTTTTATTTTTTTATATATTTTTAATTTTATTCTTTTAAATTATTTTATTTATTATTTATTTTATTATTTATTTTAAGTGAGACAGAGTTCTCATTGTGGTCCGCCAAAATGGCTGAGCTGATTAGCATATATTTTATTTTTTTATTATTATTTTTATTTAATTTTTTATTATTTTTTTATTATTATTTTTTATTTTTTTTAATTCTTTTTAAATTATTTTATTTATTATTTAATTTATTATTTATGTTAAGTGAGACAGTTCTCATTGAGGTCCGCTATTTTTCCCATTGACATACATTAGCGGTGTGTCGGCGATTTTATGGCCGGCCACCTGGTTCTATTTGTCGGCCGTAAAATCGCGGAGACACCGCTAATACATGTCTATGGGCAGTGAGCCCGATTTCGGATTGGGCGCCGACCAATCAGAATTCGAGCTCAATGAGGGGCTCTTCTGATTGGCTGAGGGCAGTACACAGCGACCAATCAGAAGAGCCGCTCATATCTCATTGAGATACAATGGCGGATTTGTCGTCCATTGTACCTGAATGAGAAGAGAAGAGGACGTCGGAGCTGGAAGAAGACAGAAGATCCCCGGGGCCGGACGAAGAGGACGCCTGGCCGGACGAAGAGGACGCCTGGCCGGACGGACGATCAGATGACTAAGAAGACATGTAAGTATGTGCGGACATGGGGGGGGGCTGTGTGGACATTAGTGGGGGTCGGCTGTGCGGACATGGGGGTTTTTTCGGACATTGATGGGGGCGGGCTGTGCGGGCATGGGGGTGGGCTGTGCGGGCATGGGGGTCGGCTGTGCGGGCATGGGGGTCGGCTGTGCGGACATGGGGGTGGGCTGTGCGGACATGGGGGTCGGCTGTGCGGGCATGGGGGTCGGCTGTGCGGGCATGGGGGTCGGCTGTGCGGGCATGGGGGTCGGCTGTGCGGGCATGGGGGTCGGCTGTGCGGACATGGGGGTGGGCTGTGCGGGCATGGGGGTCGGCTGTGCGGGCATGGGGGTCGGCTGTGCGGGCATGGGGGTCGGCTGTGCGGACAGGGGGGTGGGCTGTGCGGACATTGATGTGGGCGGGCTGTGCGGACATGGGGGTGGGCTGTGCGGGCATGGGGGTCGGCTGTGCGGACATGGGGGTGGGCTGTGCGGACATTGATGTGGGCGGGCTGTGCGGACATTGCTGGGGGTGGGCTGTGCGGACATGGGGGTCGGCTGTGGGGACATTGATGGGGGCGGGCTGTGCGGACATGGGGGGGGGGTGGCGAATTGTGTGTAGCGGGGAGCGGAGGCGGCAATGCCGCCTCGGCTCCATGGTCCCCGGGGAGCGAATTGCGGCTCAGGCAGCGACTCGCAATGGCCTCGCGGCCATTGCTCGCGCTACCTGAGCGGTAAATCGCTAAGGTTGTAGCCGGGGCTGTGGATGGATTTTGGGCCAGCGGCTCGCAATGGCCGCTTCGCGGCCATTGCTCACCCTGGGCCAGCGACTCGCAATGGCCTCGCGGCCATTGCTCGCGCAGCATTGGGCGCTTCGCGCCCAATGTTAAATTCGTATCCACATGACCACGCCGGAAGTAGCGCGCGGAGGGGCGCTTTTCCGATTCGCGATTATATAATAGATATGGGCTGAAAGTGCACACTCCCAGCTGCAATATGAGAGTTTCCACATCCAAATCGGAGAAAGGGTTTAGGAATCATAGCTCTGTAATGCATAGCCTCCTCTTTTTCAAGGGACCAAAAGTAATTGGACAATGGACTCTAAGGGCTGCAATTAACTCTGAAGGCGTCTCCCTCATTAACTTGTAATCAATGAAGTAGTTAAAAGGTCAGGGGTGGATTCCAGGTGTGTGGTTTTGCATTTGGAAGCTGTTGCTGTGACCAGACAACATGCGGTCAAAGGAACTCTCAATTGAGGTGAAGCAGAACATCCTGAGGCTGAAAAAAAAGAAAAAATCCATCAGAGAGATAGCAGACATGCTTGGAGTAGCAAAATCAACAGTTGGGTACATTCTGAGAAAAAAGGAATTGACTGGTGAGCTTGGGAACTCTAAAAGGCCTGGGCGTCCACGGATGACAACAGTGGTGGATGATCGCCGCATACTTTATTTGGTGAAGAAGAACCCGTTCACAACATCAACTGAAGTCCAGAACACTCTCAGTGAAGTAGGTGTATCTGTCTCTAAGTCAACAGTAAAGAGAAGACTCCATGACAGTAAATACAAAGGGTTCACATCTAGATGCAAACCATTCATCAATTCCAGAAATAGACAGGCCAGAGTTAAATTTGCAGAAAAACACCTCAAGAAGCCAGCTCAGTTCTGGAAAAGTATTCTATGGACAGATGAGACAAAGATCAACCTGTACCAGAATGATGGGAAGAAAAAAGTTTGGAGAAGAAAGGGAACGGCACATGATCCAAGGCACACCACATCCTCTGTAAAACATGGTGGAGGCAACGTGATGGCATGGGCATGCATGGCTTTCAATGGCACTGGGTCACTTGTGCTTATTGATGACATAACAGCAGACAAGAGTAGCCGGATGAATTCTGAAGTGTACCGGGATATACTTTCAGCCCAGATTCAGCCAAATGCTGCAAATTTGATTGGACGGCGCTTCATAGTACAGATGGACAATGACCCCAAGCATACAGCCAAAGCTACCCAGGAGTTCATGAGTGCAAAAAAGTGGAACATTCTGCAATGGCCAAGTCAATCACCAGATCTTAACCCAATTGAGCATGCATTTCACTTGCTCAAATCCAGACTTAAGACGGAAAGACCCACAAACAAGCAAGACCTGAAGGCTGCGGCTGTAAAGGCCTGGCAAAGCATTAAGAAGGAGGAAACCCAGCGTTTGGTGATGTCCATGGGTTCCAGACTTAAGGCAGTGATTGCCTCCAAAGGATTCGCAACAAAATATTGAAAATAAAAATATGTTGTTTGGGTTATGTTTATTTGTCCAATTACTTTTGACCTCCTAAAATGTGGAGTGTTTGTAAAGAAATGTGTACAATTCCTACATTTTCTATCAGATATTTTTGTTCAACCCTTCAAATTATATGTTACAATCTGCACTTGGATTCTGTTGTAGAGGTTTCATTTCAAATCCAATGTGGTGGCATGCAGAGCCCAACTCGCGAAAATTGTGTCACTGTCCAAATATTTCTGGCCCTAACTGTATTTAATTATATATAAGACAACTGGTTTGCACAATGAGCTCAAAGTTAAAGAGCACCTGTCACCCCCTGGTGCGATGCTAACTGAATGCAGTACTGAATGCAGCATGTCAGCTGCATTCAGGGAAGGGGTTCCCCCATGTCTGTAGCCCCCCCTGGAAGTTGTAAAAAAGACTTTATAAAGTTTATGGATAAGGAGTCTAGAGGGACTTACTCAGTAATGAGTCATCACTGTTGTATGGTGTCCTCCCTGCCTCCAGACCTCTCTTATTCAGGCTCCTGTATGTGTCATCACTGTTGCTGATGTCCTCCCCACCTCCAGCCCTGTCTGGTCCACCTCCAGCTCCTTCAGTAACGCCTCCTGTATGTGTCTCTTCTCCCCAGAGTGAGCAATAGCAATAGGCGGGAGCGGGTCCCAGCAGCTAAAACGCCTCTTGCCAGTGACATCAGCGCAGGAGCCCGCCCTGCTCCAGATTATGTATGTTCATCAGGGCAGGCTCCGGCACTGATGTTCCCAGCAGGAGGTGTTTCAGCTGCTGGGACCCGCTCCCGCCCATTGCCTGCTCTGTGGAGGGGAGACATAAAGGAGGATGAACAAGATAGGGCTGGAGGTGGATCAGAGAGGGCTGGAGGCGGAGAGGACACCAGCAACAGCAATGACACATACAGGAGGCTGAACAAGAGAGGGTTGGAGGTGGCACAGAGAGGACTGGAGGCAGGGAGGACACCATACAACAGCAATGACACATACAGGAAGCTGAACAAGAGAGGGTTGGAGGTGGCACAGAGAGGACTGGAGGCAGGGAGGACACCATACAACAGGGATGATATATACAGGAGGCTGAACAAGAGAGGGCTGGAGGTGGCACAGAGAGGACTGGAGGCAGGGAGGACACCATACAACAGCAATGACACATACAGGAAGCTGAACAAGAGAGGGTTGGAGGTGGCACAGAGAGGACTGGAGGCAGGGAGGACACCATACAACAGGGATGATATATACAGGAGGCTGAACAAGAGAGGGCTGGAGGTGGCACAGAGAAGACTGGAGGCAGGGAGGACACCAGCAACAGCAATGACACATACAGGAGGCTGAACAAGAGAGGGCTGGAGGTGGCACAGAGAGGACTGGAGGCGGGGAGGACACTGGCAACAGCGATGACTCGTTACTGAGTAAGTCCCTGTGGACTTCTTTTCCATAAACTTTATAAAGTCTTTTTAACAACTTACAGGGAGGCTAGAGACATGGGGGCGGCAGACAGGCTGCATGCAGTGCTACATTCAGTTAGCATGCAAAGGGAAGAAAAAGATAGCGTGTAGAATGGACCGGGATCAAGCCAATAAATATATCTCAATAATTTTATTATCCATAGAAAAAACAAGTACACACATGTGCAATGACAAACATTTAAAAACAATTAAAATAGCAGACAAGCTGCTAACATCAAGACTGGCTGCAATGAACAGGATGCACTAAATGACATAATGAGCAGTGGAATCACAGAAAAAAAAAACAAAAAAAAACCTCTGATTCATGTCCCGTCGTCTCCTGCAGATCAAGCCCTCCGGCATGTTCACCAAGTCCGAGTCTTGATCTGCAGGAGACGACGGGACATGAATCAGAAGATGGATGACCAAGACTATTTTTATAGTGTCTTATGGTTATTGTTTAAATGTTTAAATCCTTATTTGTTTGCTTTTCTTTTGCTGTGTGGCCCCCTCTGGAGAACAGGGGGTTACACTACAATATGATATATAATAACTTTTGATCAAAATTGAATTTGGCATTGAACTCCCCATTACTAGGGGAAATGCCCGAATTGAAAATTATGTGTTGCTTAGCAACCATTTACCAGTGGCTGGTAGGCTCTGGTGTGCGGTGTTTGGCGCAACGCACCTGCGCCTCAGGGCCTCCCAGCAAATTGTTTGTCTAGTATATTCCTTAGGTGTCATTCAGGCACTTCTGTTCTCCCTTTTTTTTTTTTTTATTTTTTTGAGGATTTACTTAAACAAAGTGTTTCTTGATCATCTGTTTACATCCCTGATCACATGACTACCCTGCCACCTCCCTGCTGTTTCCACCCCCTCCGCATCACTTCCACCTTTACACAGGCTAGAAACTACATTTCCCAGGGTCCACTGCTTCGCTGAGCATGCTCAGTTTGAAGGGGTGGGCCCAGACCGGCCGGTCATTACAAGCACCATTAATACTACACATTGTGAGTTTTACTATGAGATACACGCCCTCCGTCTACCCGGAAGTGGCCTGCACATGGTGATCAGCAGCTGACTGACATTATGATCTATAAAACAGGTATATATACTGAGCTTTGACTGACCAGCACCACCCCTCTGACCCCTGAGGAAGCTCCCAGTTTAGAGGGGCGACACGCGTTGGGTGAGGGTCCTTTGGTCCTGACTGGCTGCAAATATATACCCCTTAGTGGGCAATGATGGTAATTTTACAGGGCACCTTTGACAACAATGCATATTAGTTGCTTTTTTGCTCCTTCCATGGTTTCACATGTATTTTCCAGTTGATTTGATGCATTATCTGATGTATGATGACTAGCCTGTCTGTCTTCTAAGATGTATACGAATTTGTAGGGGGTTTACCCACCTGCTTAATCCAGATACAGGCCTGTCTATCAGTGCTATTGATTATATGTCTGCTCTGGAAATAGATTTGATAGAGGTTTTTTTTTTTTTTTTTCTGTGATTCTACTGATCATTATGTCATTTAGTGCATCCTGTTCATTGCAGCCAGTCTTGATGTTAGCAGCTTGTCTGCTATTTTAATTGTTTTTAAATGTTTGTCATTGCACATGTGTGTACTTGTTTTTTCTATGGATAATAAAATTATTGAGATATATTTATTGGCTTGATCCCGGTCCATTCTACACGCTATCTTTTTCTTCCCTTTGCATTGATTATATAAGCGTGGGATTTGGTGATCCTTCTTGTGCTGCACCTACCTACATGTCTACATTCAGTTAGCATAGCACCAGGGGGTGACAAGTCCTCTTTAAAGGTTAAAATAATTGTTTGCAATCAAATACGTAATCATCCCATTGTGATTAGTGGTACTGTGTTCACCTAAAAGTTGTGATTTGCTTTTTATGTATGTTCTTAATCTTTATTTTCAATTAGGAACACAATAGGCTGGTAAACAACAATGTAAGTAATTTAGGTGGCATTAAAAGAAATTTAGGTAATGTAATAGATCAGATTTATTCAAATGTATGAATAAGTGAATAATGTGACATGCTAATAATACAGAAAAAAGATAGAATAGCTCAGGGTAACCCTGCGGCCAGCGGGACCCGTTTTCAGGGTACAGAGGAATCGGGTCCCATCTGGCTGCCAGCATCTCCCGGTGTCCCGCAGTCCTACTTACCAGGTCCGCACTCCCACGCTGTCCTCTCGCGCCGTAGCGGCTCCCCGACATCTCTCGCCCACCCTCCTCGCTTCCTGGTAGCAGGGGAATGCGCATAGGGCGCGCCACGCCGCTGTTTGGAAATTTAGAGGGCCAGTACACCCTTTACAGAAATGACCAGTCAGCCAATCGCTGAGAAGCTGGTGGATATTTAAGTCCCTTACTTCCCTTGGGAGGTGCCTGGGCAGCTTCATTCTATGCTTAGTAGGCAGTTCAGGTCCCTAAGCTGCACTTGCATTTTACTTGCAATTCCTGACATTGTAACGTGCCTTGTCTTCTTTGCTTTCAGCACTGGTCCCTCCGCCTGCACCTGTTGATCCCTGGCTGTTTCTCTGATACCTCCAGCAGCACTGTGCCCTTTTTGCACTCCTCCCCGGTTTCTTGGTTACTGTGTTCTGCCCCCTTTGGAATCACTGTCCCTTTGCGTCGGAACCTCTGGTTCGCTGGTTCATTGGATCCTCTTTGGCTGTACTGGGACAATCCCTGGATTAGGGTCCGCTCCTTTGTGCTCCCCTGGGGGAACCCCGGTGCTATGGCCCTGAGGACTTCCCCTTGAGGTA
Organism: Allobates femoralis; assembly: GCA_033576535.1. NCBI lineage: Eukaryota > Metazoa > Chordata > Amphibia > Anura > Aromobatidae > Allobates > Allobates femoralis. The sequence goes on from JARQOC010000011.1 coordinate 243,222,008, forward strand.
TTTCTCCTGTATTATTATTATTATTTAATAAACTCTATTCTTTCATTTGACATCGTGGCCTGGTTTGTTTTCTGGCATCAGCTCCAACAGTATTCCGTGGTCAAGTGGGTTCACTATTTAGTTCCACCAGAGGTGGCGTGACACTCAGTGTATTTCTGAAACTGGGTGTCCTGAACCTGCTTAAGTCACTTATCCAGGAGCAGACAATGCGATCTCAGAGATCCTTTAGATCAAAATCTGTAAATGTTACTTATTGGCGTCACGAGGCAAGCAATCTTCAGACAGAAAACAGATATCAACCATGGAAAACGTGGACTTCTGGAAACCAAACAGAATCTATTGATGAACACTTGACATTTTTGTATTACAAAGACCTTCACTGCTACCAATATATATTAGAAACCTGTATGGTGGTATATCCAAGAAGATGTAACCCAAAGTGTGAGCTAGACTGAAAATAATATCTAATGGGAGAAATGATTAATAGAAGGACTCAAAGTATTGTGCCAGCTGATCTATGTTATCAATTAATTTGTGATACAAATAAATTAGTCAAGACGCCAACAATTAATAATGCTGAATCAGCCTGGGGATGGGGAGAGTTCAGATACAAAGTATGAGGGCGGGAAAAGATACACATAGTAGGATAATGATCTGTCCATCATTCACACAACATGGAAGATTGCCTAGAGGATGGATGCTTTCCTGTGGAAGTTTCTCTTTTAATTATATTCCAACTAATATAACTAGTGGGCCATGTGTTGGCTTTAATTATGTATTTATTCCCAGCTCATAAAACTTCCCATAACAAATGGGAATGTTCTCCCTTATCTGAAAACTGCAATTATGATGCAAAATTGTTAAATGAATATATATATTGTGAGTAGTTTTTACTATAATTTGTCCATGTATCATTTTGAGTTGTATACAATTTACACTTTCATTATATCAATCATCCGCTAAAACCATCCCCTTAGGGTATGGTGCCTTGTATAAATAATGTGTGGCTTTAAGATATCCAAGGGTGGAATGTATTGCTAATAAAAATATGCATATATTAATGGCTACATATTGTAACATATCATTAATAGACTTTGATATAGTGTAGTCATTAGGCCAAGGGTGGAGTGTATTGATCATTGATACTGATCATGAACTATTGTGATGTTTGTAAGACAATGTTCATTGTAGTATGCCCCCTGATGTTCTTTGTTTCAGAGATGTATGATCCTGATTTGTACATAAGTGACTACTGTGATATTTGCTTTGACAAATAGTGTAATTGTAAGAAAATGTTGTGTCCAAATAACTAGTGTTGACATATAAGTATCATCCACGAGAAATACACAGATTTATTATCTGAATATATATTTGTTTATAACTACCTTCTCGAGATTACAGAATCTGGCCAATTCTGGATTATCAATGAATCACATTTATAAACATTAACCAACTTCACGCTTCAATTGTCTAAGCATTATAAAAGTTGTTAGAATCATGATACAAACAGAAGTGATCCAATGCTGACATTCCAGGAGTTCTCTATCAGATAATTATCTGACAAATTATGTCTCTAGCTCCTTGGTGAACCTGTATCCAAATCCAGTGTTGAGATTTCCCACTGAGTTCTCAGTTTTCATCATGGTTTCTGTGCTATTCCAGACAGATGATGTATTCATGACTCTGTGGTGATATGATGTAAGTAACTACATAACCTTTATATGTTGATTACACAAATAGTGCACGCAATATCATACTGTTTACATATTATTTAATGCTGTATTCTATATTAGCCTTTTTAATAAAATACCTGATTACCTTCGTTAAAGTTGTATCTGAGCCTGTCTGTCAAAACTATTGGCAAAACAAATGCAGAATCCCACATGATCTTGCAAGTAGAGTTCACCACAAACTCTTGAGAAATGAAAGCAAGGATTTATTGTGGCACCGGGGTTTCTCAGGAGCGCGGTGAACTCTACTTTCCAATCTCACTTCTTCAGTCCCCTTTACATTATTTTGTCTTTTTACCAGGACACTGTATAATGACACATACATTGTGATTTCCTCCAATATCTGGATATTTGTAATATAATCCCCAATCTTGGGAAGTGGATGTGATGGCGCAGCATAGGTCTGTGTGCTTCCAAATGCCAAGGTGAGATTTCAGTCTAAGTAATATCCACATCCACCCAGGGAGCTGCTGATCCACAATACAGGAAATAAGAAATGACCTTCCCATATGGTATATAAAACATAAAATGTAAATGAGAAGCTGGGGATTGATTACTTTAATGTATATACATTGAGGTAGTGTAATAAACCCATACAGTTATAATGTAGATATGACAGTAATTCTTTTTAGACTGCCCCTTTCATCCTACATCCCCGGAGGACTGAGAAAGTCTGGTCAATAGAAAATGGAGGCGCTTTATGACCATTGTTTGCTCACTGTAATAACCATATTTATAGGATGGGATTATGGGGCATCACACATAGGCATAAAGCTGCCTTAGCGCCTCCCTCTCGGCGCTGTCCTCCATGCGGAGGATACTTTCTCGTTATACGCTCTTCCTGTTTTTCTTTCCTTTGACCTTTTCTTGCCTTCTCATTCTCTCCTGATGCTCAAACTCATCTCGTAATTTCTGTCTCTCGAATTCTCGCTGTAATCTCTCCATCCTTTCCTTGTGCATTTCTCTATTTCTTCTCATCTGTTCCTCCTCCTCTTCCTGTCGTAATCTGAAGCTTTGCTCCATCCGGACGTTCTCCACATCTCTCTGTTTTCCCAGATTTGTTTCATCAATCTTAAGTTCTCTTTGGTGAATATAATTCAGTACAAAAAGCTTCCGGTCAATCATCTCCTGATCCGTGTCCCGGGGGTAACCGGCTCGGAACTGAGTGTCCCTGATGACGTCGTACAGGAATTGGATGACCGCCTCGTGAGTTTCCCTTTTTTTCTTCTGATCTTTGTCTGTGTAATTTTCGAGGCTAAAAAACTTGTCAGTTCCGATCTCTCGGAACAAACTTTCCACTTCTGTGTAGTTCGGGTGATTCCTGTGAGTGAGGACAACGGTGGGAACAACCTCTGAAACGAAAGAATGATAAGTTCCTAAATAGTGATTACATTTACAGATGACTGAATTGGTGAATATTCAACTTTTCAGTAACTCAGGCGCAACTGTGTGTAAGATCAATAGTGACTGAAATATGGATCGGCGATGGAACATTGTACTATATATACTATGGTTATTGGGCCTTACTGTGTATATACTATGGTTATTGGGCCTTACTGTGTATACACTATGGTTATTGGCCCTCACTGTGTATATACTATGGTTATTGGGCCTTACTGTGTATACACTATGGTTATTGGGCCTTACTGTGTATATACTATGGTTATTGGGCCTTACTGTGTATACACTATGGTTATTGGGTCTTACTGTGTATGTACTATGGTTATTGGGCCTTACTGTGTATACACTATGGTTATTGGGTCTTACTGTGTATATACTATGGTTATTGGGCCTTACTGTGTATGTACTATGGCTATTGGGTCTTACTGTGTATATACTATGGTTATTAGGCCTTACTGTGTATACACTATGGTTATTGGGTCTTACTGTGTATATACTATGGTTATTGGGCCTTACTGTGTATGTACTATGGCTATTGGGTCTTACTGTGTATATACTATGATTATTGGGCCTTACTGTGTATACACTATGGTTATTGGGTCTCACTGTGTATACACTATGGTTATTGGGTCTTACTGTGTATACACTATGGTTATTGGGCCTTACTGTGTATATACTATGGTTATTGGGCCTTACTGTGTATATACTATGGCTATTGGGTCTTACTGTGTATACACTATGGTTATTGGGCCTTACTGTGTATACACTATGGTTATTGGGTCTTACTGTGTGTATGTATACTATGGTTATTGGGTCTTACTGTGTATACACTATGGTTATTGGGCCTTACTGTGTATATACTATGGTTATTGGCCTTATGGTATTACTATGCTATTCCTTACTATATACTATGGTTATTGGGCCTTACTGTGTAATACACTATGGTTATTGGGCTCTGTATACTTGGTTTGTTACTGTATATACTATGGTTATTTGGCCTTACTGTGAATATACTATGGTTATTGGGCTTACTGTGTATATACTATGGTTATTGGGCCTTACTGTGTATATACTATGGTTATTGGGCCTTACTGTGTATACTATGGTTATTGGGCCTTACTGTGTATATACTATGTTATTGGGTCTTACTGTGTATATACTATGGTTATTGGGCCTTACTGTGTATATACTATGGTTATTGGGCCTTACTGTGTATATACTATGGTTATTGGCCCTCACTGTGTATATACTATGGTTATTGGGCCTTATGTGTATATACTATGGTTATTGGGCTTTACTGTGTATATACTATGGTTATTGGGCCTTACTGTGTATACACTATGGTTATTGGGTCTTACTGTGTATATACTATGGTTATTGGTCTTACTGTATATATACTATGGTATTGGTCTTACTGTGTATATACTATGGTTATTGGGTCTTACTGTATATATACTATGGTATTGGGTCTTACTGTGTATATACTATGGTTATTGGGCCTTACTGTGTATATACTATGGTTATTGGGTCTTACTGTGTATATACTATGGTTATTGGCCTCACTGTGTATACACTATGGTTATTGGGTCTTACTGTGTATATACTATGGTTATTGGGCCTTACTGTGTATATACTATGGTATTGGGTCTTACTGTGTATACACTATGGTTATTGGGTCTTACTGTGTATATACTATGGTTATTGGGTCTTACTGTGTATATACTATGGTTATTGGGTCCTACTGTGTATACACTGTGGTTATTGGGTCTTACTGTATATACTATGGTATTGGGTCTTACTGTGTATATACTATGGTTATTGGGTCTTACTGTGTATATACTATGGTTATTGGGCCTTACTGTGTATATACTATGGTTATTGGGCCTTACTGTGTATATACTATGGTTATTGGCCCTCACTATGTATAACTATGGTTATTGGGCCTTACTGTGTATATACTATGGTTATTGGGCCTTACTGTGTATATACTATGGCTATTGGGTCTTACTGTGTATACACTATGGTTATTGGTCTTACTGTGTATATACTGTGGCTATTGGTCTTACTGTGTATATACTATGGTTATTGGGTCTTACTGTGATATACTATGGTTATTGGGCCTTACTGTGTATATACTATGGCTATTGGGTCTTACTATGTATACACTATACTTATTGGGCTTTACTGTGTATATACTATGGTTATTGGGCCGTACTGTGTATATACTATGGTTATTGGGCTTTACTGTGTATATACTATGGTTATTGGGTCTTACTGTGTATATACTATGGTTATTGGGCTTTATGTGTATATACTATGGTTATTGGGCCTTACTGTGTATATACTATGGTATTGGCCTTACTGTGTATACACTATGTTATTGGGTCTTACTGTGTATATACTATGGTTATTGGGCTTATTGTGTATATACTATGGTTATTGGGTCTTACTGTGTATATACTATGGTTATTGGGTTTACTGTGTATATACTATGGTTATTGGGTCTTACTGTGTATATACTATGGTTATTGGGCCTTACTGTGTATACATATAGTTATTGGGCCTTACTGTGTATACACTATGGTTATTGGTCTTACTGTGTATATACTATGGTTATTGGGTCTTACTGTGTATATACTATGGTTATTGGGCCTTACTGTGTTACACTATAGTTATTGGGTCTTACTGTGTATATACTATGGTTATTGGGCTTTATTGTGTATATACTATGGGTATTGGGTCTTACTGTGTAAATACTATGGTTATTGGGCCTTACTGTGTATATACTATGGTTATTGGGCCTTACTGTGTATATACTATGGTTATTGGCCTTACTGTGTATATACTATGGTTATTGGGTCTTACTATGTATATACTATGGTTATTGGGTCTTACTGTATATATTATGGTTATCGGGCCTTACTGTGTATATACTATGGTTATTGGGCCTTACTGTGTATACACTATGGCTATTGGGTCGTATGTGTATATACTATGGTTATTGGGTCTTACTGTGTATATACTATGGTTATTGGGCCTTACTGTGTATATACTATGGTTATTGGGCCTTACTGTGTATATACTATGGTTATTGGGCCTTACTGTGTATATACTATGGTTATTGGGCCTTACTGTGTATATACTATGGTTATTGGCCCCACTGTGTTATACTATGGTTATTGGGCCTTACTGTGTATACACTATAGTTATTGGGCCTTACTGTGTATACACTATGGTTATTGGGTCTTACTGTGTATATACCATGGTTATTGGGTCTTACTGTGTATATACTATGGTTATTGGGCCTTACTGTGTATACACTATAGTTATTGGGTCTTACTGTGTATATACTATGGTTATTGGGCTTTATTGTGTATATACTATGGTTTTGGGTCTTACTGTGTATATACTATGGTTATTGGGCTTTACTGTGTATATACTATGGTTATTGGGTCTTACTGTGTATATACTATGGTTATTGGGCCTTACTGTGTATACAGTATAGTTATTGGGTCTTACTGTGTATATACTATGGTTATTGGGCTTTATTGTGTATATACTATGGTTATTGGGTCTTACTGTGTATATACTATGGTTATTGGGCCTTACTGTGTATATACTATGGTTATTGGGCCTTACTGTGTATATACTATGGTTATTGGGCCTTACTGTGTATATACTATGGTTATTGGGCCTTACTGTGTATACACTATAGTTATTGGGTCTTACTGTGTATATACTATGGTTATTGGGCTTTATTGTGTATATACTATGGTTATTGGGTCTTACTATGTATATACTATGGTTATTGGGTCTTACTGTATATACTATGGTTATCGGGCCTTACTGTGTATATACTATGGTTATTGGGTCTTACTATGTATATACTATGGTTATTGGGTCTTACTGTATATACTATGGTTATCGGGCCTTACTGTGTATACAGTATAGTTATTGGGTCTTACTGTGTATATACTATAGTTATTGGGTCTTACTGTGTATATACTATGGTTATTGGGCTTTATTGTGTATATACTATGGTTTTGGGTCTTACTGTGTATATACTATGGTTATTGGGCTTTACTGTGTATATACTATGGTTATTGGGTCTTACTGTGTATATACTATGGCTATTGGTCTTACTGTGTATATACTATGGTTATTGGGTCTTACTGTGAATACACTATGGTTATTGGGCCTTACTGTGTATATACTATGGCTATTGGGTCTTACTGTGTATACACTATGGTTATAGGGTCTTACTGTGTATATACTATGGCTATTGGGTCTTACTGTGTATACACTATGGTTATTGGGCCTTACTGTGTATATACTATGGCTATTGGGTCTTACTGTGTATACACTATGGTTATAGGGTCTTACTGTGTATACACTATGGCTATTGGGTCTTACTGTGTATAACACTATGGTTATAGGGTCTTACTGTGTATACACTATGGCTATTGGGTCTTACTGTGTATACACTATGGTTATAGGGTCTTACTGTGTATACACTATGGCTATTGGGTCTTACTGTGTATACACTATGGTTATAGGGTCTTACTGTGTATACACTATGGCTATTGGGTCGTACTGTGTATACACTATGGCTATTGGGTCTTACTGTGTATACACTATGGTTATTCTGTATATACTATGGTTAATGTGGGGCACTTTGATTCTTTATTCTGTATTTTAGCAGTGATTAGTTTTGTCCCCTAGCTTTTACTCTCCCGATAGGCCGGGGTGGGTGGGTCAGATTGGTGTTGGGTTCGGTGTTGACCTTCTGGTTGGATACTTTCATGCTGGATGTGAATCTAGGTTTGTGAAACTAAATAATAATATACACCAGAGCTAGCTATATATATATATATATGTAGAGATATGCTGCTGCTAGGAGCCTAGGGGGTGCACGTATGACCCACCTATTTAATTATTCCGTGTAAATTAGTGTGCATTTAGGTTCAGCGTTAGACATTAAAATCGATGGCAAATGCAAACCGAGATGCGATTTATGCACTCAATAAAATGCCTTCTGAAGAATTAAACATTTTTTATTTGTGACATAGTGTCAAACTACATTAAAAACGTTAAAATATGTAAAGAATACTATACTGATAAGTATATATCTTTCTGTGGAGTATGGGACTTCTGCTTATCTGCCTCTTGTTGGTTGAGTTTTTGAGAGGTGCAGAGTTACCTGAACTATATTAATATTTATCAGTATAGTATTCTTTACATATTTTAACGTTTTCAATGTAGTTTGACACTATTGTCAGAAATAAAACATGTTTATTCTTCAGAATGTATTTTATTGAGTGCATAAATCACATCTCGGTTTGCATTTACCATTGATGTTAATGTCTGGCGCTGAGCCTCACTGCTCGCAGATCTGTATCTACTCGGTGGTCTCTTACTTGTTAAATATGTTGCTGTTTTAAATATTCTTTTTAGCTCTTCCTTCAGCTCAGGATATGGAGGGTTTCTCGCACTAAACAAAATAGAAGATATCAATAAATCTCCGTCTTCCTAAATACAGAAATACAGGACAATTATACTGAGTAATTTTATAACTACCGAACATTCTAGATGTAACTATAAGGGGTGTAGAGACGGCAGATGTACACGGGTGCTAGGACTAAGAGGAATGGACTGAAACACTGATTTGAGCAGTGTCCCTTACCGGGCTGTGTGCTGTTTCAATTCAATGAATGTTTATCAGCAGGAAATTACCACGGCCCAGACTACAGCTCATGTGACTGTTAGACCGAACCCTCCTGTGATAAGCAGCTCACTGTCAATAGACAATGTACATGTGGCACCCCTGCGGATCCAGTCGCCACAGAGGTACTGTACCTCTGTTAGGGTGTAGTATCCCACTCACTGGTAAGAGGGGCACAGACCGGTGCCGGGACACCCAGGCCACGCACTGGGAACCATTGTAGTGGGGATGGGTGGAGAGGAAGTAGTTAGAGGGAGCACTTGGGAAGGAGTGAGGTCAGGAAGAACACACGTAGATGACGTGGGACACGTGACAAAGGATATAAAATGTCTGGGAAAGATCTAGAACACTGAAGAGACAGTTGAACAGCTGTTGCTGTGGTACCCACCATCGGGCCCGGTGTTCTGTGATTCGTATCACAGAACACCGGGGCTTGATGTGCGAGGGAATGGATTTCCCACCCCGCCTTCCCGAACGCTGTGATTGGCTGATGATCAGTCAATCACGGCGATCCTCCTATCCAACTATGTAAGGGGCTGTCATATACCCTTCCAAGGGCTGGTGTGCTGGGGGAAAGCGGGTATTGCCACTTCCATGCTGATGGGGAGTGATCTGATGATCACTCCCATCAACGTCATCAGCATGGCATCTCGGCAGGGCACAAGTGCCTGCCCATGCCTGCTTCTGCCCACCGCCCACCTGCCTTTGCCCACCGCCATCTGCTGCCCGCCGCTGCTTCTCTGCAGCCTGAACTCCCTGCAAGGAGTTCGGGCTGCAGAAAAGGATCTGACAGCTCAAGCACGGTGATCAGCTATGTGATCACAGTGCTCAGGCTGTCAGATCCTTTCTCGGCAATCTTATCTCCTTCAAGGGGGATCAGGCTGCAGAGAAGGGATCTGACAGCCCGAGCACGGTCTGCTATGTGATCACTGTGCCCAAGCTGTCAGATTGCTTCTCTGTAGCTCGATCCCTCTGCATGCAGATCGGGTTGCAGTGAAGTGATCTGACAGCTTGGGCACAGCGATCCGCTATGTGCTAAGCGTCAGAGATTATGTGATCTCTGAGACTTGAGTTTGCACAGTGATGCTGCACTGTATGGCAATGATCTGCCATACAGTGCATCATCACTATGACACCAGAGACTGCAACAAGAGGACACTTGATCTCTTGCTGCTGTCTCTGGATGTAGCAGAGGTGATTGAGCGTCGTGGGACCATCATTTTGGACTACGTTGGACGTTAATAAAGATGGCTTTTTTTATGTTTTTTTTTCTAATAAAAAGATTTTTCTCTGTGTGGTGTATTTTTTTTTTACTATTTACTAGAGATTCCTAATGGCCAGGTCTAGCATTGGCCCGACATGATTAATTTTGGGCTTAGTGCCTGCTGCCAATAAAAAAGCTGGCATTAACCCCTTTATTACCCAGTTTACCACCAGCACCAGGGCAACTGGAAGAGTCTGGGAACAGCGACAGAAAATAGTGCTTCAATGAATGCACCATTTTATCGGGCGGCTGCCGGCTGCAATTTGCAGCATGGGGGGCCCAAAACGCTTGGGCCTATCCATGCTAAACACTCCAGCCCCAAGCTGCCTAGTTGTACCTGGTTGGACCAAAAATATGGTGAAGCTCCACGTCAATTTTTCCCCCCAATTTCTATTAAAAAAAAGGTCAGGCTTCGCTGTATTTTTGGTTGACAGCCAAGTACAACTAGGCAGCTGGGGGTGGGTGGCAGTCTGTAGCTGCCAAGTTGTATCTGGCTAGCAACCAAAAATATGGCGAACTCCACGTCTTTTTTTTTTTTTAATTATTATTATGTCTACAACTAAAAAAGATGTGGAGCTTCGCGATGTTTTTGGTTGCCGGCCAGGATCAACCTGGCAGCTGCGGGCTGGAATCCTCAGCGTGGACAGGCCTAAACATTATGGGCCCCCTACGCTGCAAATTGCAGCCCACAGCCACCCCAGAAAAATTACACATTCATTAGAGGTGCCATTTTCTCGTGCTGTACCCAGACTCTTTCAGTTGCCCTGGTGCAGGTGGCAAACTGGGTAAACAAGGGGTTAATTCCTGCTTTTTTATTGGCAGTTGGCCCTAAAAGCCTGAGATTCATAATGTCGGTCTAATGTTAGACCTCACCATTAGGAAACTATAGTAAATAGTAAATAATACACAACACTTTTATTAGAACAAAAAACAAACCTCTCAACTCCATCTTTATTACTCTCACATAACGCTCCACGATCCTTCTTCCAGAGTCTGCAGGGAGAGAACAAGCATCCTCTCCCTGCAGAGTCTGCAATCACACTGACTTGCAGGGACTCAGAAAATGACGTCACCCACGGCAGTCAGAGACTGCCACAGGAGAGTGGTGACGTCACTCGCTACGTCACCGGGGTTCCCCGTGGCAGTGAACTCAAAATGTTGTCACTTGTGGGGGGTTTCTGCTGTTTAGGCACATCAGGAGTTCTCCAAACAGGACATGACACCCACAGACCATGTCATCAAAATCTGTGTTCCAAAATGTCACTCCTTCCTTTTAGAGCCCTGCTGTGCACCCAAACAGTGGTTTTCTGCCACATATGAGGTATTAGTGCACTAAGGAGAAATTGGCCAAAAAATTTTAGGATCCATTTTATCCTGTTGCCCATGTGAAAATGAAAGAATTGAGGCTAAAAGAACATTTTTGTTAAAAAAAAATTACTTTTTCATCTTTACGGATCAATTTGTGAAGCACCTGGGGGTTCAAAGTGCTCACTATGCATCTAGATAAGTTCCTTTTGGGGTCTAATTTCCAAAATGAGGTCACTTGTGGGGGAGCTCCAATGTTTAGGCACACAGGGGCTCTCCACATGCAACATGGTGTCCGGAGCTAATTTTCCATTCAAAAAGTCAAATGTCGCTCCTTCCCTCCTGAGCCCTGCCGTGCGCCCAAACAGTGGTTTATGACCACATATGAGGTATGTGTGTACTCAGGAGAAATTGCCCAACAAATTTACAGATGCATTTTATCCTGTTGCCCATGTGAAAATGAAAAACTTCAGGCTAAAAGAATATTTTTGTTGGAAAAATTAAAATGTCCATTTTTTCCCTCCACGTTACTTTAGTTCCTGTGAAGCACCTGAAGGGTTAATAATCTTCTTGAATGTAGTGTTGAGTAGCTTGAGGGGTGCAGTTTTTGGAATGGAGTCACTTTTGGGTGTTTTCTGTCATTTACACCCCTCAAAGGGACTTCACATGTGATGCGGTCATTAAAAAAATGGTTTTGTAAATTTTGCTGGAAAAATGAGAAATTGCTGATGAACTTTGACCCCTTATAACGTCCCAACATTTTTTTTTTTTTCAAAATTGTGCTGATGTGAAGTAACATGTGGGAAATGTTATTTATTAACTCTTGTGTCACAGAACCTTTCACAAATAAATGTAAAAATTATCAACTTAAATTTACCACTTTCATGAAGCCCAATATGTCACGAAAAAACAATCTCAGAATCTCTAGGATCCGTTGAAGCGTTCCAGAGATATAACCTCATAAAGGGACACTGGGCAGAACTGCAAAAAATGCCAAGGCCTTTAGGGTCAAAGCAGGCTGGGTCATGAAGGGGTTCTTAGCCCGGTAGAGGCATTTTTGAGGTTTATGTTCCTATCAAAGAAAGGTCACCTTGTTGTGTCTGATGGGCTCATAAATTAACCCATTTTTTGGCTAAGTACCATCATTTTCATGTATGATCTATATATCAGTAATGCCGATTAAATTCGACATGTTCAATGTATCCATATATCTTAGTGCTTACAGAGGCAGCTTTATTCTTAGTATATAAAGAAATGTCTTATCACTGAGTGATGTTTTGAGAATTAAATATTGGTCCGATCTCCTACCTGTACACAAATATAGGAACGGTGAAATCTGAGGTTTTGACGAGGGGCTCGGCCTCCACAATCCTGTCCACCAGCTCAAATCCTTTACTCCATCCCACCGACGTGTCCAGAGGAAGCAAATTAGCTGAAAAATTATAATTGGGCATCAAATAATTAATAGTAACTCTAAATAATAGAATCAGAATGAACTTAATTTGTCATCACTGTGGAGACACGGGGGGCAGTGAACCAGAGATCATCAAACTGAATGCCTAAACTTCTTACCATGGGCAGAACACTCCTCAGACAGCACAGGGTGAGGGAACCACACAATGGTAAGACTTTACTGGATCCCCAACAGTCAAAGGCATAGAACACATAACCAAGCACAGCACACAATGTAACAGGCATCAGAGTCTCACCCTTCCACTGGCTCACCAGGAATTAGATTATTCTTGCCTTCAGGGCTTCCAGGGCCATACCGCAGTCCAGCAGTACCCCGCTTTTGGCAGACACAGTGGACCAAGAAAAGAATAACAGAAATCCAAAGGATAGCGCTTTCACGATCCGCGCTGCCCCTGAAAGAAATGAGGAGCACACAGGGTCTTGATGCAATGGTGTTTATTCCAACATGCTTCGAGGCCATCCCAGTTCCTTCATTAGGGTTACAAAAAAAGTTGAAGGAGCTAGGACGGCCCCGAAACACGTCAGAATAAACACCCTTGCATCAAGACCCTGTGTGCTCCTCATTTCTTCAGCAGCAGCGCGGCTCGTAGAAGCACTATCCTTTGGATTTCTGTATATACGCCACCCTGCACGTGGGAGTGCTGATCCAGCAGCAGCTGTACAAACACATATACCAGTTGTGGGTTTTCACAATTGGCTCAGCTGAGCACATGCAATCATAAGTGTGTTAATCATCCTTAAACGATAAGACCCATTGCGCTCTGTTCTGTCTCTCAACTTTTAGATATTTGAAGAAAAGAATAACGGCAAGCTTGGGAAGCTTACCAAGCACAGCAACGTCTGCAGCCAGGTGACCAAATTGTCCCAATCTGGGTTCCTTAAGCAGTCTCTGATCTTCCAGCCGAATCCTAGAATCCTAAAATGAGCTCCTGCAGAATATAATCCAGTTTTGATACTCTTCTAGTAGGAACTGAAGCTCCTAGACTGACGCCATGCAGAGTATGAAGACACGATGCGCTCCTCTACCCGGGACCAAGGCCACTAGACTTAGGCCACATAGCATACAAACCACTGCTGACTGAAACGGTCCTTTTCATAACCCGAGCCTTAAGCTCAGAGTATATTGTGTTCTTACAGGATTGGTGGAATAAGGCCGTTCTCTTATTGGTCAGCATTTCAATCCAACTGCATAATTTTCATCTAAATGATGTACATTGAGGGGGCTGAACAATTTAAATTTAGGTTGCAATCCACAAACTGAGACAATGAAGGCTCCCAGTAGTCTGGTGAGAAACAATGTCTTAACAAACATGAGTTAACAAACAAAAGACTAATACATCTAGCCTAATTAAGAATATTAACTCACAACATGCATTGAAAAAGGCTGTGTTGTCACATTTCTCCCCCTACTTAATTAGCCCCGGAAAACTGCTGATCTTGACAAGGTTGTTGACGTGGCAGCCAGACGTGATAGGCATCTGATTATCCTTCACCTCTTGCCGGCATTGTCCTTTTTTGTGGAAAGGTCAGCAAGGGAGGCTCACATCTATACACCTTCCCCTGATTACCTCCCCCGGGTTGGGCAGACATACTGTGGAAAAGAACTATGGTGGGGTCTGTAAGTTGGGCTTCTCTAAAAGTCTTACTATCAATCTCTCCCCCCCGTCAATGGCCTTAGTCTGGTTATGTTACTCACTGTTGTCAACTCACAGGAGGATTATGGAGGCTGGGAATGTGGGTTATCCTCAGAAGAGGTGGCAGAATGAGCTGCATCTGAGTGTTGCTTGGCTTGGATATGGGTGATGCCTGTGACAAACTGGCTGGATAGTCCTTTCCTAGGTCATTCCCCAAAATAACTGGTGTGATGAGTCCATCCACAAGCCCCACTTCATTTTCCCCTGGTTGGTCCCCAAAATCACAAGCATGAGGAGGTTATCCATGAGCCCCACTTCAACCTCTAACTTGTCGATTCCCTAAATAACAGGTGTGGGTACACTGTACTTAAGTCCCACATCGGCTTTTTCTCGGTCAGTCCCCAAAATAATAGGTGTGGAGAGGCTGTCCACAAGTTCTACCTCAATCTCTTCCTGGTCAGTCCCCAAAATAACAGGTGTGAGGACACTGTCCATACGCCCCACATCGACCCATTTCCTGGTGGGTCCCCCAATCCAACTGCACACATGCCAGAGGTATGCTTGAGTGCTGACCCTCAGCCAGAGAGATGGTCACTTGGCGACCTAGTAAATGGTGGGGTAACAATATCTGGGCTTACCAGGGTGATGGCTAAGTAAGTGTCTCGTAGTCCTTGGCCCTGTATGTCACGGACATTGACTGGCTGGGCTGGCAGATGGGCTCCAGGCATGGGTCCCGGCTTTGGAGACACACTTTGTCCATATGCCCAAGGCGTCCATGCGTATAACAGCGCTGTACATTGGGTAAGTTACAGGCCCCGTTTGTGTAATGACCGAAGGTCCTATTAAGATCCAGTGAGTCACAGACTGAGACAGAGGCAGAAATAAAGAACAGTTTTTATTTTTCTGATGTGGGGATCAAAGTAGGGTTCAGTATAGAATGTAATAGCCTCAAAATCCCCTTAAGACACTACCAATAACAGTTTCACACCCTCAGCGTTAGCCGACATCAATGCACCGATCTCAGAGTTCCCAGGGTAAATCACACTCAGAACCAGGAGCAAATTTACCTACACGTTAGACTTATCAAGGATTTCACTTAACTAAAGGCAATGTACATCCACTGTGGGCGGTGTGATGGGACCTCTGAGATGGCGCACTGAGTATAACTTATCACAGCTAATAACAATGCATTAAACTATATTAATGGTGGCTATACACTTAGCACAGGGATACCCGGGTATCTTAAAAGCTACATCAAGTGTAGTTTCACACCGGCCTATAGTCCAGAAAAAAAAAACCTTTGGCGCCAAAAAAAACCTTATTGTAAAACAACAAAAATTGTGTGGCGTGCCAGCCAATGCCAGATTCACACGTCCGGTACTTCAGTTCTGTAGCCTCGGGATACAGTCTGTGGAGCGCTCTTTACCAGGGCTTGTCAGGATCCTTTTGATCAGGTTGGCATCGGACCCAGTCTCTCCTCAGTCTCTTTTCTGATAGTGGAACCCTGGTCAGCTCAACATACGGTCTCTAGTCCACACAATTTCCACCGGTCCAGCACTAGTTTCCAGCAAAATTACAAACTCAGGCATCAACCACCCCTGCCGACAGCTTGCACAAAAAGTCTTATCAGAGTCCAATCGCCAGGCTTCTCACCACTGTTTGTTTGTAGCACGCTTTACAGCCTGTTTCTTCTAGCTGGGCAGCTCTCAGCTCCCCTTCACCATGAGCCTCATTCTCCTACAGACAGGGGTTCTCCCCCAAGCCCCTGCTGCATCGCTCCTGCTCTAGCTCAGGCAGGCCGAACTCACAGGGTCCTAGTGCTCTGCTGATGCTGTTACATTCCACACTCCCACATTTATAGACCTATGTCTTGATGGCTCTTCGGCTGGATAGTGGGATAATCCTTTTCGTGCGGATGGTGTTGGCCATAAGTTTACTGGAATTACCAAAACCTATTCCAGAACACAAGCCCTCTCTTCTCTTGAGGCTTTGGACCCTAATGCGACCAACAACTCCTTGATGTGGGCTGCTTGGGACCAGGTTGTTTCAAGACTGTCACCTGATTCATAATGTGGCACACTGTTTAAATTCTCTGGGTCAATCTTAGTAGGGTCCTCATCGTCCTTCACATCATTCTGCGCATCCCAATGGGCCAATTCCTTGATCTGAAGGTTTAGTACCATGCATGCAACTCTAGGAAAGAGAAAATCCCATTGGAGTGCAGACAACGGAGGCATCACCCCAGAACTTGCAACTCTTACCCTCAGAAACAGGAGATTCATTGGGGACGACCACCCCCCCCCCCCTCCTTCAACACCTCTTCTAGGGGGACAAATAGATAGAACCTGAAAAAAGGGAGAAATTGCACCACTTGCACCTTGATCAAATTAGCCGGAAAAGAGGGAGGTACAGAAGAAACGTGCACACCCAGGTCGCCTTCCTCAAAACAACTAAGGAGATGGTGGTTTCTCAGATAGTGTATTTAGACTGGATACACCTGAAAAAATGACTTAGTAACCTTAATATTCAGGAAACAGATCCTCAGCATGGACTTCTCCCCTCCTAGCACTCTTAAGTGAAGTGGTCACGCCTTCTGCTAGAGTATACTCTGCAAGAGAGACCCCATCAGGGTCATCATAAATCAGGCCCAGAGCCACAAAAAAACTCATTTACCGACCGTAAAGATGGAGAACCAGTTGGCACAGAGAAGAACCAGGACTGGGAATCTCCCCACATCAAGGAGATTACAATTGTGGCACCCCAGAGTCCGGTTGCCACAATGGCATTGCCTCCCTTATGGGGTGATGTCATGCTTGGAAGCGAGAAGGGGTATCCACACCAGGTAAACCCAGAGCATGCAACACTTTCCTGACACCAGACCAGAAGTGGGAGCTCTGAAATCCGGGTTCAGGAGAGCTCCCCTATAAATTCTGGCCTGGGGGTGGGGTTAGGCAGTGCAGTTCCTAGGAAGACTGTGAAGACGTCCTGTGGATTGGAGCAGTGTAAGGACAGAGACTAGCCAGCGTGAGGGACCCATAGGAGAGGGTCTGAGGCTGTGAAGGTATTCCAGACCCAGCAGCCAAAACCGGAGGGCGGGAGATTCCAAGTCTCCCTGCCGCAGCAAAGCACCTGGAGGCACAGCAGCATCGGAGAGCTCAGGGACAGTAGCCAGAGGAGTGGTGCCCAGGAAGGGGTCAAGCTGCCTGCTATACTGGTGAGAGATTTAACGGCAGAGAGAGAGAGTCGCAGCTTAGCTACAGGCAGCCAGGACCAGCTAAGTGAAGAGCAGCAAGGAGCCTCAGAACTCAGCAGGTGGGGAGATCCCCAACTTGCTTCCAGGCCACCCAGACTCATAACATCACCTGTGGATGGTAACCTGGTTTCTACCTACAACTACCAGTAAATGTAAAGGAGACGACGTACTATGTGTCTGCTGGTTATTCCACGCCCTCATTCACGCACCCCAACAGCCTACTATTACCATAGACTACACTGGTTTCTCTGGGGAACCGTTCCACCTGTGGGGAGTGATATCACCGTAGCTGTAATCCCATCATCCCCAGAGGTCCTGCACCGCAGCGTCGGCCCCAAGAGCCGAACCCCACGAGTAGCGTCACGACCACCACCCCAGAACCTTTATCTGACGCCCAGGGTCATGGAGCCGGGTCTCGACCCCTGTGACTCCCCCAGAAGTAGCAAACCCGGTTTCCGAGTATCCCACGGCCCTGGGAGCGCACCACAATCCCTATCTGCTGTCCCTCACTCCGCGCCGATCGAGGATGGAGCCTAAAAATATATTTTGCTGGCTTTTCGAAAGACATTAATTTCAGCAAAGTTGTATCTTCTAAAATATAACTTTTATTGTTTCTATTAAAACAAGGGTCAAATTGATCCCTTACACACAATGTAACCTTGTAAAAAGGCCGCCATCTATTATGATTTGGGAGTGAGGGGATGTATTGTATACCCCCTGGGCGCCCCAAGACTCTAATAAGAGCCCTGTTGGAAAGACTAAAAGTCCCTGATGAACCCATGGTTGACCATTGAGTGGGAGAAACGCTGCGTCGGACCAGACCAGTCTGCAGGATCAAAGATGAGTATGCTGAATACTTATATCTAAGGGCATCAGCCCCCTGTTCTACATTTGGTCCTACTGATTCACTAATGTGATTTGTGATCTGTATCTCCTTAAGTGTGGGGAGACCCCGTTGGATACGGGTTATTGACAAGGAGCACTATTGTATTTGTGTATGTGTGGTACTTTACTGGTGAGGAGTGTACGTTCTGGTTATTTTGGGTACTAGGCACATATGCTGATAACCATTGTAGTTACATCAGAAAGAAAAGTGCCCAAAAAACATCATTCTGGCCTTATTACATACAGCTTTCCCTCATAAAGACATAAAAACATCAGATGGCACACATCCATATTTTAGATAGAGTGTCTCCTAGAGTGGTTTTTTTACCACATCTGTCCAAGGGATAGACCCGGACAGCGGGGAGACCCATATAGGTTTTTGTTCCCTTAGTATATTGTTAATATGGGGATTCAAGGAAATGAGGAATGTCACCTATTCACTAACAAGTAAGGATCATAGGGATAGCCGCCGAGGAGCGGGGACACCAAACGGGTTTTTAAGTGGAAAACTCCGCTGTCAGGCAGGGGGAGGTAGGGAGAGAACAGGGCGACCATTCCCCCTCACCCCCCCTTTTTACAAGGTTACATTGTTGTAAGGGATCAATTTGACCCTTGTTTTAATAGAAACAATAAAAGTTATATTTTAGAAGATACAACCTTTGCTGAAATTAAATTGTGTTGGTGTATCCATTATCAAATATTTTCTGAAGTAACTTTTCGAAAGACAACAAACCTGTCTTTTCCCCTCATAAAACCTGTCAGGGAGGGGGAATCTTGGGTTCTGGTGTGTCAGATATAACTGTACCGCTCAGTCATAATCAAAAGGTAACTTACACCCACTTCATCCTTATATACAAGACTCTTCTCTCTTCTCAATCTGTTCTATATAACTAAATTATATGTGTATACCAATGTCTGCACTATCTGTTCATCTCTTCATCATGCTGTCTGTCATTTTACGAGAAAAGTTTGATAAGTTGCCGAAGTGCAGCCATGCAAACACTGAGAAGATACAGCAAGAGTTCAATGAGTTTGAGGAAACGGTGACCATTGTTGGTCATGACCTGGACCCTCCATACATTCACCCACTTGACTACATACATTATGGCTCCAAGACATAATTTAGTGATAATTTCCTTAAGGACCTTGGTAAGAAGCCCGATGTTCCGTTGCACCTTCCCGATGTTTAGTTCTCACTTACCAAGTTGGGCGAAGATCTCACCGGTTTCGTATGTGTTCAGTTGGGAGCAGGCCCTGTTATCCACCAGGACGATGTTCTCGGTGAGCGGGTAAGTGGACCTCTCTCTCGTCACACCGTGATCTGCGCCTGATGCCCCTGCATGATTTTTATAGTCACTGTTGGTCCACACACACATCGCGGTGTTGATAAATGACGACTTCCCATGGCCGATGTACCCAAAGAGCTGTAGAAGAAGCCTCTGGAAACCCTGGTTGCCCCTTTTACATTTGTCAAAGGTGAAGTCTCTAATCTTCCTCCTCCGTTCTTTATCCTCCATGGCTGATGAGACGTCTGCACCTTCAACGCTCTGCACTCAGAATAAACCAGGAAGACGTTAGGCCAAAGTCTTCTTTTTACAGCCTCTTTATGTAAATGTTCTTCAGATCTTATCTATATATTATACCAGACAATAATGAGTAGTGCACACTGATGAATGCGATTAGTAACCGCATTCATCCACCACCAGAAAAACTGCAAAAAAATCAGTGCAAAAAATCTGCACAGGAATCACAGAAAAAGCTCTCTGTTTATAATAAGTATTTTTTTCCCAGTTTTTAGCAAGTGCTATCAAAAAAGTATCAAAAACAGGGCTATTGGTCTGTACGTTTTTTGCAAAAAATATACGTAAGCTGCCTCACCTCGTCACGGTTGCCCTGACCGAGGCAGTCCCTAGCTGATGTATGCATTTAAAACCTGTGTGTGTGAACATACCTCAATCCAGGCTCCAGCCAGGACTCCAGTCTGTGGGCTTTTACCTGTGAAACAGCTTGTGTGTGGACTACTCCCTATGGAGCCTGGATTGAGGTTCAGCTGAGCGGTTTAAATCCCGCTCCTGCGAAAATTAATCGGCAGTCGTATGACAACCCAATCAGCTGATCGGTCACATAACTGCTCAGCTGATTGTGTTGCCAGGCAACGCCAGGTCCTTAAGCCCCAGGAGCAAGACAGTGCGTGACACCGCCAGAGAGGTGAGAATAGTATGTTATTTATTTTTAACCCTTTGTATAGTTAATTCGACTTCCGCAATGTGTGTATATATATATATATATATATGAAGGAAAGAGAAGGGGCATTATAGACCAAAACCTAATGGAGTATTTACTGATAACAAATTCTAAGACACCCGTCTTATACGTAGTCCCCAAAATACATAAATCGTTGCAAAACCCCCCCGGAAGACTGATTGTGGCGGGTATTGACTCGGTTTTTAACAATATCGGCATATTCCTTGATAAGGTTATGAGCCCGCTAGCAGTGTCAGCAAAGTCATATATACGTGACACGACACAGTTCCTGGAAAAATTAAGAACAGTAAGGGTCCAGGAGGATGATGTCTTGGTCTCTTTTGATGTGACCTCGTTGTACACATCAATTAGACACGAGACACGTCTGGAGGCAGTTGGTGTCACGCTGGGAGTGGGGAAGACACCCAGCGTAGGATAACGACGGGGGGGGGGGATCAGGAGTCCCTAATGCTAAGGGCACAAGAAGGAGACGGTGACCCTAGACTTCCTAGAGCTGACCCTGTCTGCCCTAACGTCCCTATACAGTCTCCTCAACTGTCGCCGACCACGAACCTCGTCCCTCTCTGATCCTAGATCTATCTTATCTAAGGATCAGATGGAGAGGTTCACTAGACCCCTCCACTATCAACTAAAGACAAACACCAGGGAAGACAGACATTTGGGAAAAGGAAACACTTATCTCACAGCAGAACACAGCAACCTCCACCATCTCAGCTTCTGCTGGAGCAAGGATAAAGTGTGCACAAGGAACTATCACCTGCACCGAGGAAGGGTAATGAACCTCCTTATAAAGGTGGAAGGAGTCTGCTGGGTCCTAGTGACCTACAACATTGGTGGATAAAACCAGACCGAGCGCAAGACCTCCACAGCCGTCTCCCCATAATAGAGAGATCTCATCCCACCTTCTTTCCATCAACACAGAAGGTAAATGCTCCTGAAAGAGACGGACCATCCTCCACCATTATGGCTGGTGGGCCATCCGCTGGGATCGTCTGCGCGTGGCCTCCACCCTGTCATCCGTGCCACCCGTGACAGTTGGAAAGCAGCTAGACACCACGGACTACACCTCAGAAAGTAAGAGGATGATTCTGCAGTTATTAGAAACATGTCTGAGACAGAATTATTTTATGTTTGGAGATACATTTACAAACAAATGAGGGGTACAGCCATGGGGGCGCACATGGCATGTTCATATGCGAATGTCACTATGGCGACTCTAGAGGAGGAGCACGTCTATGTGTCCCACCATTTTGAGAAAGTAGTAGAATGGTGGAGATACATCGACGACGTGTTCCTCCTCTGGAGGGGTACCACGGATAGTTTACAGGAATCTTATAAGTACCTTAACACGGTGGATGCCACAATTAAGTTCACCATGGTTCAGTCAAAAAAAGATCTGCAGTTCCTTGACGTATTAGTAAGGCATACGGGTACCAGCCTAACTACTTCATTATATGTAAAGGGAACAGATAAAAACAAATTGCTCCATTATCAAAGCCATCACCCCCCGGGAATGAAGAGAGCGATACCCAATGGGCAAATCCAGAATTGTGAGCGACGAAAAGGAAAGGGAGTAAACCATAGATAAGCTGTTGCTGAAATTTCAAAGTAGAGAATATAATTGTTGAAGGAACAGAGAGAAAAAAGCTTAAACTCAAACAGTAGGAGCAGATTGGGAGTACGGAAAAGGATACCCATAGTCACAACATATGGGGAAGAATCCAATGAAATAACGAAAATCATAAGGAAAAATTGGAAAATTCTGGGTCAGGGATTGCCGGAAGTTGAGGAATTTAAAAATCCCCATCTCTTTTCTTTTAGGAAAGGCAGGTCCTTAAAGGACCGACTGGTGCACTCAGATATAGGCAGTCTAAAGAAAAGTATTCAATCAACCATAACGGGTAGAAAAAGAACAGGCAGTTACCCCTGTGTGAGTTGTGTCAACTGCTCACACATGATTAAAGGTAACTTTTTTGAGGTAAAAGGGAAGAGGTACAAAATAAGAGATTTTTACACCTGTAATTCAGAGTACATTGTGTATCTGCTACAGTGCCCCTGTAAGCTGTTCTATGTCGGGGAAACAACCCTGGAATTCAAAGTGCGTATGAACTTACATAGATGTAGCATCCGACAGAAACAACTGAACCTACCGGTACCGAAACATTTTGTGGAGGCCAGAACACAGTGAAAGGGATCTCAAATGTAGAATAATAGATAGTGTCCCACAATTGAGAAGAGGGGGAGATAGGGAAAAATTACTTTTAGAAAAAGAGCTGCGGTGGATAAAAAGATTAGATACGCTAAAACCGGGTGGCCTAAATGTTGATTACAAATTGAATGTGGTCGCTTATATCAGCAAACCACTTGAATTATACTCTCGAACCCTAAAAAATAGTATAGGTTTTTTAATATCACTGGTTTTAAGATCTATGCACGTAATTGTATTTTATTGTTGGATTCATTGAGATATTTGATATATGTTTTTATTTATCTTCTTCACAGAACCGAAACAAAATTGGAAGCCTGGAAGAAATTTGAACATAATAGTAAAGTAATTTTAATGTGGATTACAATGAGCGTGGCGGGGGTCGGGGCCTAAACTCTATGTTGCACCTTATGAAGTTTGAACATTATGTTTTAACCACATAGAAGTTAAGGTAATATAAAAACACCCGAAATGAGAAATACGTGAATGGACGCCCGTGTACTCCTGAGGGTGCGTGGTCAGGCTTGGAAAGCTGAATGACCAGTAAAAGCACTGAAAGGAGAGGGCCTAATAGGGCATTCACAGATTAGGATAACACAAAGTACACGTAATGGTCGCACTGTGACACTTTATAGAAGAAGAGCCCTTGTACCGCCGGAGCACATACTAAACCCCAAAGAAGGTACCGTATGGACCTAATAGCTATTAAAGCTTACAGAGGCGGAAAACCCCTTATAAAGGGAGTTGTGTAGTGTCTCCGGTGTAGGATACTGGCACACATTAAACTGTGAAGCACTAAGCACTTTATATATGGAATAATAGTAATTAATAGCACTAGCACCTTAAATAGTAACAGAGCGCCCGGACGATTGGGGTAATAGCGCGAGAGAGCCCATAGCATGAGATATAACTAATGCAAGGGCAAGAACGTCAGGAAGTAAGATGGCGGAGACGGCTGGAAAACGCTGCCCGCATAAGAATGCATAGGACGGGCCCGCGCATGCGCATAGCCCACTTACCCACAATGCGACTCGCAGAGAGGCCGCTTCCGGGACGCCGAGAGCACGAGACACAATAACAGTGTGTGCAACATGGAGGAGGGCACTGAACACCGTCACGCCTTGGTAATAAGTAAATAACATATTTAATAAGCTTTACTATAGTTATAATAATCGGCTGGAAGGCTTCCAATTATAAAAAGATTTAACAGGCACTACATATGCACTATGTATGCAGTACAGTATAAACAATAATGTACTAAGCATAAAGATAGCACAGAAGTTTCATGTATTAGAATGGTGAGGGTATAATGAATATGTATGAAATAATTAATGTATTGTAAACAGGATGTATAAAAAGACAGCATAGATGGTCAGTGGTTGCAGGAATAAGGGCGTGGGGGCCTGAAACGTTGCCATTTTGTACCAACACAAGCTGGAATAAACAACTGCTATACATCACCAAGGGAGTGCTGCGACATTTGTATGTATATATATATATATACATTATGGATGTGAAATTAAAGGGGAACAGAGCAGTGTGAGTGTTGAGCATGCTCAATACAGTAAAATCGGGTCCGAGAAACGATCCTGTGTTTTCTCAGACCCGCACTCCATAGGCCCCATGTTAAAGGCCGCGGATCATGTTGGATCTGATTCCGTCTGATTCGGTCTGCTGTGCCCAACGTCAGAGCAGTCTCCGACTTTGGACACAGCAAAAAATCGTATAGAATTGGATCTGACACAAATCGGATGGCAATAGAGCCACATCCGTGCAGATCTGATGCCCAGAGGGACACATGGGGGCCAAATCGCATACGTGTCCGTCCGTTTTACAACGAACAGCCACGGATCCCATAAACACGCAATGTGAAAGCCGCCTTAATAGTCATCTCCCTGTTGTTCTTCAGGCTGTAAACCGCCTTTCTCTCTTGCACAGTGATATTAGATATTTCTGTTTTTTTTTATCTAATATCACAAAAACATGAAAGGGTCTGTGAATCCAAATTAATTAAAATATTCGATTGTATAAAGGAAGGGTTAAACCTATCTGATGGATTTATGGCTCATTATAACATCTGAGGAACGTTGTTCAAAGACACTGAGGTCTTAAGACACCAGGTTTTCATATAAATTAGTGTCATAAAAACATTGACATCACTAAATGTCCAGTTGTTTATACAGTACAGACCAAAAGTTTGGACACCTTCTGATTCACAGAGTTTTCTGTATTTTCATCACTATGAACATTGTAGATTCACACTGAAGGCATCAAAACTATGAATTATCACATGTGGAATTATAGACTGACCAAAAAAGTGTGAAAAAACTGACAATATGTCTTATATTCCAGGTTCTTCCTTTTGCTGTGATTACTGCTTTACACACTCTTGGCATTCTCTGGATGAGTAGGGATGGGCGAGTCTACTCGCTACTATTCGGCACTCGCCGAATAGTAGCGGTATTCATGTACTCGCTACCCGCCGAGTAAATTAGTAAATTAGGATTACTCGGCGAGTAGCAAGTACCGAATACTTTTGGTATTACTTCTATCCAGGGAAAAGGACCTTTCACTCTCTCAGCCAATCAGATGCCGCCACGTCACAATGACGTAATCGCTAGCGGCCACCTGATTGGCCAGATGGAAAGGTCCTCTCAGGTACACCGAGGACCTTTCCATCTGGCCAATCAGGTGGCTGCTAGCGATTACGTCATTGTGATGTGGCGGCATCTGATTGGCCAGATCTCTCCCAGCCATCTGATTGGCTGAGAGAGTGCAAGGTCCTTTTCCCTGGATAGATGTGCATCGGCCGCTCCCTGTACAGCCGTCGTTAAGGTGAGTATCGGATTTTTTTATTTTTTAACCACTTTCCCTTTATTTTACAGGACTTTTGCAGTGTATCTATTGATACACTGCAAAAGTATTCGGAATCGCTATACTCCCAACGAGTAGCAAGTACCGGGACCTACTCGTTGCGGGTATAGCGATTCCGAATAGTAAGGGACTCGCCCATCCCTATTGATGAGCTTCAAGAGGTAGTCACCGGAAATGGTCTTCACTTCACAGGTGCCCTGTCAGGGTTAATAAGTGGGATTTCTTGCCTTATAAATGGGGTTGGGGCCATCAGTTGTGTTGTGCAGAAGTCTGGTGGAGACACAGCTGATCGTCCTACTGAATACACTGTAGAATTTGTATTATGGCAAGAAAAAAGCAGCTAAGAAAAACGAGTGGCCATCATTACTGTAAGAAATAAGGATCAGTCAGTCCGAAAAATTGGGAAAACTTTGAAAGTGTCCCCAAGTGCAAAACCATCAAGCTCTACAAAGAAACTGGCTCACATGAGGACCGTCCCAGGAAAGGAAGAGCAAGAGTCACCTCTGCTGCAGAGGATAAGTTCATCCGAGTCACCAGCCTCAGAAATCGCAGGTTAACAGCAGCTCAGATTAGAGACCAGGTCAATGCCACACAGAGGTCTAGCAGCAGATACATCTCTACAACAACTGTTAGGAGGAGACTTTGTGCAGCAGACCTTCAAGGTAAAATAGCTGCTAGGAAACCACTGCTAAGGACGGCAACAAGCAGAGGAGACTTGTTTGGGCTAAGGAACACAAGGAACGGACATTAGACCAGTGGAAATCTGTGCTTTGTCTGATGAGTCCAAATCTGAGATCTTTGGTTCCAACCATCGTGTTTTGTGCGACGCAGAAAAGGTGAACTAATGGACACTACATGCCTGGTTCCCACTGTGAAGTATGGAGGAGGCGGTGTGATGGTGTGGGGGGGCTTTGCTGGTGACACTGTTGGGGATTTATTCAAAATTGAAGGCATCCTGAACCAGCATGGCTACCACAGCAACTTGCAGCAGCATGCTATTCCATCCGGTTTGCGTTTAGTTGGACCATCATTTATTTTTCACCAGGACAATGACCCCAAACCCAAACACACCTCCAGGCTGTGTAAGGGCTATTTAGGGCTGAACCCAATGGAGATGGTTTGGGGTGAGCTGGACCGCAGAGTGAAGGCAAAAGGGCCAACAAGTGCTGAGCATCTCTGGGAACTCCTTCAAGACTGTTGGAAGACCATTTCCGGTGACTACCTCTTGAAGCTCATCAAAAGAATGCCAACAGTGTGCAAAGCAGTCATCACAGCAAAAGGTGAAGAACCTAGAATATAAGACATATTGTCAGTTGTTTCACACTTTTGTTGGTCAGTATATAATTCCACATGTGATAATTCATAGTTTTGATGTCTTCAGTGTGAATCTACAATGTTTATAGTCATGAAAATACAGAAAACTCTGTGAATGAGAAGGTGTCCAAACTTTTGGTCTGTACTGTATGTATGTTTTGAGTTTTTTTGAATACTTTGTCATACCAGCCTGATGAAGAGCCTTGAGACGTCTCCACACCTCGCTACCTTGTAACATCATTACTTTATTTTTGTTGCCATTAAAAGGTATCTCAACTACAAGATTATTATTGTGTTTCTCCCACGTATTGATTACACTATCTGCTGTGTCTTGTGATTATACGGGACTTCCCTGATACTTTGCTCCTGTATCTCTACTTTATTGTAGTATTTGCATATGTAATAACCTACACGCTCCTTGACTCAGACGATTCTTTCCTTGTATTTGTTTTCTTGACGATTGACATGAAATCACTTTGCTCTTTAGTTTCCATCCAGATGATAAAATGTGTGAACATCAGCGATCTCCCGAAATGTTCTGTTCCTCCAGGGATGGGCTGTAATCCGGCTCCATCATGTATAGTGGTGGCTCCATTGGTGGTAGTGGCTCTATAGCATCACCTTGTGCCGTTACCCTGAACCATGAGGATATAGCGCCCCGAGGTGGAGAACATGAAGATGACACACAAACATGTCTGACTATTGATCTATCTCCTCATACCCTGGATCCAGCATCAGGACAATGATGGCAATGAGGTTTGTGCACCCAGCATGTGTATGACAGCGTATTTCCTTACTGCTGAATGTTGGACCTTGATGGCCATACTGTTGTCACAATGGTCTCTTTTACTTTGGAGACTTGTGACAGGTTTGGGATCTGTCTCTCTCTCTTCTGTATTGAGACTTCATAATAAATGTATTTCTTTCCTTCGGCAGTGTAGGAGTTAATGTCAGTTTCTGCTGCTAGCAAACTCCTAGTGATGATTACAGGTGTGGCTACTTTGTGATCACTCCCATCTCCTTCATATAGTCACAAGATCCCCCTTCTGGGGATGTATCTTTGTACCCTTTAATCTGAAATAAAAGGATAATCCGCTTTGCTGGCGCTGGTTTTCTTCAATACAAGATCCAGCCTCCCTTGCTCGTGATTGAACTCCATTTCTGGCCTGACTATCTGAGGTGAAGATGCTATTCTGGAGAGCTGACTACTGCCAAGGAGCGAAGCAACAGGTGTGAAGTTGTTTGCTGTTCCCTTGTCTGTCTCCCCTCCCCTCTTGTTGATAATAGTGCAGGGGTTGGGACTAGTGCTCCCGCCAGCCATCTCCCTATTTTGGGCTACCATCAGGGCCAGTGACGGACTAGGCATCCTGCTCAGTGATAGGGTGAAAGAACCTGTATAGGGAAGGTGGGGAGATCAGGGCACAGCTGCAGGTGAGCATAGGAGGTCACCTCTCCCCTGTTCTCTACGAGCAGGGCCTTCTGCTGTATTTGGGTCCCCGGTGTTTCCTTGTCTTTGTCACAGTCACGCACTGTTTTTCAATGGTCCCTGAACCCATTAAAACTTTTCACTTCCATGACTGGTAAGTCTATTCATAAGCTCAGAGACCTAGTGTCACCCAAGACTATTGACATGAGGAGCTGAGAAATCAATTTGGTCTAGAAGTGGGGGGATTTCTTCTATTATGTACGAATAAAGGGTGCGCTCAACAATAAGGGAGAAAAACAAGAACATTGTCATCCTATATATAGACTTTTATCTATAAATATTCAAGAACAGCAAAAAAAAGGATCTATCAGACATAAAGAAGGAAATTATGGTCATGTTGGCTATAGGTAAGACACCATGCAGTGCAACCCAGCCAACCCAGCGAGCGATACGCTTCAATGCAGCCAATAGGCGGAATTGCTGGCATCATCACAGTTGCGGTGTTACACAGCAATTAGCCGCCAAATTGTAGGTTGCAAGTTGCCAGGTTTTAGGACAATGTCCTAAAACCAGGCAACTTGTAACCAGCGATAAATGGCGCTGTTACACAGCACGATGCTCCTGCAATGTTACTGCAACTTCGCTGAATCAGCAAAATGACAGCGATGTTGCATGCAACACCGTGCTCTGTAACGGTACCTTTAATGGTCCCTTTACACGCCGCTACCGAAAGGTAGAAACCGGCAGGTATCGGACACAATTGTACCTGATACCTTGAAAACACAGAGAAGTAGCGGCGTGTAATTCAGGACGTTTCTACCCGTGTCTTTGGATACCTGTGTTTCAGGCGTGCTCAAAAACAAGCAGGTATAATCCCTATGGTGGCGGCGTGTAATCGGGGCACAGGCACGGTATCTGCGTCGCCTACTGAATCCTGGGGCGTGACACAGTGTCATGGATACCGCGCCCCATCAGCGATCATTGGTGGAGGCTGTGGAGGCTCCTGCGTTACCATTGGTTGTCCCTTCACAGGGCGCCATAATAAAAGAGACTGACCATTCACACTACACAATGGCAAGGGCGTCATGTATTAGCCAGCCTTCCTGTGCAGGCTGCCCAATCATGACTCTATTGCGTTGTCCAATCAACGCTTTAGCGTCACGAAATACACAACTCTGTAGCGCAGATACCTTCATTACAGCACACAGTGGCGGCGTGTATTTGCGGTATCATGTACCGCTAGGAACCGTTGCAAACGCGCGCGTGCACGTGCGGTGCCTACCTGTTGCTCCCGTGTAGCGGCGTGTAAAGGTACCATAAGAGTTGCAATGAGTGTTGACCCTCAATAATCCCTCGGCTCAGTTGAGCATTAATGCAGGAGCCCCGACAGGACTAATAACATAGAAAGGGGACCAAACAGTCTTCACTTGTTTCTTCTGTAACAGGAAGAATGGCAGCCATCACTCCGCCACCCTACAGGAAAATGGCTGGCGTCCTGGAGGGGTGTGTGCCGCTGTCACCTGCATGATACTACACCTCTGCAGGCTGCATATTGCTGCTGGACTCTAAGGAACAGAGAGGATCGAGGGAGACCTGAGACTATATATAAACTTCTCTATACATATATACACACATATATATATATATTAGCAGGAACAACACTTCTGCTCAATCCAGAGGCAGGAGCTTTAGCCTACTTTACACAATTACATATTGCATTCCAGCAAACCATTATGGTGTCCTCCATTTCCCCCTGTGACGACCGTACGTGTCAAGGTGTGTCGCTGTGGCCCCTCACAGCTACTCTGAACTCTGTTGACTTGTTAAGACCTCCCTGGCTGGCGTATACCGGTACGACTCCTCACAGTCATTCACTGAGGGCCACACGCCTTTCTCCATCTTCTCCTCTATGACTCCAGGTCTGGCCACACTCTACCTTCCCATCTAGTCTAGATAACATTTGCTGTAGGTCACACTGGCCTGAGATAAAAGCTCCTTCTGCCACTTAGTTCTCGCTTTAAGCCCCCTTGCCTGAGATAAGTCCTTGTTCTTTATTCCTTCAGAACATCTGAATGGTGACCCCTTCTTGGCACACAGACACCAGTTGTAGTGCAGTTCCGGTGCTTTCTTTTCATCTAGGATCAAACTGGCCCAAAGGGGCACTGGGTATACCCCCGATGGGCCCCAAGTCATTGTGAGACCGGTGCTGGACATAGAGTGGGCCCGAAAGTAACCTTGAGTCCTTCTATGTCCAACTGAGGGCCCTCAGTAGCCACTGCCACACGTTGCATATCCAGCCGGGTGGTAAGATGGTCACCAGCGTTTGACCCATCACACATTCCTGGTATGCACCCACAGTGATTCAGGAGTAACATTTAATGACTGCCTAAGAGTGGATAGGCAAGGGCGCAATAGGGTCTTATCTCCATATTAATAATGAATGTATGCAGTGCATTAACTGCTCACCTTGACGGGTTGTGAAACCACACAACGGTATCCGCGTTTTAATACAGCTGCTGCAGGATCCAGATGGCTGCGTGATAACTCAAAATGGACAGGAAAAACCAATACGATCTGCGCTGCTGTGTATAGGATGACAGACGTCCAAGATGTTTAAAATTGGTGCTTTTATTTCAACGCGTTTCAAGGCTGTCCCAGCCTCTTCATCAGGAATACACCAACATACTCATACTATGTCGGTGTATTCCTGATGAAGTGGATGGGGCAGCAGCGCAGATCGAATTAGTTTTTCCTGTTCGTTTTGATTTAATGACCGCCGACCTATCACAGGCCACGCGCCTCAGCTAGCAGCCTGTGATAAGCCGGCGGCCATTGAACATCACTGGTAGCACTGGGGGCTTGGAGCTAACGTCAACACGGCGGGAAGGTTGAGCAGGTAATGCTGGGTGCAGGCTGCCAGGATCAGGACGCTCCTCACTGCCACAGTGCACAGGGGAGAGAAGAGCATGCAGGGAGAGGGGAATGCACACAGGTGGGGAGAGAAGACCATGCAGGGAGAGGGGAATGCACACAGGTGGGGAGAGAAGACCATGCAGGGAGAGGGGAATGCACACAGGTGGGGGGAGAAGACCATGCAGGGAGGGGGGACTGCACACAGGTGGCGGGAGAAGACCGTGCAGGGAGGGGGGACTGCACACAGGTGGGGGGTGAAGACCATGCAGGGAGTGGGGACTGCACACAGGGGGGGTGAAGACTTTGCAGGGAGGGGGGTTTCTGCGGTTTCTTGAAGTACTGTATATACATCAGTATTTAGTCAATCTTTTCCTTTTATTCTTTTTTCTTTCCTCAATAACATATTTGACCAGTATGGATATTAATAAGGTAAGTTTTGCAGACAGTGATCTGTTCTGAGCCTTCCTGGTATGAGGAAGTGTTAGGGACAATTGTGGCTATAACTTCAAGGAACATAAATCTCCTAGGAATGTTACAGCAGAAGGACTTTGTCTCTTGTCAGTCAGTAAGGAAAGATCTAAGGAGAAGACATGGACGGCGATGAGCTGAGACGTTATATTAAGGACTTCAGCTTTGATCGATGTAAGAAAGGAAACCAAGGCTTTAACCGCATCCTCATCCAACTGTTTGGCCTCTTGGGTCACGGGAAGTCGTCCTTCATCAATACCTGCATCTACGTCTGGAAAGATTGTGAATTCAAGAACTGGTCGAAGGCATATGATAAAGATGGAGGACTCACAAAAGAGAGAGTCCCATATCCCCTGACAGAGAACATCACCCTGGTGGACAACAGAGGGTGCGCCAAAATGGATGACAAAGAGTCTGGAGTCATCTACGCTCAGCTCGGTGAGTACTGAGGGAAAGGAAAAGTTCTCATTGAAGGTAAGAATGCCTATAGGTCTAGGCAATTAAAGCCACAAAAAGTCTGTTCTTCGGGGTGGAGAACTGCAATTCCCAGGAATAAACAGCAGGCAGTTTGGCAAATCGGCACCAGTAGAAAAGCATAGGTATTGTGGCGTGCATAGCTCCCACAAATATTATGGGCAAACCTCAGGATTTCAGTCGGCACATAATACACATTTTTGATTATTTGTGTGATGCTTCAATCAGCCTTAAATTAATAACTACCCACTGGAAGACATCAGCCACATCATGTTGCTTATCTAAGAATAGGTAATTTCATAATAACAAATATGCCTGGTGAGCTCAGAGGCAAAGATATGAGGGAAGCTAGGATTTCATTATTCTCTGAAAGCTGAAGTCACATCCTATAGACAACTCACATGAGGTTACTAAGGGTTGGGTCTAGTAAGGAATTAAAAGGTATCCACCGTATTTCTTCATTGTCCACAGTCAACTGGGTTACATTGTGTCACATGTCGGGTAGTAGCCAGAAGCTCCTGGCTCCACATCACCTCCATGTGGCCACCAGCAACAAGAAAGTTGTCTACATATCTATATATAAAGTTGTGTGTATGTGGCACAAGCCCCGCCGATTCCACAAGCCCTGCCCACTCCACATAGCCCCACACCACATAGCCCTGCCCCTTAATTGCTCCACCACCTACAATCACAAAATTTTGCACACACCCCATTTGACTCAGAGTTTGCAGATATCGGGGGCATGTTTGGGAGGTGGAGGTGCAGGTTTGGAGGGTGTGGGTGCAGCCAGGGGCATTTTTTGAGGGGAGGGGGGGTGGTGTAGGTTTAGGGGTTGGGGGTTAGTAATTTTTGTGTGGGGGAGTGCAAGTTTAGGGGGCAGGCTTTTTTTTTGGTGGGGTGGGTTTGGAAGGTTGCGGGTTAAGGCGGGCGAGGGGGCAACATTATTTGGAGGATGCGGGGTTTGGGGAGGGTGCGGGGGGAGGCAGGTTTGGGGAGGGGAAGTTTTGGCGTGGGTGCAGGGAGTGGTAGGTTTGGTTGCAGTCGGGGGGTGTGGTGAGGGTTGGGGGTTTTGTGTGGGGGAGCAGGTTTGATACATAAAGTGGAACCCCTGTGAACAGGGCGGCCACAGGGTGAACTGCAGCTAGATAAGGTAAGACTGTCAACTCAGGAAATACACACATACCGACACACTCCGACCCTGAGCCAATGACTATGTAGGGCAAGGGGTGGTGGGAGTTTAGAGCAGTGAGGGTGGAGAGAGAAAAGACACCACAGACAAGCGGGTGGAGGAACTGGACAGAGACGATCAGAGTTTCATGACATTAAGTTGGGCGAGACAATCAATCAAGGAGCCCTGGAGGTAGCAGAACCTCAGCCTGCGGAACCACACACAAGCTGTCCCTGCGTGCTGGCTGGACGTGCTGCAGAGGAGAGAAGTGCAGCGTCCAAGGCACCCTATCCCCCATCACACCTGCTATGGGGACATCCAGCCCTACCTGTGGGGGCTTCCCATCCAGGCTGCCCCTCACCATCGTCCCCAGCAGGAATCCGGCAGCGGAGGTTCCCACTGACCACACACCACGGGTGGCGTCACAACAAATCCTATAAACTTTATTACCTTTTTATTGCCGCACCTAGGACAACGGGACTGTTCCACGCCACCCTGACACCCCAGAGACACGATAGCACTGTCTCGAGTACCCCAGTCCTTGTAGGTGTGACACATATAGTGGACATACACACATAGACATACACTCAGCTTATAACTAAGAACAGTTAGTTACAATGCCAGGGCTACAGCTAGCACCATATATAATATATATACCCATAAGGTGATTAAATATATAATTTAATCCTGGGTCACTCTTTTATCTCGATCCACGAATCCACACGCTTGTGTCCTCAGTTTAATATTACATGCTACAGTGGGATAGTTTTTGGCCTGATATAATCCTGTAAATGCACCAGGTTTATATCTAGCGAGGAAGTGGTGCCGTTACTACTGGGCGGCAGGACTGTTTCACTGTGACTGGTAAAAAACGGTTGTAAGCGAGCGTGGTGCCCCACTGAAGGATGCATGAAGCACCAGTAGGTATAATAAGAGGGTTGTACAGACCTGGGAATCAAAGGGTTAGTTTAACAATTAGTCATAGCAGGTGGAAAAGTACTTGAAGCAAATAGTGAAAGGTTGTTGTGGAACAGGAGACCCTCAATCTTTTCCAACTGCATGCAGTAGGTTCGTCAGTATAATAATAGGATCCAGGATAGAAATTATTTTGCATACTGTCTGTGGACGTCAGAGAAGAATCCTAGGCCTTAGGTCCTGCCAGGAGATCTTGTATGAGAGGAGATCATGTCTGCACGTGTGCTCTGCTCCCTGTGGAGTCTGGGCCAGGACTGGAGATTTCCAGTTCTAGACACACAGAGACTGGAGTAGCTCCACCTATTGAGCCCTGTGACTGGATCACCGGCCAATAAGACAACACCCAATTTACATTTCAGATTCTTACAATGCAAGATAATTTAAAACTATACACATTCACCAGCAGATGGTGCTGGAACACAACAAATGAGAAATGCATTACATATAAAATGGATTTAACTGAAAGGCATATCTAAAACTTACTAATAACCATAGAGAGGTAGCTAGGGAGTGTAGTGTGCAGGAACTACTCACAGTCCAGGGTACTTAAAGGGACAGACACAATCTGGACCGGACACTACAATTACTCTCTTGGCATTAAGTGTATGAAATCAGTTAGAATTCAGAAGTCAGGGTTCAAGAGGAATCACTGAGCTCATAAAACACAGAGGAAATCTTTACGGTTTGGTGCAAAATGTTGAACATTCTAGAGCTCGCGATGCCTGGCAGCGTCCACCTGCGAGTACGATCATCACTGAAAAGTAATGGAGATGATCTTTATGTGTCTAATACTGAATTATATGTTACCAGGAAACCTCCTGCCGCTCGGTAAAAAAGTGGAATGGAAGATTTAAACTTACGGAAATGATGGTCAGAGCACGAGAAAGAAGTAAAAAACTCTGATTTCGTCTTCGCCACGGTGATATACTATAACACATGTGTAGTATACACATCAGGGCAACCATAAACGTCTGCTAATATCACCTCTACAGTGAACTAAAGTATTATAGTAGTTATATTCTTGTATATAGGAGCAGTATTATAGTAGTTATATTCTTGTATATAGGAGCAGTATTATAGTAGTTATATTCTTGTATATAGGAGCAGTATTATAGTAGTTATATTCCTGTATAGGAGCAGTTTATAGTAGTTATATTCTTGTATATAGGAGCAGTATTATAGTAGTTATATTCTTGTATATAGGAGCAGTATTATAGTAGTTATATTCTTGTATATAGGAGCAGTTTATAGTAGTTATATTCTTGTATATAGGAGCAGTAATTATAGTAGTTTATATTCTTGTATATAGGAGCAGTATTATAGTAGTTATATTCTTGTATATAGGAGCAGTATTATAGTAGTTATATTCTTGTATATAGGGCAGTATTATAGTAGTTATATTCTTGTATATAGGAGCAGTATTATAGTAGTTATATTCTTGTATATAGGAGCAGTATTATAGTAGTTATATTCTTGTATATAGGAGCAGTATTATAGTAGTTATATTCTTGTATATAGGGCAGTATTATAGTAGTTATATTCTTGTATATAGGAGCAGTATTATAGTAGTTATATTCTTGTATATAGGGCAGTATTATAGTAGTTATATTCTTGTATATAGGAGCAGTATTATAGTAGTTATATTCTTGTATATAGGGCAGTATTATAGTAGTTATATTCTTGTATATAGGAGCAGTATTATAGTAGTTATATTCTTGTATATAGGAGCAGTATTATAGTAGTTATATTCTTGTATATAGGAGCAGTATTATAGTAGTTATATTCTTGTATATAGGAGCAGTATTATAGTAGTTATATTCTTGTATATAGGAGCAGTATTATAGTAGTTATATTCTTGTATATAGGAGCATTTATTATAGTATAGTTATATATTCTTGTATATAGGAGCAGTATTATAGTAGTTATATTCTTGTATATAGGAGCAGTATTATAGTAGTTATATTCTTGTTTATAGGAGCAGTATTATAGTAGTTATATTCTTGTATATAGGAGCAGTATTATAGTAGTTATATTCTTGTATATAGGAGCAGTATTATAGTAGTTATATTCTTGTATATAGGGCAGTATTATAGTAGTTATATTCTTGTATATAGGAGCAGTATTATAGTAGTTATATTCTTGTATATAGGAGCAGTATTATAGTAGTTATATTCTTGTATATAGGAGCAGTATTATAGTAGTTATATTCTTGTATATAGGAGCAGTATTATAGTAGTTATATTTTCTTGTATATAGGAGCAGTATTATAGTAGTTATATTCTTGTACATAGCGGCAGTATTATAGTAGTTATATTCTTGTATATAGGGCAGTATTATAGTAGTTATATTCTTGTTATAGGAGCAGTATTATAGTAGTTATATTCTTGTATATAGGGCAGTATTATAGTAGTTATATTCTTGTATATAGGAGCAGTTTTATAGTAGTTATATTCTTGTATAGGAGCAGTATTATAGTAGTTATATTCTTGTATATAGGAGCAGTATTATAGTAGTTATATCTTGTATATAGGAGCAGTATTATAGTAGTTATATTCTTGTATATAGGAGCAGTATTATAGTAGTTATATTCTTGTATATAGGAGCAGTATTATAGTAGTTATATTCTTGTACATAGCGGCAGTATTATAGTAGTTATATTCTTGTATATAGGAGCAGTATTATAGTAGTTATATTCTTGTATATAGGAGCAGTATTATAGTAGTTATATTCTTGTACATAGGAACAGTATTATAAGTAGTTATAATCTTGTATATAGGGGCAGTATTATAGTAGTTATATTCTTGTATATAGGGCAGTATTATAGTAGTTATATTCTTGTATATAGGAGCAGTATTATAGTAGTTATATTCTTGTATATAGGAGCAGTATTATAGTAGTTATATTCTTGTACATAGCGGCAGTATTATAGTAGTTATATTCTTGTATATAGGGCAGTATTATAGTAGTTATATTCTTGTAATAGGAGCAGTATTATAGTAGTTATATTCTTGTATATAGGAGCACTATTATAATAGTTATATTCTTGTATATAGGGCAGTATTATAGTAGTTATATTCTTGTATATAGGAGCAGTATTATAGTAGTTATATTCTTTTATATAGGGCATATTATAATAGTTTATATTCTTGTACATAGGAGCAGTATTATAGTAGTTATATTCTTGTATATAGGAGCAGTATTATAGTAGTTATAGTCTTGTACATAGGGCAGTATTATAGTAGTTATATTCTTGTAATAGGAGCAGTATTATAGTAGTTATATTCTTGTATATAGGAGCAGTATTATAGTAGTTATATTCTTGTACATAGGGCAGTATTATAGTAGTTATATTCTTGTAATAGGAGCAGTATTATAGTAGTTATATTCTTGTATATAGGGGCAGTATTATAGTAGTTATATTCTTGTATATAGGAGCAGTATTATAGTAGTTATATTCTTGTATATAGGAGCACTATTATAATAGTTATATTCTTGTATATAGGAGCAGTATTATAGTAGTTATATTCTTGTATATAGGAGCAGTATTATAGTAGTTATATTCTTTTATAGGGGCAGTATTATAGTTGTTATATTCTTGTACATAGGAGCAGTATTATAGTGAAAATTAGGAAACAGCCAGCACCATTAGAAGAAAACTTGCAATAAAAATTGTGCAAATGTACATATTGCTTCCAAACTATATAATATAAAAATTAAGATATTTGGCAAAAAAAAAAAGGATTCATCTTTTTAAGCCACCCTACCAATGTCAAGGAAATCTCAATCAGGGTGGTCCTATCCTATATTTTTTTATTTTAGTTGTGCTATCTGGCCTCCAACATGAACATACAGTGGACTATAAAGAGTTAACATTTAACTGGAGCATCTCAAACCTGCTCCTATGGTACCAGACAGTTCAAGTGAATAAATGGCTACTCAGCTTCCCTCACCTGCAGCTGATGCTACATACTTGAGCTTTTCAGAGTTCTTTTTTTTTCTTCTAACTTTATTAACAGCATACAATCCTAGCAACTAAACACTAGTACAGTAATTTCCTTTTTTTTCTTTTCTTGTGCAGTATTATGTCAATTATTATAATTACCCAGAAATAAACTATTTTTTTTGTTACATCATTTATCGGGGCAGTGTGGTGTATGACATTTTACAGTATTAGTTTGTAGTTTTCCTGCTTTTACTTGTTGATTTATTATTATGCTCTTTCATGTGTTAGTTTCAGTGATATTTGTCTTTATCTCCCATTGATTGATTGTTCTCAGGTTGATTTCTGATTGATTTTCTTATTGATTTAATCATTTTCAGTGTAAAAAATGAACTCACAAAGGAGGATAAAGTGGAGCTGAAAACGTTGATCAATACAGCGCAGAAGCTGACAGGTAATGTCCTTCATTATCATTTATATTAGGGGATTTTTATCATCTCCAATGAAAAATATATTAAATAGATTTCTTTTCTCATAGTATTGTCGCCACTTGCAGCTAATGTCATAATCTAAGTGGCTGAGGGGATGAGAATGCTCACTACATCACTGGGAGGAGTTAGAAGATAATAAGACAGCTCAGCTACCTCAGACAGTGACTGTGCACAGGACCGAGATGCTCATTTTCTCTCTGGAGGATCAGAATAATAGACACAGATCAGCTCCACTCTCTGCGGGCAGTGACACTGCACAAGGTAACTGAGCATGCTCACTACACTCTCAGAGGAGTGAGTGAGATAATAGAGACAGCTCAGCTCCACCTCAGTGGATAGTGACATCTGCACAGGTCACTGAGCATGCTCACTACACTCTCCAGGAGGAGTGAGGAGATAATAGAGACAGCTCAGCTCCACCTCAGTGGATAGTGACATCTGCACAGGTCACTGAGCATGCTCACTACACTCTCCAGGAGGAGTGAGGAGATAATAGAGACAGTTCAGCTCCACCTCTCTGGGCAGTGACGTGTACACAGGTCACTGAGCATGCTCACTACACTCTCCGGGAGGAGTCAGGAGATAATAGAGACAGCTCAGCTCCACCTCTCTGGGCAGTGACATGCACAAGTAACTGAGCATGCTCACTACACTCTCCAGGAGGAGTGAAGGAGATAATAGAGACAGCTCAGCTCCACCTCTCTGGGCAGTGACATGTACACAGGTCACTGAGCATGTTCACTATTCTCTCCGGGAGGAGTCAGGAGATAATAGAGACAGCTCAGCTCCACCTCTCTGGGCAGTGAAATGTGCACAAGTCCTTGAGCCTGCTCATTATTCTCTCTGGAAGGAGTCAGGTGATAATAGAGACAGCTCAGCTCCACCTCTCTGGGCAGTGACATCTGTGCAATCATTGAGCATGCTCACTACACTCTCCAGGAGGAGTCAGGAGATAATAGAGACAGCTCAGCTCCACCTCTCTGGGCAGTGACATGTGCACAATTCACTGAGCATGCTCACTATTCTCTCCCGGAGGGGTCAGGAGATAATAGAGACAGCTCAGCTCCACCTCTCTGGACAGTGACATCTGTGCAATCATTGAGCATGCTCACTGCACTTTCCAGGAGGAGTCAGGAGATAAGAGAGACAGCTTAGCTCCACCTCTCTGTGCAGTGTCATCAGCACAAGTAACTGAGCATGCTCACCACTACACTCTCTGGGAGAAGTCAGGAGATAATAGAGACAGCTCAGCTTCATCTCTCTGGGCTTTGACTTTATTATTGTTATTATTATTTATTATTACAGCAGCATTTATCCATGGTGCTTTACACATAAAAAGGGCATACTGTTTGCAGACAAGTACAATAATCATGAACAGTACAAGGCACAGACAGGTACAGGAGGAGAGAAGACCCTGCTCACGAGGGCTCACAGTCTTCAAGAAATGGGTGAGGATACAGTAAGTGAGGATAGAGGACCCTGCCCACGAGGGCTCACAGTCTAAGAGATGGGAGAGGATACAGTAGATGAGGATGAGAGGACCTGCCGCAAGGCTCACAGTCTACAAGAGATAGGTGAGGATACAGTAGGTGAGAAGAGAGGACCCTGCCGAGAGGCCCTCACAGTCTACAAGGATGGGTGAGGATACAGTAGGTGAGGGAGAGGACCCTGCTGCAAGTGCTCACAGTCTACAAGGAGATGGGTGAGGATACAGTAAAGAGGAGGAGAGGACCCTGCTCACGAGGGCTCACAGTCTACAAGGAATGGGTGCAGAAAGAAAAAGAGGGCTATTTGTATAAATAAAAAGTGCCAGTGCACTCATCTATAATGGTTGTCTACAAATGATCTACAGGGGATGGGTGAGGATACAGTAGGAGAGGGTAGAGCTGGTCGTGTGGCTGTTCAGTGGACTGATGGTCACTGCAAGTTGTAGCTTGTTGGGTCTCGAAGTTCCTTTTGAAGATTTACACGGTGGGCAAAAGTGTGATGTGTTGGGGCAGGGAGTTCCAGAGTATGGGGGAAGCACGGGAGAAATCTTGTATGTGGTTTTGGGAAGAGGACATAAGAGGGAAATAGCAAATGACATCTTGTAAGGATCAGAGGTTGAATGTGGGTAAGTACCGGAAGACCATGTCATAGATGTATGGAGGAGACTGGTTGTGGATGGCTTTGTATGTCATAGTTAAAATTTTGAACTGGAGTCTTTGGGCAATTGGAAACCAGTGAAGAAATTGGCATAGAGGAGAGGCTGGGGAAAATGGTGGAGGGACAAGTGGAATTAGTCAGGCAGCAGAGATTAGAATAGATTGTAGGGGTTCAAGGGTGTTGAAAGTGAGGCCAGAGAGCAGAAAGTTGCAATAGTCAAAGTGGGAGATGAGTGAACACATTATATGACGTTTTTGCAGAATCTTGGTTAACCTGTCTAGCGGT
The DNA here is from genome assembly GCA_033576535.1 of Allobates femoralis. NCBI lineage: Eukaryota > Metazoa > Chordata > Amphibia > Anura > Aromobatidae > Allobates > Allobates femoralis. The sequence goes on from JARQOC010000011.1 coordinate 243,263,619, forward strand.
ATTCCCGAGTGTGACTCGGGGTTAACTTTTACTACCAGAAGCGGTAACCCCGAGTCACACTCGGGTTTACCCGCGGCTGGTGCTGTCAGAGCAGCACCGACCGCCACTGCTCCCTACTGTAAGCTGCCCCTGCTCCCGCTGCTGAGGACCGGCGGGGAGCACCGCCGCCCGCCCCTGCTCCCCGTGCTGTGCCGGCGGGGGAGCACCGCCACCCGCTCCTGCTCCCGGTGCTGCAGAGGCGGGGAGCACCGCCCCCGCCCCTGCTCCCCGTGCTGTGCCGGCGGGGGAGCACCGCCACCCGCTCCTGCTCCCGGTGCTGCGGAGGCGGGGAGCACCGCCGCCCGCCCCTGCTCCCCGTGCTGTGCCGGCGGGGGAGCACCGCCACCCGCTCCTGCTCCCGGTGCTGCGGAGGCGGGGAGCACCGCCGCCCGCCCCTGCTCCCCGTGCTGTGCCGGGGGGGAGCACCGCCACCCGCTCCTGCTCCCGAGTGCTGCGGAGGCGGGGAGCACCGCCGGCCGCCCCTGCTCCCCGTGCTGTGCCGGCGGGGGAGCACCGCCACCCACTCCTGCTCCCGGTGCTGCGGAGGCGGGGAGCACCGCCGGCCGCCCCTGCTCCCCGTGCTGTGCCGGCGGGGGAGCACCGCCACCCGCTCCTGCTCCCGATGCTGCGGAGGCAGGGAGCACCGCCGGCCGCCCCTGCTCCCTGTGCTGTGCCGGCGGGGGAGCACCGCCACCCGCTCCTGCTCCCGGTGCTGCGGAGGCGGGGAGCACCGCCACCCGCCCCTGCTCCCCGTGCTGTGTCGGCGGGGAGCACCGCTGCCTGCCCCTGCTCCTGCTGCTGAGGACTGGGGTGCTGTCAGAGCCGGGGGGAGGGGGCTGGGGCATCGGGTCTTACCTGCCAGTTGCCGCCGGCGCCGTGTGAGTGATATGGCACCGCCCCCTTCTCCAGAGCTAGGGTTAGGGCTAGGCTTAGGGTTAGGGTTAGGGCTAGGGTTAGGGCTAGGCTTAGGGTTAGGGCTAGGGTTAGGGCTAGGGTTAGGGCTAGGGTTAGGGCTATTGTTATGGTGCCGTCACACAGCCCGATCTGGCCAGCGATGTCGGAAGCGATGCGCGGGTGCCCGCTCGCTTCCGACATCGCTGGCCAGCTGTCACACAGCATCGCTGCGGCCGGCGACACCGCAGCGATGCGGGCGGTGACATCGGCCGCTGGGCTGGGCTCAGCCCAGCGAGCGATCCGCAGCAATGCTGCGGCATAGGCTGGATTCGCCGCCAACATCGCTCTGGCGATGTCACACGGCGCGATCCAGCCTTACCGCAGGTCGCCGGTTGACAGGTTTACGGATCCTCCCGTAAACCTGTCAACCTGCGACCGCTCGTTTACACAGCGCGACGTCGCTAGCACATCGCTGATAGCGTCACTTTTTCGGCGATGTCGCTAGCGACGTCGCCAGGTGTGACAGCATCATTAGGGTAAGGGGGCGATATTGCTGCCCATTCATGTGGAGACGTGGGGGCGTGGACCTATTGCCGGCGTCATCGCCCCTACGTCGCCACATGTAAAGGGGCGATGTTGCCGGTCCCGGCCGGTCGCCTGGTTTTACAGCAGTGCTGTGAAACCTGGCGACCATCATGGGGCGATGTGCACACCGGTAACCGGGCGGCAGTAACCTGTCAGGCGATGGGGATGCTCCATATCGGCCCTAGAGGTTGCCGACACGGGGCTGGAGGAGTCGTCCCGTCTAAACGGGGGACGGCGCTGGTGGCGGGGGCGGCGAGAGCATGCACTGCCCCCGCCATTCACCGCTGACATCTCCAGCCCCGTCGCCCCATGTGACGGGGCCGTTAGGGCTAGGGTGTTAGGGTAGAGCCTGGGCTGCAGACGAGAAGAGGGGCGGGAACACCCAAGGAAAGCTGGATGCTTCCCTCAGTTACCCTCCCCTCCTCTGTCACAGGGACATCCAGCGATGTCCCCGCTGCGATTGCCGGTGAGAGCTCCTTCGGATGCCTCATATGACTTCCTGGTTCCGTTCTCTGTGAGCCGCAGCGGCTCATTGGAGGCGGAACTGGGTGGGAAAAAAAAAAAAAGTATAACATTTCGGCCAATAAAAGAAATTTGTTATGAAAAAAAATGGTACCGCATTTAGGCTGCTTTCACATCAGCGGTTTTTGTAAATCGCGGCAGATGCGGTGAAAAAAACGAATCTGCCGCGATTACCGCATCCGAACCGCGGCACAGTTGCCGCAAGCCCCATGGAATGTCTATGGGGGCTTGCCGCAGATGCGGCAAGTGCGCGGTATCGGCACTTGCAGCAGGTGCGGCTGCAAAAAAAACGCGGCTGACCGCGTTTTTTTTTCACGGCCGCACCTGTCACAAGTGCTGAAACCGCACTTGCCGCACCTGCCCCACCCTTACCGCAAGCCCCATAGACATTGCATGAGGCTTGCCGCAACTGTGTCGCGGTTATGCGGTAAGCGCGGCAGATTGGTTATTTTCATCGCATCTGCCGCGATTTACAAAAAAACGCTAGTGTGAAAGTACCCTTAGTACAAAAATCCTGACATAATCATACCGCCAGGTATAAGATTATTGATTATTGAATAAAATTTTTTATTTATTTAATTATAATTCATGATTTTATGTTTCAAACTTTATCACATCTGAGAGGTCTACTAGTGTCTTCTTTGATCAGGTAATTACTAAGAATTGCAGGCCGACTGTACATAACACCACATTTCCAGGCCAAAAAATGGTAACGCTTTTAGCACAAAATTCCAGACAAAATCATACCGCCAGGGAGGTTAAGGAATGTGCGGATCAAGGAAGTATATTTGAGCTGGAGTCGACAGGAGGTGGCAACAACTTGGATATGGGGCTTGAAATAGAGCAAGGACTATGTTGCAGAGAGCAGCTTCTTAATACCCATAGATGCTGTAGAAACTTTGCTGATCAGATTGTTATGGGAAACCGATTTACTCTTTATAATGGTAACATGAGAATACAGGATATCAGAGCAGTCACTCCGAGCTGCTGCAAACACAAAACAAAAGTACAATCAACAAGTACAATAGAGATTCCCTCTCCCACAAACCAGCAAGTAAGGAAATATCACTGTCTACTGTCCGGTCAATATAAAGTCCTTCTTTTCACACAGAATTAAGTCCTGTTGCATATGCTAACACCAGTGGCGGACCTACGGCCCCGGGGGCTCTGGTGCAGCCGATCATGAGAAGCGGGGGGGGGGGGAAGGGGAGGGCGTCGGGAATGGTCCTGATGGCTGGCGGCGAGGACAGGTGGGGGGTTGGGGGGGTGCTGATGACTGGCGGCAAGGACCAGGGAGGGGGGGGTGCTGATGGCTGTCGGCTCTCCTACCTGCGATGCTGAGCGGGCGTTTGCATTACTGGGTGCTGGGATCCTGGTGGACGGGTCGGCAGAGGAGAAGAGGGGCGAGATCAGGCATGGGATGCAGGAAGCTTCCCTTGCCTGACCCTTCTCTGGCATCGGGTTACGGGGGTCGGCTGGGGGCCCCCTGCAGGCTTTAGGGCTCCCTAGCTGGTCATTCCCTGGTACAGCTGCACCAGCTGCAGCACGGTAGGTCCACCCCTGGCTAACACCCTTTCTCAACAGTAAGGATTTATTCAATCACACCCAAATTCCAAATTCTTTATTAGTCTCTGATGTTTTTCAACATTCAACGCCTTCGTAAAAATGTCTGCTATCATTTTTTCAGTAGGACAATATTCCAGTTTCAAGATGCCTTTTTCCTCGATCTCGAAATGTTGATTCAGGGTTTTTAGAATGTCCCCTTTATCCCTTTCTTCTTCAAAACAAATCAAAATGTCGTCAACATATCTGAGTACATAGATCCATCTGTCCACAAGTCTTTTTGTGTACAGGCATGGATCAGCTTTGCTTCTTTGAACTTTTTCATTTGTGAGCACTTCCGTGATTTTGTCATTCCACGCTTTAGATGCTTGTTTTAAACCATATATACTTTTCTGTAATTTGCAAACCATGTTTGGGTTACTTTCATCTTTGAATCCTGGTGGTTGTTCCATGTAAATATCTTCGGTTAAACTTCCATTGAAAAATGCTGTCTTTACATCCACATGTATCAGTTCCATCTGTTTCATTGCTGCAACTGCAAACAAAGTTCTTATTGTATGTTTGACAACTGGTGCAAATATTTCATCATAGTCTTCTCCATATTTTTGAGAATATCCTTTAGCTACTTGTCTTGGTCGGTACCTTTCAGCTGTAACATCCGTTTGGTATTTTACTTTAAAAATCCATATACATCTTATGGCTTTTCTAGTTTGGTAGTTCTGTTAGTGTCCGTGTCTTTGAGTCATGCATGGATTTTATTTCTGTTTCTGTTGCTTCTATCCATTTATTAGCTTCTTCTTCAGGAAGTCGAGATATGTCATCCCAAGAGGTAGGCTCATAAATGTTACTTGTACTTGCCTTGTAAGAGAGACCATTTGGTGGTTTACCTTTGTTTTCTCCCATTGAACGTCTTGGTTCTGTCTGTTTCCAGTTGTATTTCTTCACTTTCAGTATTCTGTTCTTTATCAATTTCAACTTCTTTTTCATCAGATATTCCTTCAGTTATGTCATTAGTGTTTTTCTCATTTTTTGTTTCCAGTGAAATTTCATAGTGTCTTCATTTAGATCAGTGTTTCCCAAACACTAGTCCTCGCGGTCTCCAACTGATCATGTTGTCAGGATTTCTTCAGAATTGTACAGGTGAAGGAATCATCATCAAGGCATGACCTGTGCAATACTAAAGAAATCCTGAAAACACAACCTGTTGGGGATGTGAGGACTGGAGTTTGGGAACCAGTGATTTAGATCCTCAATGAATGTCACACTGTTACTCACCGTGACCCTGTTTTGGGATCTAGGATTCTATATCCTTTGCAATTTTCACCTCATCCAACGAATATTCCTTCCATGGATCTGTTTTGAAGTTTGGAACGTTTTCCTGTTGGAATGAATATGAAAACTTTACAACCAAAAACTCTTAAATGATTGACACTTGGTTTCATACCTTGCCACAGTTCATATGGAGTTTTCTTCAGTTTTCTGGAAAAAAGTTGGTTTGGTAGATATGTAGCTGTCATTGCTGCCTCACCCCAATATTTCTCTGGTAGTTTGGAAACTGTCAGCTTACACCTTATCATTTATGTCAGAGTTCTGTTTCTTCTTTCTGCTACTCCATTTTGTTCAGGTCTTCTGATGTTCTATACCTTTCTGTCTTGAGTAGTTTTCTATTCTGTGACCTTTAAATTCACCTCCATTATCACTTCTGATGACAATTGGCTTCCTTTGAAACGTGTTACTTGATCTTGTTACGTAGTCTACAAGTTTATCAAAAACTTCACTTTTGTTTGATCAAGTATGTGACTGTGTATCTTGAGTAGTCATCTATAAAAGTCATCTATAAGAGTCACCATGTATCTATTTCCTCCTGATGTAGTCACTTTCATGGGTCCACATATGTCAGTATGCACCAAATCAAGTGGTCTTGTGCTTTTCGTTTCACCTTCTTTAGGAATAGATATCCTTGTGGCTTTAGATTGTAACAACATTCACATATTACGCTAATTGCAATCACCAATCAGATATCTTTAGATCTTTTGTCAATTCTTTCCTTTGTAGCTCCATTATACTTTCAGGGTGTCTGTGTCCTAAGGCCACGTCACACGCTTCAATATCGTTAACCATATTGCTGAAATGTCCCCTTTTTTAAATTGCTTAAACAATATTGTTTGTGCGTCGTTGCGTGTAACCGAGCGATCTTGCGGTGAAATATCGTTTGATCGCTCATCACAGATTTGAGATCCTGACCTCAAATCCGTCGTGTGTCGTCCAATTAACCAGCGTTCAACCTGCTGCATCGTTGTGTGTGACACCGCGATAACGATTTTGTGAACGACTTCGCCTATTCACAACATTGAACAAGTATCGTTCCAGGGTTGTGCGAACGACAACTGCTCGCCACATCATTGGTGCCTCGTTCACGATATCTAGACGTGTGACATCTCACCAACGGTCTCGAAAGATTGACCGAACGATCTCGTTCACGGGAGATCACTCGTGCGATCGTTAGCGATATTGAAGCGTGTGACGTGGCCTTTAGACGTTTCTGCCACATGGGAATACAATTCTTGTGATCATGTGTACATATCTTCATTTGTTTGTTTTCTGTGTCTAGATGATTTCATTGTTGATCTGCCTTGATATTGGTTATCACCTTGTTTCCTGCTAGAATTGTACATTCATTGTCTTTGACTTTTACAGTAAGTCCTTTAGATGTTAAACGTTTCACAGATAATAAACCTGCTTTCCAGTCTTGGAACATATAACACATCCTGTACAAGTATTTTTGAATCTTGTCCAAATTCAATAGAACAGTTTAGCATACCTTGTCCGTTACCTTCTACAGTTATTTCTCTTCCATCTGCAAGATAAATGGCTTCTTTCTTATCTAAATCAATTTCAGTCAAGAAATTGTTGTTACTTGTCATGTGACTTGTTGCTCCTAACTCAATAAACCAACCAAGTGATGATTTCTTATCAGTTACTTTAAATGTGCCATTCCAATTATTTTCACATGAATCATAAATTGTGTTTTTCACCTTCTGTGTATTCTCTTTATGGTGTAATTTCTATTGTTCTGCTTTCCATATGGTACAGTCTTTCTGTAAATGACCTTTTTTCTTACATCTGAAACATTCTCTTGTCTCTTTATTGTAGGTTTTTTTTCAATTCTGTAGCTTTAAGAGCGTTTCCATTATCCTTTTCAGTAGAAGAATCATTTGTTTGTTATTTCCTTCTTTGATATTCATCTATGAGTCTGGTTTTCACAAACTCCAATGTAATGTCTGTGTCTGATCTTGTCTCAAGTGCATTTATCAAAGCTGTATATGAATCCGGTAAGCTGCACAATAATATAGCTGCCACATGACTTTCTTTAATGTCTTCACCAGTCGATCTTAGCTGTGATATCACTTCCATCATTGAGAATATATGCTTTTGCATGTCATTGTCTGCACTTAGTGTCATACTGTAAAGCTTTCTTAGTAGAAATAACTTGTGATTTAAGCTGGGTCTTTCATATAACTTTCTCAATGATTCCCACATTCCTTTTGCTGTATCCTCATTTCTTATATGTATTAATTGAGCATCAACCACTAATAAGCTAATGGTGGCTCTTGCTTGTCTATTTTTCTTATACCATGTCTGATTATCTTCATCAGGTCTATCTGTGGTGATTACATACCATAAATCTTCCTTAGATAACAACATCTCTACTTTGAACTTCCATAACTGATAGTTCTCATTATTTAGCTTTAGCTACTGTGAGTTTCAGCTCTGTGTCAGTCATCATCACTAAATAGTCTTAAGGCCTTGTGTCACACAACAATCGCTAAGAAGATCGTTGTAACGTCACAGATTTCGTGACGCAACAGCAATCCCGCTAACAATGTCGTTATGTGTGACACGCACCAACGATCTGGCCCCTGCTGTGAGATCGTTGATCGTTACACACTGATCTGGGTTATTCCTTCGTCGTTGCGCTCCCATTGGGAGCGCTACATTGTTGTGTTTGACAGAGATAATGAGCAACGATCTCAATGCAACGCTATGGAGAGAAAATTCACAATGACCTCAGTATACTCTGGATCATTGCTAAAGTTGTTTTTCACATCGCTGGTAAGATGCCTGTTTGTGCGTACTGTATCTGCCGCTATCCAGGGTCCTGAAAGCTTTAACATTAGTTCTATGGGCAGCGCACTGCCATACCTGGCAATACAGTAATACATCTAATTAACCCTTCATATGCTGCTGCCCCATATGGTCACCATGTCTCTAGGGAGGGTGGAAACTCCCTGGAGACATGGTGCCCACAGCGATTATTAACATTAACCCTTTGTTCATCCCTGCCGCAGGAGGGATGAACAAAGCATCTGGCTACCGCAGGCATTCACATGTGCCTTGCGGTATCCAGATGGGCTCCCATAGGAGCCCATTATAGCAAGCCTGCTGCGGTTTGCAAACCGCCTAAAAATTGCAGCCTGTATAATTTTACCGCAGGATGCAAATCCGGAAGCGGTAACCGGATTGCATGTAGTGCAATCCGGTTTTATAATGGGCTCTTATGGGCTGCGGATCCTGATCCGGTTTTGAGCATTTTTACAGCTCAAAACCGGATCAGGATCTGCATTTGCTACCGCAGGTGTGACCCCAGCCTTAGAAGCTTAGATACAACTGAGTGAGAAGTGTCAATGGGGATGTTTAAGTCATCCATGATGATGGTGGAGATGTCATAGGAAAGGAAATAAAGTAGCCAGGTGGTGAAGTGGTCAAGAAAGGTGGTGGCTGACCCTCGGGAGTAAATGACAACCAGCTGGAGGTTTGAGAGGGAGAGTAGATGCAGACAGAGTGCAACTCAAAAGAGAGGAGAGTAACAGACAGTGGCAGTGGAATTGGGGTGAAGAAGCAGCTATTAGACAGCAGCAAGCTAACTCCTCCACCATGCTTCTTGGTGGGCCAGAGTGTGTGAGAAAGATGTAATCCACCATGAGAAAGTGCAGATGGAGAACCTGTATCAGAGGGTGTGATCCAGAGTTCAGTGATACCAAGGAAGGAGAGTTTGTTAGTGATGAAAAGATCATAGATGTAAGAAAATTTGTTGCAGACTGAGCAAGCGTTCCATAGGGCTGATAGTGGAGGGACTGGGGGAGCGGGGGACTGGGTTAATAGGTTAGAATAGGGTTGCAAAAATTTGTGATAGTGAGTGGGGGTTAAAGATGATCATGGGATGTGATGAGAAGGGCCAGGATTTGGGGAGTTATCACCAGCAATGAGGAGAAGCAGAGATAGCATTAAAAGGTGGTAGCAGGAGAGGACATGGAAAGGTCATGTGTGTCAGGAGACAAAGGATTTTATGTGGAGGAATAGTTCTGAGGAGATGAGATAGGTGGGAGGGATGGAGTGAGAAATGACCAGTTCATTATTAGGTGGAAGGATTAGAGGAGTTAGTAAGAAATTAAGCATTATAAGGGTGAAAGTGAAAAGAAACAAGAACATAGTTTACAGCGGCTATGTATCTCATTACCATATACAGTATATACTCGTGTATAAGCCGACCCGTGTATAAGCCGACCCCCCTACTTTTGCCCCAAAAATCTGGAAAAACCTATTGACTCGTGTATAAGCCGAGGGTGGACCTCAGCACAGGTATACAGCCCCAAGCAGTGTGGTATACAGGCCCCCCAGTGGTATACAGGCCTCCCCAGTGGTAGTATACAGCAGCCCCAGTGGTAGTATGTAGCATCCCCAGCAGCCCCAGTGGTAGTATGCAGCAGCCCCAGTAGTATATACAGCCCCAGTGGTAGTATACAGGCAGCCCCAGTAGTATATACAGCCCCAGTGGTAGTATATTGCAGCCCCAGTGGTGTACACAGCCCCAGTGGTAGTATATTGCAGCCCCAGTGGTGTATACAGCCCCAGTGGTAGTATATTGCAGCCCCAGTGGTGTATACAGCCCCAGTGGTAGTATATTGCAGCCCCAGTGGTGTACACAGCCCCAGTGGTAGTATATTGCAGCCCCAGTGGTGTATACAGCCCCAGTGGTAGTATATTGCAGCCCCAGCGGTAGTATATAGCAGCCCCCGTAATGCAGGGCCCCCCCAGCCTGACTCCGGTCACCTGTAAAGGAAACTATACTTATCACAGTCCCGCTGTCCGCGCCCACTCGCACCCGCTCGCAGCTGCCGTCCGCGACCTCCATCTTCATGCGTCTTCTTCCTGTTTCCTGTGCTCGTCGCAGGGAATGACGTCATTGCCTGCGACGAGCACAGAAACAGGAAGAAGACGCATGAAGATGGAGGTCGCGGACGGCAGCTGCGAGCGGGTGCGAGCGGGCGCGGACAGCGATAAGTATAGTTTCCTTTACAGGTGACCGGAGTCAGGCGGGGGGGCCCTGCATTACGGGGGCTGCTGTATACCGATGTATACATCGGTATGTACCGATGTATACATCGGTATACAGCACTGACTCGCGTATAAGCCGAGGGGGGTACTTTTCAGCCCAATTTTTGGGCTGAAAAACTCGGCTTATACGCGAGTATATACGGTAATTATTTCTCGTCCAATTCTGGTCTAATTCAGTGCTATACACTTGTAGGATGCACACCAATATGATGCATGATTAGACCAAGTCTGAGAGCAGACTTAGGACTTAAAATATATGCACAAACAAATATAATCAGGTGTGGAGGGTAGAGATGGGGCCTGGACTCATCTTGACCCCTCAAATCAAAGCTGAGACCAGATGCAGAATATCAAGCTAGAGTAAACAAGCTCATAAATGGAAAGTGAGGACCGAGGGGTGCAGTGCCAAGTGATAACATACCACAGAGAGATATTGCAGGAGGAACACACGGGTCAGTTAATGGGAAAGCTACGTGAATGTCATTACATACCTGTGGGAAGATGAGACATGATGATTAGATGATAGAGCAGTGATGATAGATAACCAAATGTATCATATTAATTCTGGCCTAATTCAATGCTATATATTTGTTTGATGCACATTAGATTATGTATGAGCAGCCTTTGGTGTAACTTGGTGCTCATGGGCCCCGATATGAAAGCTCCAACGGGGCCCCCAATTATTGCAAATCTTTAGCAGTAATAGTCTTTTTCTATAGGCCAAAGGGACTTTTGGGGCCCCCTAGGCTCCGGGGCCCGGGTGCGATCGCAACCCCCTACACCTGTTGTAGTTACGCCCCTGAGCAGCCTACATGCACAGGTCACTGTGCATGCTCACTACACTCTCTGCAAGAATTCAGGAGGTATTAGAGATAGCTCAGCTCCACCTTTCTGAGCAGTGACATCTGCACATGCCACAAAGCACTCTAACTACACTCTCCAGGAGGAGTCAGCTCTACCTCTCTAGGCTGTGACATGTGCACAAGTCACTGAGCATGCTCATTACACTATCCAGGAGGAGTCAGTAGGTAATAGAGACAGCTCAGCTCCACCTCTCTGGGCAGTGACATCTGCACAGGTCACTGAGCATGCTCACTACACTCTCTGGGAGGAGTCAGGAGATAATAGAGACAGCTCAGCTCCACCTCTCTAGGAAGTGACATCAGTCAGTAGGTAATAGAGACAAATATTAGAATTAATCTGCATCTCATCTTCTTATGTGTATTTTGTATTCTAGGAGTCGTCCCAATTGTCGTCCTCACACATAAGACTTGGGGGTCTTTAACGAAAACAGAAGGAATATTCAGAGACATCGGAGTCGACAGAATCTTTTCATTTGAAAATTACACAAGAGAAGATCACATGAAAACCAGAGGAAAACACGAAGAACTCCTGAAATTCTTGTGTGAGGTCATCAAAGACGTTCAGTTTCGTGTGGAACAACCTCGAGATCCATCGGAGGAGATGAAGGTGAGGAAGCAGTTTGTGCTCAACTACATTCATGAGTGCGAGAAGAACGAGCAGCAGAAGAAAGTGGAAAATAAAAAGGCTCTAGAACAAACTCTGCTGGAGAAGAGACACAAGGAACAAGAAGAGGAGATGAAGAGAAAGAGGGAAGCAGAACAGAGGCGGCAGGATGAAGAATTCATGAGACACCAGCAGGAGCTTCAATGGGAGAGAGAACGTGAAAATGCTAGACGAGAGGATGAAGCCAGAGAGCAGAGAGAAAATGAAGAAAAGAAGAAGAAGAAAAAGAAATCCAAATTCCTTGGATTGTTTTAAAAAAAAAAAAAAAAAATGTTCATGAAACAAACATTAACAATCATTAGTAGAGGACACTTGTACTATTTACCAAAACTCTGTGGGATTCCCGATATGACGCATCTTAGTATCTCCTGCTTGTTCAGTGTCTTTTCTTTGCTTCTATGATGCATTGTGAGAATAAATATCTTTCCACAATCAATGCTCTCATGACTTGTAAACTAATTTACTCAGTGTCCAAGACAGCAGAGAGTTATTAATATGTCTACAGATAAAAGTTTGATTTTTAAATCTGCAGAATTATATATATAACAGTAACGGTGAGTGATGATCAAAATATTATTAGGAAAGTAATAAATCCTGAGAAGTGCTGTCATAGGAGAATAAATAAATCCTGAGAAAGACTGTGATAGGAGAGGAATAAATCATGAGAAAGGCTGTGATAGGAGAAGAATAAATCCCGAGAAGGGCTGTGATAGGAGGAGAAATAAATCCTGAGGAAGGCTGTGATAGGAGAATAAATAAATCCTGAGACGGGCTGTGATAGTAGAAGAAATAAATCCTGAGAAGGGCTGTGATAGAAGACATAAATCCTGAGAAGGGCTGTGATAGGAGAGGAAATAAATCCTGAGAAAGGCTGTGATAGGAGAATAAATAAATCCTGAGAAGGGCTGTGATATTAGGAGAAATAAATCCTGAGAAGAGGTGTGATAGGAGAGGAAATAAATCCTGAGAAGGGCTGTGATAGGAGAATAAATAAATCCTGAGAAGGGCTGTGATATTAGGAGAAATAAATCTGAGAATGGCTGTGATAGTAGAAATAAATCTTAAGAAGGGCTGTGATAGGAGAAGAAATAAATCCTGAGAAGGGCTGTGATAGGAGAAGAAATAAATCCTGATAAGAGCTGTGATAGGAGAAGAAATAAATTCTGAGAAGAGCTGTGATAGGAGAAGAAATAAATCCTGAGAAGGGCTGTGATAGGAGAAGAAATAAATCCTGAGAAGGGCTGTGATAAGGGAAGAAATAAATCCTGAGAAGGGCTGTGATAGGAGAAGAAATAAATCCTGAGAAGGGCTGTGATATAAGAAATAAAACATGAGAAGGGATGTGATAGTAGAAGAAATAAATCCTGAGAAGAGCTGTGATAGAAGAAATAAATCCTGACCATGGTGGCCATTTTGAAGTCAGCCATTTTGGATCCAACTTTATTTTTTTCAATGGGAAAAGGGTCATGTGACACATCAAACATATTGAGAATTTAATAAGAAAAACAATGGTGTGCTTTTTTTTAACGTAACCTTATTCTTTAATGAGTTATGTTCAAGTTTCTCTTTGTTTACAGCCATTGACATGTCGTAGAGGTTAACAAGTGAGGAGCGGATAGAAATTGTGTTGATGTCTGGTGAACGAAGTACCCGGGTCATTGCAGCAGATTTTAATGCAAGACCCCCTACGAGACCACCCATCTCCCATGCTACCGTTAGCAAACTGCTTGCGAAATGTCGTGAAACAGGTCCAGTGTTGGATTTGCAAAAAAGGATGCAAGAAAACTGTCACTAATGAATAAACATCAGTGTCTGTCCTGGCTTCATTCAGCCAGAGCCCACAGCGTAGCTCTCGCCGCAGGTCACCGGAGAGTGGCATCAGTCCAACATCCCATCTGCTGATATTAGCTACTCACAAATAGCCCCTTACAAAATCCAACGAGGATGAGCCAGATCGGCGCACTGAATCTGCGGCATTGGCAAAACAAAAATTGGAATGGGACCCTCAGTTTACACAAAACATTGTGTGCAGGGATGAGGCAAACTTTTTTGTGAATGGTGAAGTTACCAGACAAAACCAGCGCTATTGTCTGACACCAACCTACAGTGGATAGATCCCTCCAAGACTGCTGGAGCACTAACATTGATGGTATGGTGTGGTATATGGGGTACAAAGATGGCAGGGCCATTCTTCATCAATGGAAACCTCAATGCAACTGGATATGTTTCATTGCTACATGATGATGTGTTCCCTCTTTATGCACTGAAGATGGCACGTTCTCTAAGATTATTCCAACACAATGGGGCACCACCACATTATGGGTGTCAGGTACGGCCATTCCTACATGAAGAGTTTCCTGGAAAGTGGATTGGTTGTCGTGACCCAGTTGAATGGCCACCACGGTCTCCCGATCTGACCCCCTTAGACTTTTGTCTTTGGGGTCATCTGAAGGCAATTGTCTATGCTGTGAAGATACGAGATGTGCAGCATCTGACACAGCGGATCCTGAAAGCCTGTGCAGCATCTGACACAGCGGATCCTGAAAGCCTGTGCAGCATCTGACACAGCGGATCCTGAAAGCCTGTGCTGCATTTCTTCTGCGGTGTTGCTATCAATGCGGTGTTGCATTGACAATCCAACACAACGGGCAGCACTGTGAACACATTTTATAAGTGGTCGTAAACTTGTAATTAACTCATGAAAGAATAAACATACGTTAAAACCAAGCACACCATTGTTTTTCTTATGAAATTCTCAATACGTTTGATGTGTCACATGACCCTCTTCTCACTGAAAAAAATAAAGTTGGATCCAAAATGGCCGACTTCAAAATGGCCGCCATGGTCACCGCCCATCTGGAAAAGTTTTCCCCCTCCCATATACTAATGTGTCACAACCAGGAAGTTGATATCACCAACCATTCCCATTTTATTTAGGTGTATCCATATAAATGTCCGCCCCTGTACATCCCATCACATCAAGTGCCGCAATATTCGACAAAAATTAGGGCAGGTGAGCTCATTTTCTTATTCTTGTAATACCCTGATTGGCCAGCAGGATAAGAGGGCGCCAGAGAGCTGTTAGTTCCTGACTACTTCGTGGCAGGATGTTCCCTTCAGACTCATGTGGGGTACCCCTGATGGTGGCTTCCAGTACTTTGTTCTCTACCTGGCTGCTAAGTCACACAGTATAACGTAGGTCTCAATAGAATGGATTATTGATCCGATGCAGCATCATTGATACCAGGGGTGCATCAAGCCCTCAAGGCGCCTGAGCCACGGGTGAGGAGCTGAGGAGCGGGCGGGGGGTGCTAGTAGCCGCGGCTGAGGAGTGCTTGCTGGACGCAGGTGAGGAGCCAGGGGGTGGTGTTGCTGGCCGTGGGTGAGGACCAGGGAAGGGGGCGAGCATTTATGGGCTGCGGCACAGTCAGGGACAAGTTCTGTGTGCGGCTTACCCCATGCTGTAGCCGGCGGCGCCCATCACACAGGAGGCTGCTGTGTGGTGCAGGCACCGCCCCCTTCTGCAAAGCCACTCCCCCTGCCTGCTTGCCGCCTTATACTCAGGGCTCACACTGTCCAATGGATGGTGCGGCTCTGATTCATACGCCCTGGGATTGACTTTTGTTGCAACTTGCAAGTATCAAAAATTCAATCTGAAAATTTTGTAAGGCCGCTTTCACATCAGCGGTAAGTGCTGATCGCGGCAGTTGCGGTGAAAAAACTGCATAACGCCTGCACTTGCAGTTCACCTGCGGCAAGCCCCATGCAATGTCTATGGGGCTTGCGGCAGGTGCGGCAAGTGCGGTGTAGTTGTGGTTTCGGCACTTGCGGTAGATGCGGACGCGAAAAAAAATGCGGTCAGCCGCATTTTTTTTGCGGCCGCAATTGCCGAAACCGCACTTGCTGCACACTTACCGCAAGCCCCGTAGACATTGCATGGGGCTTGCCGCAAGTGAACCGCAAGTGTGGCCGGTATGCGGTAACCACGGCAGATGCATTTTTTTCACCGCAACTGCCGCGATCAACGCTTACCGCTGATGTGAAAAGGCCCTAAGAGTTTCTCAGAAATATTTGCTAAAAACATTGTTACATATTGATTTCATACAACTGTCCAAGTGTGAATAGCATGAGTATGTGCTGTCATACACTAATGTATATAGCAACCAAGCACAGACACCGGTACAGATTGTGGGGGCGCACTCTGAGTGCAACAGCCAATCACAGACGCTCTCACAGAGAAGAAGCATGATTGGCTGGTGCAGTTCAGTGCAGTGAATATTCATGAAGCTTAATGGACGGCACTGGAAGCAGCAACGTGAGTCTGGTAAGATGATCTATCTATCTATCTATCTATCTATCTATCTATCTATCTATCTATCTATCTATCTATCTATCTATCATCTAGTGAGACCCACATGCTGAGTTGGCATACTGAATCTGGTTTCATCGGATCCTGCCTCATTTGGTAAATCCACATCCAGCACCCATTCACTTTAATTTTAATTTAGGCCGGATCTGGTTGGGGGGTGGTTTTTTTGCTGACTCCTAAAAATGCAACATGTTACATTTTTAAGGTTGTTAAAAAACCGGTTTCTTGCCGGCGGCAACTTGATGTGACTGCAGAAGGCCGGAGCTCCTGAGGAAAATCAATGACATTAACTGGATCTGGTTTGCATTCCAGTTTTTGAAAATGAGCCGCATCCTCTAAGATGGGTGTCGGAGACCTGATCTCATGGGTTGTGGTTGGATGAGTCGTTTCCCTCCTCAAAGCATTTGTTACGATTCTTGTTCTTATTCTATACTTTTCTCTTCAATCTTTGTGACCTTCAAGCTGTAGCAGCAGCTGATAATAATTGGTTTCTTGCTGATAAAGGTTTTATGTAAAACCTAAAGGAGGAAACGGATAAAGAAAAGAATAAGTGCAGAGATTATAATCCATATGTTATATCACACATTATATAGCAGATTAATAAAATCAGATTTTACTTCAGCTGATAGAACTCAAGTCTGAGCCTGCAGATATCGTCCGATCGCTCTGTAATACGTTGTACCATAGATAAGATGATCCCACAGATACTCTATACACCTCCAAGATTCCGAAGTAGAATACAAAATAATATTGTTGTACCGTGTTAGCCTGAAAAATCAATGTAAATACTTGCAGGAGCATCTCAATGAATTAGAATATCATCAATAAGTTACTCTATTTTGGCAATTTAATACATAAAGTACTGAATACGTCTGGTACAGAGAAATGTTGGGATAGAAGAGGTGTATGACGGTCTGCGCTGCTATGTCCAAAGGAAACTCACATGGAAGTCAGGATCTTACAAGCAATTCCTTTCCTTTATTCCTTTACTACAACGCGTTTCGGTGCCCCACCTGGCACCTTCCTCAGGGATGTTACATGTATCATCACAGTGGGGTTTTTATAGCCCCTGATATTACAAGAAGTGGGTGTCATTTGTTTACCTGTTATATCAAAATCATCATCAAAAAAATGTACGAAGCTGCTCTACCTCGTCAAGGCAACCCATATTAGCACAGTCCCTATCTAATGTATTTAAAACCTGATCATGTGTACAGTACCTTTAGATGAAGGATGCAGACAGGCCAGAGTCCAATATGGACACGGTGCAGAAATGGCTTTTTATGTGCATGGCTCACTAAGGAAATAGTGGGGACACTCCCTTATCTTGCAAAACAGGAAAACTAATTAGACATTTACAAATGAGCCATGCACAAAGTGAACAGGTCTGCTCTAATATGGGTTACCTTGATGTGGTAGAGCGGCTTCGTACATTTTTTGCAAAAAACGTATTAACTAAATACCCTGTTTTTGACACAGTTTTTTCTCAGCACTTGCTTTTTACTGTTATCCAATACAGCAGAGTATTTTTACACGTTTGTTTTACTGCTTTTTTGTGATCTTGTTTTCTGGCCTTACAGACCTGTTCACTTTGTGCATGGCTCATTTGTAAATGTCTCACTACTACAAAAAAATGCCGACTAAAATCAATATTTCTGGATCCCCGAATTCTATTGTCGGGGTCGTAGCGACAATACACTCCTTCACCAGTCACTCCAAATTAGACTATGAACATATGGTACCAGATAAGAGTAAATCAGACGGAGAATCTGGTTCAAACTTATAATATGTTCGTTGCTTTATTAAGCAATGGCAATGGTCACAGCAACAACAACTTTATTTCCGGGTACACAGCATTTTATACTCTAGGGCAGGGGTCTCAAACTCCAGGCCTCGAGGGCCACACACAGTGCAGGTTTTCAGGATTTCCTTGGAATTTGACAGTTGGTCATTTGATTGCCAACTGTCAAATGCTATGGATATCCTGAAAACCTGGACTGTGTGCGGCCCTCGAGGCCTGGAGTTTGAGACCCCTGCTCTAGGGACTAGGCGTGAAATAGCCAGGACAAGGTGGGATTAGATGGGGGTTAGGTGGGGTTAGGCTAATATATCTATCTCTGTTAGTAATAATTAGTCCTTTGTCTTCTGTGCTGAGTCCATCCTTCATCACGTCATGATGTCTTCTCTTGGCCTCTGGTATGCAGGATATCTCTAGCTTCCCATGGTACAACCTGGCACCGACACAGTAGTGACCAATCAGCTCCTTAGTTTCCTGGGCACCTCCGCACATTGTATCTTCTCTTCACACATCTGAAAGACACTTTGTTTACACATAGCTTTGGTTCATGGATGAGAGGGAGAGAAGAAAGAGAGAGAGAGAGAGAGAAGAGAGAGACATAGAGAGAGAGACGAGAGAGAGAAGAGAAAAAGGGAATGAGAGAGGGAGAGATATAGCTATTGGATACTAGGTTAAGGGAAAAACTTATTGTTTCTCACCTAGAACATTAATAAAAATATATATATTATAAAGTATATAAGGAAAATATAAGTCAGTGGATTTCTACCTTGACACTGTGTTTTAGAAAACCTCCGAATCTAAAAAGCCTCATTGTCAGAAGCTCTCTGTCCTCTCCAGCAGCTACAGGAACCTTTCCCTGCAACCAGAACAGGTGCAAAACCTCCATCTATAATGCAGTTCTGCAGTGATTAGATGTGTTACAATTTCTGTTGGTAACTTCAGAGTTAAAATCAAAAGCTGCCGCAGAGTAGGAGGGTGTGGTTGGTGACAGTTATCCACGCCCCTGGACTTTAAGTAGTTCCATTTTCCATAAGCAGGTGTCATTCATTGAGTTTAGTCTCTACTCTGACCTGGAGATGTGAAGCTGTAGTGTTGTAATGGAATCTTTACTGGAGCAAACCACATAGAGAGATTCATCTGCTGTGACTTGCTGGTCCTTTCCCTGGATGGAGGTGAGGGGGTGTTAGCCTAGGGCTGGATTGGAGCAGGGCAAGGTTGGCAGACCAGACATCTCCACCATTAGAGGCAACTCTGGGACCAGGTGTCAGCTAGGGAACCCCAGTCTACAGGGTCAGACTAGCTTCCCTGATTCCCTCAGTCTATCTCTGTATTCCTACTTATACCCAACTCATGCGCTATTAGCACCTCGTAACATCATTTCTGCACACTTCCCAACTACTGCACACTCTGTGAAATTTCCCCAAGGCTGGGGATACGCCTCGATGTGGACGCCTCGATGTGGCTACTGGGTGTTTGTATATATGGCCATATATACTAGCTGAGATGTCCATTTTTTTCAGAGTTTATTAGCTGTAATGCAGATCTAAATTCTAACATGTATGACTTAGTGTTGAGAACAGCTGACTTTTTGTTATTGCCCTACATGGGAAAAGAAGGATTGTACAGAAATAGAATGGCACAATGCAGCATGATGGATGATACAAAGCATTGACTATATCAGGGCTGCCAAACACATGGCTGTCCTCTGTGGCCCACGTGGCCCTGGAGCTCCTGAGATGATTGTGTCGGTGCCACTTAATAACATCCCTCCCAAACACAGTCTGCTGGACTGTTGGCGGTAGGTGAATATGGAGAGGAGGACTTTCTGGTTCTTCCCGTCATCTGCTGTACATGTACAGTGCAATGATGGCAATGACCCCAACATCAGCGGGTGTCAGCCGTACATCATGGCGGCACCCTGCTGCAATGGCCATCATCTGTATAAGCCCTGATCAGCAGTAATACCGCTATCTGGATGGTGACAGTATTTTCCGGAGGGGTTTCCCTCTTTAAACCTATCTGGTCACCACAATTGTGGGGGGCCAGTAGTTACTATAGCTACAAGCCGAGGCCCAAATTGTGGTCTTTGGGTCATCTATGGTGCAAGTGGGTCTTACAGGTGAAGTGTTGGTATAAAACACACACCTAATGTGTTGCAGTACAGAACTATTGCAGGATAACAGATCGACAAATTAAAGTTACATATATGGAAAACAATAAAAGTAATAAAAATGTAAAAGTTAAAAATGATTCTAAATAAAGTAAGAAGAAATAATGGAAAAATAAAAACACTATATTATGTAAAATCAAAAGATAACAAAAAAAAAGTACCCGCTCGATATCACAGCGCCCGGAACGTCCCAAGCTATAAAGCTGGATCCTAACCCATACGATTAACTAAGGACAACATCTGCAAGGAGTTTGTATGTTCTCCCCGTGTTTGCGTGGGTTTCCTCCGGGCACTCCAGTTTCCTCCCACATTGTAAAGACATACTGATAGGAGGTTTAGATTGTGAGATCCAAGAGAGACAGCATTACTGATGTATGTAAAGTGCTATGGAATTAATAGCGCTATATAAATATTATTATATATGCCAGACTTGATGGGACAGAGAAAAAGGAGGGAAACCTGAACCCATAAACTTTTCTATACTGAATAATGTCATGAGAAGTATAACAATGAGAAACTAGGACAGCCCTAACTCATACTACAATCCAAAAATCAAGCAGATCAAAAAAATGCAGGCAGCTACAGAAGAAAAATGTGGATTTTACTCCCCCATGCAGCAATGTTTCGGTAATATAACCAATTCTCTCCAGTTTGAGAAAGGTTGTTCTACCACCAAAATGTTGCCACATTAGGAAGTAAAATCCTCATTCCTCTTCATTATTTGGAGCGCTGCCTGCATTTTTTTTTTATTTATGAGAAGTATATATGGGACAGCAGGCACAACACTTCTTCTGCACTATCCACAGGCAGGAACGTCACAATTACATGAAGTATTGGGGTACTTTATCCACATTACATCTTCCATTATACCAGCAAACCAATATGGAAGCCTCCATTTTCCCCTGTGAGGACCACATGGGTCAAGCTGTGTCGCTGCGGCCTCTCACAGCTAATCTGAACTCTGTTGACTTGTGAGGACCTCACTGACTGGCGTATACCGGTACGACTCCTCACTAGTCCTCTCCAAGTGCATTCACTGAGGGCCACACACCTTTCTCCATCTTCTCCTCTATGACTCTCGGGTCCGGCCACACTCTACCTTCCCATCTAGTCTTCTGTCACTTAGTTCTTGCTTCAGGCCACCTTGTCTGAGATAAGTCCTTGTTCTTGATTCCTTGAGAACATCCAATATGGTTACTCGCCTTCTTGGAACACAAACACCTGTCCTAGTGCAGTTCCATCCATTTCTGGATCTTCTTGAAGTTCTGTATCTACAACAGTATTTAGTCAATATTTTCCTTTTTTTCTCATTTCTTTCCTCAATATTATATATGACCAGTATGGATATTAATAAGTTAAGTTTCACAGGCGATGATCGGTAACCTTCGAGCCTTCCCGGTATGAGGAAGTGTTGGGGACAATTGTGGTTGTAACTGGAAATAAAATATAAGCTCCTAGGAATGTTATACCAGGAGGACTTTGTCTCTTGTCAGTCAGTAAGGAAAGAGCTGAGGAGAAGACATGGACGGCGATGAGCTGAGACGTTATATTAAGGACTTCAGCTTTGATCGATGCAAGAAAGGAAACCAAGGCTTTAACCGCATCCTCATCCAACTCTTTGGCCTCTTGGGTCACGGGAAGTCGTCCTTCATCAATACCTGCATCTACGTCTGGAGAGATTGTCAATTCCAGAACTGGGCGAAGGCAAGAGGTGAGGATGGAGCAGCAACCCTTGAGAGAATCCCATATCCCCTGACAGAGAACATCACCCTGGTGGACAACAGAGGGTGCGCCAAAATGGATGACAAAGAGTCTGGAGTCATCTACGCTCAGATCGGTGAGTACTGAGGGAAGGAAGAAGTTCTCATTGAAGGTAAGAATGCCTATAGGTCTAGGCAATTAATGCCAGAAAAAGCCTGTTCTTCGAGGTGGGGAAATGCAATTCTTGGGAATAAACAGCAAGCAATTTGGCAATTTGGCACCTGTAGAAAAGTATAGGTATTGTGGCGTGCGTAGCTCCCACAGTTATTATGGGCAGACCTTTGGCCTCAGGATTTCAGTCCGCACGTAATACACATTTTTGATTATTTTTGTGATGCTCCAATCAACCTTAAATTAATAACTACCCACTGGAAGACATCAGCCACATCATGTTGCCTATCTAAGAATAGGTAATTACATAATAAAACATATGATGGGAAATTCTTGCGCCAAGAGCGCTCAGAGGCAAAAATATGAGGAAAGCTGGGATTCATAATTCTCCTGCGAATACGGTCACCATAAAACAGAAGTGGAAATAATCATTGTGTGTCTAATACTGAATTATATGTTACCAGGAAACCTCCTGCCGCTCGGTAAAAAAGTAAATTGGGGAGAAGGATTTGGACTCACAGAAATAATGGTGCGAGCAGAGAAAGAAGTCAAAAGCTCCGATTTCGTCTTCCCAGTATTTGTCCACAGGTGAGTAAGAGACCGGACACCAACAAATCTGCTCAATACTGCAACCTCAAAATGAGCTACAGTGTAGCAAGGAGCAGTATTATAGTAAAAAAATTTTTAAAAAATCAGCAAAGAAGCCAGCAGCACGATAAATAGCTTGCAATAAAAACTGTGCCAATGCACATTTCACTTTGAAACTGAATAATATTATAAAATTGAGATATTTGAAAAAATATGAATCAATCTCTTGAGCCACCATGCCACGTCAAGGCAATCTCATCAGGGTGATACTACTCTATATATTTTTATTTTAGTTGTGCCGTGCGGCCTCCAACATCCACATAAATTAGACCATAAAATGCAGCATTCTACTTGATGCATATCAGACCCCCTCCCAGGGTTCTAGACTGTTGCATGAGAATAAAGGTAACTCAGGTCCCTGTACCTGCATCTGATGCCACATATGCCTATGCTTTTCAGAATCACTGCAACAGGTCAGCACTCATGAATAAAGGCTGGGCGGGCCCAAGCTAATGTGCCGCATGGCACAGCTAAAATAAAAATATGTAGAGTGGGATCACCCTGATGAGATTGCATTGGCAAGGCGGGGTGGCTCAAGAGATTGATCAATATTTTTTCAAATATCTCAGTTTTATAATATACACGTTGGAAGGAATATGTGCATTTGCATGGTTTTTATTGCAAGTCATTTTTTTGTGGTGCTGGCATTTTTTCTGATTTTCAGTATTATAGTAGTTATATTCTTGTATATAGGAGCAGTATTATAATAGTTATATTCTTGTATATAGGAGCAGTATTATAGTAGTTATATTCTTGTATATAGGGGCAGTATTATAGTAGTTATATTCTTGTATATAGGGCAGTATTATAGTAGTTATATTCTTGTATATAGGGGCAGTATTATAGTAGTTATATTCTTGTACATAGGGGCAGTATTATAGTAGTTATATTCTTGTATATAGGAGCAGTATTATAGTAGTTATATTCTTGTATATAGGGGCAGTATTATAGTAGTTATATTCTTGTATATAGGGGCAGTATTATAGTAGTTATATTCTTGTATATAGGGGCAGTATTATAGTAGTTATATTCTTGTATATAGGGGCAGTATTATAGTAGTTATATTCTTGTACATAGGGGCAGTATTATAGTAGTTATATTCTTGTATATAGGAGCAGTATTATAGTAGTTATATTCTTGTATATAGGAGCAGTATTATAGTAGTTATATTCTTGTATATAGGAGCAGTATTATAGTAGTTATATTCTTGTATATAGGGGCAGTATTATAGTAGTTATATTCTTGTACATAGGGGCAGTATTATAGTAGTTATATTCTTGTATATAGGAGCAGTATTATAATAGTTATATTCTTGTATATAGGAGCAGTATTATAGTAGTTATATTCTTGTATATAGGGGCAGTATTATAGTAGTTATATTCTTGTATATAGGGGCAGTATTATAGTAGTTATATTCTTGTATATAGGGCAGTATTATAGTATTTATATTCTTGTATATAGGGACAGTATTATAGTAGTTATATTCTTGTACATAGGGGCAGTATTATAGTAGTTATATTCTTGTACATAGGAGCAGTATATATAGTAGTTATATTCTTGTATATAGGAGCAGTATTATAGTAGTTATATTCGTGTATATAGGGGCAGTATTATAGTAGTTATATTCTTGTATATAGGGAGCAGTATTATAGTAGTTATATTCTTGTACATAGGGGCAGTATTATAGTAGTTTATATTCTTGTATATAGGAGCAGTATTATAGTAGTTATATTCTTGTATATAGGGGCAGTATAATAGTAGTTATATTCTTGTATATAGGAGCAGTATTATAGTAGTTATATTCTTGTATATAGGGGCAGTATTATAGTAGTTATATTCTTGTATATAGGAGCAGTATTATAGTAGTTATATTCTTGTATATAGGGGCAGTATTATAGTAGTTATATTCTTGTATATAGGAGCAGTATTATAGTAGTTATATTCTTGTATATAGGAGCAGTATTATAGTAGTTATATTCTTGTATATAGGGGCAGTATTATAGTAGTTATATTCTTGTATATAGGAGCAGTATTATAGTAGTTATATTCTTGTATATAGGGCAGTATTATAGTAGTTATATTCTTGTATATAGGGGCAGTATTATAGTAGTTATATTCTTGCATATAGGAGCAGTATTATAGTAGTTATATTCTTGTATATAGGGGCAGTATTATAGTAGTTATATTCTTGTATATAGGAGCAGTATTATAGTAGTTATATTCTTGTATATAGGGCAGTATTATAGTAGTTATATTCTTGTATATAGGAGCAGTATTATAGAAGTTATATTCTTGTATATAGGAGCAGTATTATAGTAGTTATATTCTTGTACACAGGGGCAGTATTATAGTAGTTATATTCTTGTATATAGGAGCAGTATTATAGTAGTTATATTCTTGTATATAGGAGCAGTATTATAGTAGTTATCTTCTTGTATATAGGGGCAGTATTATAGTAGTTATATTCTTGTATATAGGGCAGTATTATAGTAGTTATATTCTTGTACATAGGAGCAGTATTATAGTAGTTATATTCTTGTATATAGGAGCAGTATTATAGTAGTTATATTCCTGTATATAGGGGCAGTATTATAGTAGTTATATTCTTGTATATAGGGGCAGTATTATAGTAGTTATATTCTTGTATATAGGGGCAGTATTATAGTAGTTATATTCTTGTATATAGGGGCAGTATTATAGTAGTTATATTCTTGTATATAGGGGCAGTATTATAGTAGTTATATTCTTGTATATAAGGGCAGTATTATAGTAGTTATATTCTTGTATATAGGGGCAGTATTATAGTAGTTATATTCTTGTATATAGGGCAGTATTATAGTAGTTATATTCTTGTATATAGGGGCAGTATTATAGTAGTTATATTCTTGTACACAGGGGCAGTATTATAGTAGTTATATTCTTGTACATAGGGGCAGTATTATAGTAGTTATATTCTTGTATATAGGGGCAGTATTATAGTAGTTATATTCTTGTACATTGGGCAGTATTATAGTAGTTTATATCTTGTATATAGGGGCAGTATTATAGTAGTTATATTCTTGTATATAGGAGCAGTATTATAGTAGTTATATTCTTGTATATAGGAGCAGTATTATAGTAGTTATATTCTTGTACATAGGGAGCAGTATTATAGTAGTTATATTCTTGTATATAGGAGCAGTATTATAGTAGTTATATTCTTGTATATAGGAGCAGTATTATAGTAGTTATATTCTTGTACATAGGAGCAGTATTATAGTAGTTATATTCTTGTATATAGGAGCAGTATTATAGTAGTTATATTCTTGTATATAGGAGCAGTATTATAGTAGTTATATTCTTGTATATAGGAGCAGTATTATAGTAGTTATATTCTTGTACATTGGGGCAGTATTATAGTAGTTATATTCTTGTATATAGGGGCAGTATTATAGTAGTTATATTCTTGTATATAGGAGCAGTATTATAGTAGTTATATTCTTGTACATAGGAGCAGTATTATAGTAGTTATATTCTTGTACATAGGAGCAGTATTATAGTAGTTATATTCTTGTATATAGGAGCAGTATTATAGTAGTTATATTCTTGTACATAGGAGCAGTATTATAGTAGTTATATTCTTGTACATAGGGAGCAGTATTATAGTAGTTATATTCTTGTACATAGGAGTCGTATTATAGCAATTATATTATTTTTTGGGCAGCTGTGAGGTTTGTGTTATTCTCCCATTTATTCTTTTTTATTTATTTATGAATTTAATCATTTTCAGTGTAAGAAAAGAAATCACAAAGGAGGATAAAGAGGAGCTGAAAAGTTTGTTCATTACATCCCAGAAGCTGACAGGTAATATATATATATATATTTAGGGGGGATTTTTATCACCTCAAGTTAAACATGCAATTAAAAAAATTCTTATTCTCATAGCATTGTAGCTAAATGCAGCTAGTGTCATAATCTACACTGGGGAAATAAGTATTTGACCCCTCGCTGATTTTGTAGTTTGCCCTCTGACACAGACATGAACATTCTATAATTTTAAAGGCCGGTTAATTGTAACAGTGACAGAGCAAAAATAAAATCTAGAAAATCACATTGTCTTAATGATATAAATGTATTTGTATTTTGCTGAGAAAATAGGTATTTGATCCCTCTGGCAAACAAGACTTAATACTTGGTGGTGAACCCTTGTTGGCAGCACAGCAGTCAGAACTTTCTTGTAGTTGATGATGAGGTTTGATGTCAGAAGGGATTTTGCTCAACTCCTCTGTGCAGATCATCTGTAAATCATTGAGATTTTGAGACTGTTGCTTGGTAACTCGGAGCTTCATCTACCCATAAATTTTCTATAGGATTGAGGTCTGGAGACTGGCTAGACCACTTTATCATCTTAATGTGCTTCTTTTTGAGCAGGTAAGTAGTTTGTCACTCAGGATTTTACGGTACATTGCCCCATTCATTGTCACATTGATGCATAATGTTTCCCCCACCATGCCTGACTGTGGGGATGGTGTTCTTCTGTGGGTCACAGGCAGCATTTCTCTTCCTCCAAACACGGCGAGTTGAGTTAATGCCTCAATGATTGTCTCCTCTGAGCACAGCACCTTCTCCCAATCATCTCACAAGCACCAAGGTGTCATTGGTAACCTCAGATGGGGACAACGTGCCTTCTGCAGCAGTGGGACTTCCCGGGCACTGCAGGATTTAATCCATTACGGTGTAATGTGTTACCAATGGTTTTCTTGGTGACAGTGGTCCCAGCTGCCTTGAGATCAGTAACAAGTTCCCCCGTGTAGTTTTAGGCTGATCTCTCCCCTCCTCATGATCCTGGATCCCCCTGTGTAGATTTAGGCTGATCTCTCCCCTCCTCATGATCCTGGATCCCCCACGAGGTGAGTTGTTACATGGAGCCCCAGATCGATGTGGATTGACCTCATTGTGTATTTCCTCCATTCTCTTCCTATTGCACCCACAGTTGTCTCTTCTCCCCCAGCTTTGTCTTCCTTATGGTCTTGTAGCACATTCCAGCCTTGTGCAGGTCTAGGATCTTTTCCCTGACATCCTTACAAAGCTCTGTGCTCTTCCCATGTTGTAGAGGTTAGAGGTGACTGATTCATTGTGTGGACAGGAGACAATGTAACACAGCTGTGTGTAATGCAGGAACCAGGGGATGAGGAGCCGATAACTGCTCTGTAGGGGCCACTACTCCTAATGGTTGGGAGGGGTCAAATACTTATTTCTCTCTGCAAAATACAAATACATTTATATCATTTACACAATGTGATTTTCTGGAGTTTATTGTTGATCTTCTATCTCTCACAGTTACAATTACCCGACCCTTAAAATTATAGACTGTTCATGTCTGTGTCAGGGGGAAACTACAAAATCAGCGAGGGGTCAGATAATTATTTCCCTGACTGTAAATGGCTGAGTTCTGACATAAGTGGATTTTGTCAGCTCCGCTCCAACTCTGCACAAAGGTTTTGGGACAGGGCGGAAGAGACAGGAGTTAATAGAGACAGCTCAGCTCCACCTCACTGGGCTGTGACATCTGCTCAAGTCACTGAGCATGCTCACTACACTCTATAGGAGGAGTCAGGAGATAATAGAGACAGCTCAGCTCCACCTCACTGGGCTGTGACATCTGCTCAAGTCACTGAGCATGCTCACTACACTCTCCAGGAGGAGTCAGGAGATAATAGAGACAGCTCAGCTCCACCTCACTGGGCTGTGACATCTGCTCAAGTCACTGAGCATGTTCACTACACTCTCCAGGAGGAGTTAGGAGATAATAGAGACAGCTCAGCTCCACCTCTATGGATAGTGACATCTGCACGGGTCACTGAGCATGCTCACTACACTCTACAGGAGGAGTCAGGAGATAATAGAGACTACCATTGGGATTAATGTGCATCACTTAGCTTGTGCATTTTCTTTTCCAGGAGTCATCCCAATCGTCGTCCTCACACATAAGACAGCGGGGGCTTTAGTAAAAACAGAGGGAATATTCAGGGATATTGGAGTTGACAGAATCTTCTCCTTTGAGAATTACACCAGAGAAGATCACATGAAAACCAGAGGAAAACACGAAGAACTCCTGAAATTCTTGTGTGAGGTCGTCAAAGACGTTCAGTTTTGTGTTGAACATCCTCGAAACCCATCGGAGGAGATGAAGATGAGGAGGAAATATGTGTATAGCTACATCCATGAGTGCGAGAAGAAGGAGCAGCAAAAGAAAGCGGAAAAGGAAAAGGCCATAGAAGAAGCGAAGCTGGAGAACAGAAAGAAGCAACAAGAAGAGGAGATGAAGAGGCGAAAGGAAGAAGAACAGAGGCGGCAGGATGAAGAATTCATGAGACAACAGCAGGAGCTCCGATGGGAGAGAGAACGTGATAATGCTAGACGAGAGGAGGAACTCAAAGCCGTGAACGAAAAAGATGGAAAGAAAAAGAAGAAACACAAATTCCTTGGATTGTTTTAAAAATAAAATGTTGATGATCCAAGCATGAAGAATCAAGGGCAAAGGATTCTTTATCATTTAGCACAATTTTCTGGGATTCCCGAGATGACAGGTCTCAGCATCTCCTGCTTGTTCATTGTCTTTACTTTGCTTTTAAGATGCATTGTGAGAATAAAGATCTTTCCACAATAAATATCTTGTGACTTATATACTAATTTCCTCAGTGTCCAAGATAGCAGATATGTATTAATGTGTCAGTGGACAGAATATTTCAATTTTAAATCTGCAGAATTATAAATGTAACAGTAATGATAAGTGATGATAAAGGGATGTTAAGCTGAAGAACGGGCCAGAAAGCCTTAAACCTAAGGGCCGCATCACACACAAGGATATAGGTGAACGAGATCGTTAGCTATGTCACGTGACTACGATCCTTCCGACATCGTTGGTACGTTGTCACACATAGGTATCATTAACGATGTTGCATTTGGCTACGCGCCAGCAATTTTGAGAAGACCCTTTGAACGATTTTCCAAAGCGGCAGGAATAGGAGAGTTTTGAATGAGATTGTTCAAAATGTTTAATAAAAACTTACTGGTTTAAAAAAAAAGGTGTCACACTGAACGATGTGGCTTTTTCACAGTTCCTTAATTGGATGACGAATGATAGATTTGAGGTCAGGATCTCATTTTTGTGATGACCGTTCCACCAATGTTTTCATTCCACATCGTTCGTTTACATGCAAGGACGCACTAACGATATCGTTGTAACGTTCACAAATCTGTGATGTTTCAACAATATCCTTAACGATATCCTTGCGTGTGAAGCAGCCTTGCGTTCAAAATTCTCCTATTCCTGCCGCTTTGGAAAATCGTTCAAAGGATCTTCTCAAAATCGCTGGCACGTTGCCAAATGCAAGATCATTAACGATATCCTTGCGTGTGACAACGTACCAACAATGTCGGAAGGATCATAGCCACGTGACATAGGGAACGATATCGTTCACCTATATCCTTGTGTGTGAAGCAGCCTCTAGGATCAAAATATTAATAGGAAAAGTAATAAATCCTAAGAAGGGCTGTGATAGAGGAATAAATAATTCCTAAGAAGAACTGTGATAAGAAAAGTATCAAATCCTGAGAAGGGCTGTGATAGGAGAAGAAATAAATCCTAAAAAGGGCTGTGATAGGAGAAGAAATAAATCCTGAGAAGAGATGTGATAGGAGAAGAAATAAATCTTGAGAAGGACTGTAATCGGAGAAGAAATAAATCCTGAGAAGAGCTGTGATAGGAGAAGAAATAAATCCTGAGAAGAGCTGTGATAGGAGAAATAAATCCTGAGAAGGGCTGTGATAATAGAAGAAATAAATCCTGAAAAGAGCTGTGATAATAGAAGAAATAAATCCTGAGAAAAGCTGTGATAGGAGAAGAAATTAATCCTGAGAAGGGCTGTGATAGGAGAAGAAATAAATCATGAGAAGGGCGGTAATAGGAGAAGAAATAGATCCTGGGAAGGGCTGTGATAGGAGAATAAATAAATCATGAGAAGGGCTGTGAGAGGGGAGGGAATAAATTCTGAGAAGAGCCGTGATAGGAGAAGAAATAAATCCTGAGAAAAGCTGTGATAGTGGAAGAAATAAATCCTGAGAAGGGCTGTGATAGGAGAAGAAATAAATCCTGAGAAGGGCTGTGATAGGAGAAGAAATAAATCCTGAGAAGGGATGTGATAGGAGAAGAAATAAATCCTGAGAAAAGCTGTGATAGAAGAAATAAATCCTGAGGACAGCTGTGATAGGAGAAGAAATAAATCCTGAGAAAAGCTGTGATAGTGGAAGAAATAAATCCTGAGAAGGGCTGTGATAGGAGAAGAAATAAATCCTGAGAAGGGCTGTGATAGGAGAAGAAATAAATCCTGAGAAAAGCTGTGATAGAAGAAATAAATCCTGAGAAGAGCTGTGATAGGAGAAGAAATAAATCCTGAGAAGGGCTGTGATAGGAGAAGAAATAAATCCTGAGAAAAGCTGTGATAGAAGAAATAAATCCTGAGAAGAGCTGTGATAGGAGAAGAAATAAATCCTGAGAAGGGCTGTGATAGGAGAAGAAATAAATCCTGAGAAGGGCTGTGATAGGAGAAGAAATAAATCCTGAGAAGGGCTGTGAAAGGAGAAGAAATAAATCCTGAGAAGGGCTGTGATAGGAGAAGAAATAAATCCTGAGAAGAGCTGTGATAGGAGAAGAAATAAATCCTGAGAAGGGATGTGATAGGAGAAGAAATAAATCCTGAGAAAAGCTGTGATAGAAGAAATAAATCCTGAGAAGAGCTGTGATAGGAGAAGAAATAAATCCTGAGAAGGGCTGTGAAAGGAGAAGAAATAAATCCTGAGAAGGACTGTGATAGGAGAAGAAATAAATCCTGAGAAGGGATGTGATAGGAGAAGAAATAAATCCTGAGAAAAGCTGTGATAGAAGAAATAAATCCTGAGAAGAGCTGTGATAGGAGAAGAAATAAATCCTGAGAAGAGCTGTGAAAGGAGAAGAAATAAATCCTGAGAAGGACTGTGATAGGAGAAGAAATAAATCCTGAGAAGGCGGTGATAGGAGAGGAAATAAATCCTGAGGACTGTGATAGGAGGAGAAATAAATCCTGAGAAGGGCGGTGATAGGAGAGGAAATAAATCCTGAGAAGAGTTATGATAGGAGAAGAAATAAATCCTGAGAAGGACTGTGATAGGAGAAGAAATAAATCCTGAGAAGGGCTGTGATAGGAGAATAAATAAATCATGAGAAGAGCTGTGATAGGAGAAGAAATAAATCCTGAGAAGGGCTGTGATAGGAGAAGAAATAAATCCGAGAAGAGGTGTGATAGGAGAAGAAATAAATCCTGAGAAGGGCTGTGATAGGAGAATAAATAAATCATGAGAAGAGCTGTGATAAGAAAATAAATAAATCCTGAGAAGGGCTGTGATAGCAGAAGAAATAAATCCTGATAAGAGGTGTGATACCAACCCAGGGCTAGGTCCTTCCCTGGAGAGATATCTGGCTAGTCCCATGTTTGAGACTCTTAATTGAGGCTCCACGGACTCCATTTGCATATTCAAGAGGTGTGATAGGAGAGGAAATAAATCCTGAGAAGGGCTGTAATAGGAGAAGAAATACATCTTGAGAAGAGCTGTGATAGGAGAAGAAATAAATCCTGAGAAGGGATTTCATTGGCTGTAAGCCATAATCATCAACATTAACATAATTAAGTAGATCCCTCAGTCTGTAATATATGTGTCACTTTATGGATCGAATCACTGAAATAAAGGAACGGCTTGCTGATATTCTAATTCATTGAGATGCTCCTGTATATCATATTTAGCTCAGACAGGGATGGTTAGGAATGTAGCAGGATATGATAGGTTTGGGGGCATAAAGTAGCTGACAGGCTCCCTTTAAGGTAGCCGAGAACAAAGAATGAACTGTAATGTTTTGACCTTGATAAAGGGTCTTCATCAGACACTACAGCAACAAATATAGAAAAGAAATGATCAACAGGTGACTCTACCTATACAAAATCTCTCATTGTACAGAATACCAATACTTCTTGATCATTTCTTTTCAGTATTTGTTGTTGTAGTGTCTGATGACAATTCTATAAGGTCGAAACATTACAGTACAATTGATCTGATCTGTTTTAACAAAATGATACTTTTCATTCAATACAATTGCCGTGCCCGGTGTCCTTGTCCACCGTGTTGCGATCTCCATTCTGCCCTCTTTGTTACTATTGTTGTGGAGGCTCTAGGCCTGTGCTGCAATCACCTGTCTTCACGTTTCCCTGCTATCACCTCCTTACATTGAGATTACTATGATGTCAGCATTATATACTCCCCAGAGGTCTGGAGTGACCACTAGAAACATGACCCAAGCCCAATAGATTGCAAAATAGTCAAACTGGGGATGAGAAGGGCAGATCAGGGGCGTTCCAGCAAATTGTCAGTCCATGTAATGCAGCTATCATAGTGGCCCCAGGATGTGCACGAGCAAGTCCCTTACATGACCGGTGAAATGAGGGCCACAATGGCTTCAAATATAGAGTTTGGGCTGGAACAAGGTGTAAAAACATCTACCAAAAAATGTTTGTTAGTTTAGTGACTTAGGAAAGGGTTAATTTAGCTGTGGCCATCGTGGACATATAGCCAGAAGTGCCAGGATCCGAAGAAGCCTATACAGCAAGAAGGGGGGAATGTGGCAACCACTAGCAACAATGAGAGGAGGAGGGGTGTTCCCTTCAGACTCATGTGGGGTACCCCTGATGGTCGCTTCCAGTACTCTGTTTCCTACCTGGCTGCTAAGTCACACGGTATAACGTAGATCTCAATAGAAAGGATTACTGATCTGATGCAGGATCATTGATTCGCCCTGGGATTGACTTATGTTGCAACTTCCAGGTGTCAAAAATTCAATCTGAAAATTTTCTCAGAAATATTTGCTAATAACATTGTTACACATTGATTTCATACAACTGTCCAAGAGTGAATGGCATGAGGATGTGCTGTCATACACTGATGCAGGGGTAGGGAACTCCAGTCCTCAAGAGCCGCCAACAATGCAGGTTTTCAGGATTTCCTTAGCATTGCACAGGGGTTGGAATCATCACCAGTGCAGGTGATTATGTTGTCACCTGTGCAATGCTAAGGAAATCCTGAAAACCTGCTCTGCTGGTACTCAAGGACTGGAGATCCCTACCCCTGCATTACTTTATGGCAACCAAGCACAGACACCAGTACCGATTGTGGGGGCGCACCCTATGTGCAACAGCCAATCACGTCTGCTCTCACAGAGAGTGAGCGTCTGTGATTGGCTGCTGCATTTCAGTGCAGTGAATAGGCGTGAAGCTTAATAGACGCAGCAGCGAGAGTCTGGTAAGATGATCTATCTGCCTATCTCTACCTCTATCCTCTATCTCTCTTCTAGTGAGACACACATGCTCAGTAGGCATACTAGAGCCAGATCCTGCCTGATTTGGTAAAACTGCGTCCAGCACTACATCTTGCATCCAGCATCACTTCAATATTAATTTAGGCTGGATCATACCGGATCCGGTTGGGGGGCGGTTTTTTGCTGAGCCCCTAAAAATGCAACAAAAATGTTAAAAAACCGATTTCTGCTGGATCCGGCGGCAACTTGATGTGACTGCAGAAGGCCGGAGCTCCTGAGGAAAATCAATGGCTCTAACCGGATCTGGTTTTTGACAATGAGCCGGATCCCCTAAGATGGGAGAAGGAGCCCCGATCTCATGGGTGATGGTTGGGAGAATTTTTTTATTTCCTCCTCAAAGCATTTGTTGCAATTCTTGTTTTTATCTAATTCTATACTTGATAATCTTTACGTGTGACCTTCAAGCTGTAGCAGCAGCTGATAATAATTGGTTTCTTGCTGATAAAGGTTTTATGTAAAACCTAAAGGAGGAAACGGATAAAGAAAAGAATCAGTGCATATCCATATGTTACATTGTATCATGTCACCACACACACACTTTGTGATGTACATCCTCCAATGTGGTGAGATGATACAAAGTACAAGATGCACTAAAGTGGTTAGCGGACAAAGCTATCACTCCTACAATACTTTTCTCATTCCCTGAAAACTATTCATTCTTTATGTTTTGCTTATTAATGACTTCATTATTATTGATGTTCAGCTTCTTTCTTTGCAGAAACTCTGCGGCTGTGAGTCAGAATTGTGATTTAGACTCTGCAGCCTTTTTCCCTCTCCCATATTCCTGGGGGTCTCGTATACACCTTTTATAGCTCATCTTTATCTTCCTCTATTTATAGCTACGCTATTCTAAATAAACTTTCCTTTCATCCAGGTCACCTGTGAAGAGCAGATCTGCTGTTATTTTTGAGATCAGGTTGTCACTTTTTCATGTCTCAGAGGAAGAAATGTAGAACTTTGGATGTATAAAGAGACACCGCATGTCAAAGGAAGACTGGAGCAACACGGCCAACATCTGTCTCGTGTGGCCTGCACTGCAGACTTCCCGAACTGCTCCGCAGGGATTATGTGCTTTAAATCCTATTGGTAACTTCAGAGTTAATGTCTGAAGCTGCTGCAGTGTAGGGGTGTGTGGTTGGTGACAGTTATCCACACCCCTGGTCTTTAAGTAGTTCCCTTTTCCCAACAGCAGGTGTCATTGATAGAGCTTAGTCTCTGCTCTGACCTGGAGATGTGAAGCCGTAGTGTTGTAATGAAAGCTTTCCTGGAGCAAACCACTTAACCACATTGGGAGTTGCTGGTCCTTTCTCTGGATGGAGGTGAGGGGGTGTTAGCCCAGGGTTGGATAGGAGGAAGTGCAAGGTTGGTAGCCCAGATATCTCCACCTTTAGAGGCAACTCTGGGATCAGGTGTCAGCTGGGGCACCCAGTCTACAGGGTCAGACTAGCTTCCCTGATTCCCTCCGTCTATCTTTGCCTTCCTGCTTCTACCACACACATGTATTATTAGCACCCTGTAACAACATCATCGCTGCACTTGTCCCAAGTGCTGCACACTCCATGAAATTTCCCCAAAACCTCACTCATGCAAAGGTTATATATAATATATACATGTCACACCTTGGAATTCGATCCAGTGAACATGTGTTTTGTGGTTGGCTTCCCTATTTACTGAGTCACAGCAGTTTCATGCTTTGTCTGGGTGTTTTCTGCTTGTTACCATTTCTTTAGTCCTATTAGGCTAGCTGGTATTTCTATTTGTTTATTTTATCTGTCCAATCACCTTTCAGTTGTAGCTATTTATACCTTCCCCTTCTGATCTTTCCTGCTGGTGATATTGTAAAGTGTGTCCTGCTCGGAGCTCCAGCCATACTGCAGATTGTTATGGCAGTCAGTGAGAGGCCGCTAGGGATGTTGTCTCTCCTGTTTACTGCTCCTTTCTCCTTTTTGTAGTTAGGAAAGAGCTGGCCTTCACTCATAGTAGATAGTACCTTTTCTTTTACTTTGTGTTCATGGAAGTTTTTACTCACTTTGAGATCTTCTATCTCTCCACTCTTTCGTTATTTAGGTTTATTGCACTCTGCACTTTTTCTTGGTTCCTTAGGAGGTATGAGTAATGCTCGATGGCCTTTCAGGTACTCAGGTCTGAGTGGTTTTCCCTTATTCTGTGATTAGGGCAATCCAAGATCATGCAGGGGCCACAACAGACTGCGGGGTCAGGAACCTTAGTCTGTACAGGAACCGGCTGGGTCAGTGGCAGTTTTTAATATTATTCCAACTTTACCAATCATAACTATATAAGAGCTCAGTAATGCCAATTTGCCCAACATAGATTGCACCAGGCCGGAGAAACAATAATGCAACACAGGAACAATTAGTGATGGAGAAACAGCCCGACAATAATGGCGCTACTTCTAGGAGGGTCTTATCATCTGTTTAAACCTTCTTATGGATTAAAGGGGAAATAGCAAAAGAGCAGAAGTCACATGACAGAAGTCTCATCAGGACCCATGAGCTTCAAGTTATGCCACAGGTTTGTACTATTTGAGACTGAAGAAGGTGAGATAACACAAGTCTATGGAGGACAACCCAAACTAATGGTTCATCCGGTGATGACTAAAGCGGCTTCACACCTTGGTTTTTGCCATCCTGTTCTGTTCGCTTTTAAAAGAACAGAACAGGATAATTTTTAGCCTCCAATGTGACCCTATGGTGCCGGATTGGTCAGAAATGGCAATCTGGTTTTGTGAATTTAGTCCCGGATTCATTTCTGTTCTGTTTTTTCCCAGCTCCAAAATCGGAGACTGCTCGATTTTGGGCTCTGATGAAAAAATCGGACCAAACCGGACAGAAATGGATCTGGGGCGATACAGTGCACATAGCATGAGAGTCTTTGGGCGCCGGATCCAGGAAAAAATCAAATTGTTTCCCAGATCTGATTTTTTGCACGGGCATGCTCAGAAATCCTGCCGTTCTAACTTCAGCACCATACATAGCAGTATTTCATGCATAGGCTGTGAATTTAGCATCATGGACTGTGGCAGAGCAGACACAGGCAGACTTCAGCACCATGGACAGTGGCAGAGCAGACACAGGCAGACTTCAGCATCATGGACCATGGCGAGGCAGACACAGGCAGACTTCAGCATCATGGACAGTGGCAGAGCAGACACAGGCAGACTTCAGCACCATGGACAGTGGCAGAGCAGACACAGGCGGACTTCAGCATCATGGACAGTGGCAGAGCAGACACATGCGGACTTCAGCATCATGGACAGTGGCAGAGCAGACACAGGCAGACTTCAGCACCATGGAGAGTGGCAGAGCAGAAACAGGCAGACTTCAGCACCATGGACAGTGTCAGAGCAGACACAGGCAGACTTCAGCACCATGGACAGTGGCAGAGCAGACACAGGCAGACTTCAGCACCATGGACAGTGGCAGAGCAGACACAAGCAGACTTCCGCACCATGGACAGTGGCAGAGCAGACACGGGCAGACTTCAGCATCATGGAGAGTGGCAAAGCAGACACAGGCGAACTTCAGCACCACAGACAGTGGCAGAGCAGACACAGGCAGACTTCAGCATCATGGACAACGGCAGAGTAGACACAGGCGGACTTCCGCACCATGGACAGTGGCAGAGTAGACACAGGCAGACTTCAGCACCATGGACAGTGGCAGAGCAGACACAGGCAGACTTCAGCATCATGGACAATGGTAGAGCAGACACAGGCAGACTTCAGCATCATGGACAACGGTAGAGTAGACACAGGCAGACATTAGCACCATGGACAGTGGCAGAGTAGACACAGGCGGACTTCAGCATCATGGACAGTGGCAGAGCAGACACAGGCAGACTTCTGCACCATGGACAGTGGCAGAGCAGACACAGGCAGACTTCAGCATCATGGACAACGGCAGAGTAGACACAGGCAGACTTCAGCATCATGGACAGTGGCAGAGCAGACACAGGCAGACTTCAGCATCATGGACAACGGCAGAGCAGACACAGGCAGACTTCTGCACCATGGACAGTGGCAGAGCAGACACAGGCAGACTTCAGCACCATGGACAGTGTCAGAGCAGACACAGGCAGACTTCAGCACCATGGACAGTGGCAGAGCAGACACAGGCAGACTTCAGCACCATGGACAGCGGCAGAGCAGACACAGGCAGACTTCAGCATCATGGACAGTGGCAGAGCAGACACAGGCAGACTTCAGCACCATGGACAGTGGCAGAGCAGACACAAGCAGACTTCCGCACCATGGACAGTGGCAGAGCAGACACGGGCAGACTTCAGCATCATGGAGAGTGGCAAAGCAGACACAGGCGAACTTCAGCACCACAGACAGTGGCAGAGCAGACACAGGCAGACTTCAGCATCATGGACAACGGCAGAGTAGACACAGGCGGACTTCCGCACCATGGACAGTGGCAGAGTAGACACAGGCAGACTTCAGCACCATGGACAGTGGCAGAGCAGACACAGGCAGACTTCAGCATCATGGACAACGGTAGAGCAGACACAGGCAGACTTCTGCACCATGGACAGTGGCAGAGCAGACACAGGCAGACTTCAGCATCATGGACAACGGCAGAGTAGACACAGACAGACTTCAGCATCATGGACAACGGTAGAGTAGACACAGGCAGACATTAGCACCATGGACAGTGGCAGAGTAGACACAGGCAGACTTCAGCATCATGGACAGTGGCAGAGCAGACACAGGCAGACTTCTGCACCATGGACAGTGGCAGAGCAGACACAGGCAGACTTCAGCATCATGGACAGTGGCAGAGCAGACACAGGCAGACTTCAGCATCATGGACAACGGCAGAGCAGACACAGGCAGACTTCTGCACCATGGACAGTGGCAGAGCAGACACAGGCAGACTTCAGCACCATGGACAGCAGCAGAAAACAAATCCTGCAAAAAACAGGATCCGGGACCATATTTGGCCACATTTTTCTACACATCCTGTCCTGTCCGGTTCTGTCCAAGGGGTCCTGCAAAAACACAGGATCCCATGGACAGGAACAAAGCCGTGGTGTGAAGCCTTAGAAGTCTTAATGAGAATCTTTTTATTTTTTTCTCCTTTCTTTCCTCAATATCGTTATTAATAAGTTACGTTTCACAGATGGTGATCTGTAACCTCTGAGCCTTTCAGGTATGATCCAATTATGGCTGTAGTGATAGTGAAGAAGAAGAAAGATAACAGCTTCTAGGAACATCACAGCAGAAGGACTCTCATGTCAGTGCCGTCAGTGAAGAGCTGAGGAGAAGACATGGACGGCGATGAGCTGAGACGTTATATCGAGGACTTCAGCTTTGATCGATGCAAGAAAGGAAACCAAGGGTTTAACCGCATCCTCATCCAACTCTTTGGCCTCTTGGGTCACGGGAAGTCGTCCTTCATCAATACCTGCATCTATGTCTGGAGAGATTGTCAATTCCAGAACTGGGCGAAGGCATATGATAAAGATGGAGGACTCACAACAGAGAGAGTCCCATATCCTCTGACCGAGAACATCACCCTGGTGGACAACAGAGGATGCGCCAAAATGGACGACAAAGAGTCTGGAGTCATCTACGCTCAGCTCGGTGAGTACTAGACAAGGTAGACTAAGGGGGTGTCCGGCTACTGTGCATGACGATGTCCAGAGCACTACCCAGAAAACAACAGATAGGGAGACACCCTTAGGGGTAAATACAGCGGAGGGCCCTGCACATAGGGAACAGGTAAGAGGTGACCTCCTGCACTCACCTGCAGCAGTGCCCAGATCTCCATACTGTCCCTATACCAATCCTTTCAACCCGTCACTGACCAGGATACCTAGTCCCTCGCTGGTCCTGATGTTATCCCTCAATAGGGAATAGCCGGCGGGAGCACTAGTCCCAACTGCTGCAAAAATAATAATAATATGGAAGGGGAGACAGACATGGAACAACAAACAACTTCATGCTTTCATGCTCCTAGGCAGCAGATATCTTAGCAGTAGCAGTAGTCAGCTCTCCAGAATACTGCCTATACCTCAGGTAGACAGGCCAGGAGAGACTTCAATCACCAGCAAAGGATGCTGGAACCATGTGACCATATAAAAGGGATGGGAGTGATCACAAAGTAGCCACATCAGGTAAGGAAACTAAGGGGTCTGCTAGCAGATGAAACCGACATCAACTCCTGAACTTCCAGGAAAGAAATACGATTAATATCAAGTCTCAATAAAGGAATGAGACTCGGGTCCAAAACCGGTCACAAGTCTCCAAAGTAAGGGAGACCATTGTGGTGGTGCTGAGGCCAATAATGTGAGGGACCAGGAGGTTGAAGGATAAATGAAAAAACTATAATGATATTTTCTTAAACGTTTAACATCAGAGAAACGTTGCGGTGATAGTTACATCGAGGACCAGGGATATCGTTCTTTACATGAGATCTCCAGATCCATCGATTCATGTCGTAAAAGCCTGAATTATTAGAGCTCGTTCTGCTCCTCTGTTATGGAGAACCGGGCTTCCATTTCCATTTTAGAATTGTATTTAGAATCTGGCCTGTTGGATGGATAGAGATAAAGAATCCACCCAAGAGGATCGTTTCACGCGGGAGTCACATCATTTTCATTCGATGCCCAGGATAGATCTGAAACTCATAAATGACGGTGAGCTTAAATCCATAGCAGCCTACGGATCCAAGGGTCTACAGCTCTTCCTCCTATATTGTATCTTTGTATTGGCTACTTAATAGATTGTGGCATATGAACCCACAGTGGTGTTCCATTCGCAGTGGACCCAAATCCACTGGCGATCAATCTACAGTGGATCCATATCCACCACCCGCGATTAATCTACAGTGGATCCATATCAACCAGCAATCAATCTGCAGTGGATCCATATCCACCGGCGATCAATCTACAGTGGATCCATATCCACCACCAGCGATTAATCTACAGTGGATCCATATCAACAACCAGCAATCAATCTGCAGTGGATCCATATCCACTGGCAAACAATCTGCAGTGGATCCATATCTGCCAGCGATCAATCTGCAGTGGATCCATATCCACCGGCATCAATCTGCAGTGGATCCATGTCCACCACCAGTGATCATTCTACAGTGCATCCATATCCACCGGCGATCAATCTACAGTGGATCCATATCCACCACCAGCGATTAATCTACAGTGGATCCATAGAACCACAATCAATCTGCAGTGGATCCATATCCACTGGTGATCAATCTGCAGTGGATCCATATCTGCCAGCGATCAATCTGCAGTGGATCCATATCCGCCAGCGATCAATCTGCAGTGGATCCATATCCACCGGTGATCAATCTGCAGTGGATCCATGTCCACCACCAGTGATCATTCTACAGTGATCCATATCCACGGCGATCAATCTACAGTGGATCCATATCCACCACCAGCGATTAATCTACAGTGGATCCATATAACCAGCAATCAATCTGCAGTGATCCATATCACTGGTGATCAATCTGCAGTGGATCCATATCTGCCAGCGATCAATGTGCAGTGGATCCATATCCATCACTAGCGATCAATCTACAGTGGATCCATATCCACCGGCGATCAATCTGCAGTGGATCCATATCCGCCACGCGAT
Source organism: Allobates femoralis (assembly GCA_033576535.1). Classification (NCBI taxonomy): domain Eukaryota; kingdom Metazoa; phylum Chordata; class Amphibia; order Anura; family Aromobatidae; genus Allobates; species Allobates femoralis. The sequence continues at coordinate 243,305,069 of JARQOC010000011.1, forward strand.
CAATCTGCAGTGGATCCATATCCACCGGTGATCAATCTGCAGTGGATCCATATCCAACGGCGATCAATCTGCAGTGGATCTATATCCACCACCAGCGATCAATCTACAGTGGATCCATATCCACGCAATCTATCTGCAGTGGATCCATATCCATGGCAATCATTTGCAGTGGATCCATATCCACCGGCGATCAATCTGCAGTGGATCCATATCTACCACCAGCGATCAATCTACAGTGGATCCATATCCACCGGCATGAATCTGCAGTGGATCCATATCCACGGCGATCAATCTGCAGAGGATCCATATCCACCACCAGCGATCAATCTACAGTGGATCCATATCCACCGGCGATCAATCTGCAGTGGATCCATATCCACCAGCGATCAATCTACAGTGGATCCATATCCACGGATAGTTAACCAGACAGAGAGGACCCGCGTTATTAACATAGAATCATGAAGTCCCACACAACGTACCGAGCATATCACTGGACTCATGAGGCTCTTCTGTATGCCACTAATATATCCCACGTACTATATGCCACTACTATATGCCACACCTGTATGCCCACATACTAATATGCCACGTACGTATGCCACATACTATATGCCACGTACTGTATGCCCACATATATATGCCCACATCTATATGCCACACACTGTATGCCCAATACTATATGCCACGTACTATATGCCCACATACTATATGCCCACGTACTGTATGCCCACATACTATTGCCACATACTATATGCCACACACTGTATGCCCACATACTATATGCCCACGTACTATATGCCCACATACTATATGCCCACATACTATATGCCCACATACTATATGCCCACCACTGTATGCCCACATACTATATGCTCACGTACTATATGCCCACATACTTATGCCACGTACTGTATGCCCACATACTATATGCCCACACTGTATGCCCACATACTATATGCCCACGTACTGTATGCCCACATACTATATGCCCACGTACTATATGCCTATGTACTATATGCCACGTACTATATGCCCACTACTGTATGCCCACATACTATAGCCCAGTACGTATGCCCACATACTATATGCCCACGTACTGTATGCCCACATACTATATGCCCACGTACAAAGCCTATTACTATATGCCCACTACTATATGCCCACGTACTGTATGCCCACATACTATATGCCCACATACTATATGCCCACATACTATATGCCCACGTACTGTATGCCCACATACTATATGCCCACGTACTATACGAGTACTATGCCCACGTACTATATGCCCACGTACTGTATGCCCACATACTATATGCCCACGTACTATATGCCCACATACTATATGCCCACGTACTGTATGCCCACATACTATATGCCCACATACTATATGCCCACGTACTTATGCCCACATACTATATGCCCACGTACTGTATGCCCACGTACTGTATGCCCACATACTATATGCCCCATACTGTATGCCCACAGTACTTATGCCCACATACTATATGCCCACATACTATATGCCCACGTACTATATGCCCACATACTATATGCCCACGTACTGTATGCCCACATACTATATGCCCACATACTATATGCCCACGTACTGTATGCCTCATATACTATATGCCCACATACTATATGCCCACGAACTATATGCCCACATACTATATGCCCACGTACTGTATGCCCACATACTATATGCCCACGTACTGTATGCCCACGTACTATATGCCCACGTACTATATGCCCACTATAATATATGCCCACATCACTATATGCCCACGTACTGTATGCCCACATACTATATGCCCACGTACTGTATGCCCACATACTATATGCCCACGTACTGTATGCCCACGTACTATATGCCCATACTATATGCCCACATACTATATGCCCACATACTATATGCCCACGTACTGTATGCCCACGTACTTATGCCCACTACTAGCCATATATGCCCACATACTATATGCCCACATACTATATGCCCACAGTACTATATGCCCACATACTATATGCCCACGTACTGTATGCCCACATACTATATGCCCACGTACTGTATGCCCACATACTATATGCCCACGTACTGTATGCCCACATACTATATGCCCACGTACTGTATGCCCACTATATATGCCCACGTACTATATGCCCACGTACTGTATGCCCACGTACTATATGCCCACGTACTATATGCCCACATACTATATCCCACATACTATATGCCCACGTACTGTATGCCCACATACTATATGCCCACGTACTATATGCCCACATACTATATGCCCACATACTATATGCCCACATACTATATGCCCACGTACTGTATGCCCACATACTATATGCCCACGTACTGTATGCCCACGTACTATATGCCCACGTACTATATGCCCACATACTATATGCCCACGTACTGTATGCCCACGTACTATATGCCCACGTACTATATGCCCACACACTGTATGTACTAAAACTAATTTATGTTACAGGTAACCTGCTGCCACTCGGTAAAGAAGTGGATTGGGGAGAAGGATTTGGAACTGCAGAAAAGATGGTCAGAGCCGAGACAGACGTGAAAAGCTCAGACTTCGTCTTCCCGGTATTTGTCCACAGGTGAGTAAGAGACCGGACACCAACAACCAAACATCTACATCAAATTCATATATTCGAGCACTAGAGATCATAGAATCATAGAAAGGACCTCCTGAGTCATTATGTGTAGAGACCTCCTAGGTCATTGGATGAAAAGACCTCCAGGGTCATCATGTTAAGGCACCTCCTGGAGGGGTCATTGTGTGAAGGGACCTTCTGAGTCATCGTGTGAAGGGACATCCTGGGTCATCGTATGAAGGGACCTCCCGGGTCATTGTGTGAAGGCACCTTCTGGGTCATCATGTTAAGGGACCTCCAGGGTCATCATGTTAAGAGACCTCCCGGGTCATCATGTTAAGAGACATCCCGGGTCATCGTGTGAAGGGACCTCCTGGGTCATTGTGTGAAGGCACCTTCTGGGTCATCATGTTAAGAGACCTCCCGGGTCATCATGTTAAGAGACCTCCCGGGTCATCGTGTGAAGGGACCTCCTGGGTCATCTGGTCCAACCCCTTGCTCAAAGCAGGATTCACTAAATCCTCCCAGACAGATGTCTGTCCAGCTTCTGTGTGAAGACTCCATTGAAGGAGAACTCACCACCTCACGTAAAATCTATTCCACTCGTTGATCGCCCTCACTGTTTTCTAATCTGTGTCTCCTCCCATTCAGTTTCATCCCATTGCTTCTAGTCTTACATTGTGCAAATGAGAAATAAAGCTGATCCCTACATAGTGTGAAAACCCTAGAATAAAGCTGATCCCTCTACAGTGTGACAGCCCTAGAATAAAACTGATCCCTCTACAGTGTGACAGCCCTAGAATATAGCTGATCCCTCTACAATGTGACAGCTCTAGAATAAAGCTGATCTCTCTACAGTGTGACAGCCCTAGAATATAGCTGATCCCTCTACAATGTGACAGCTCTAGAATAAAGCTGATCTCTCTACAGTGTGACAGCCCTAGAATTAAAGTGGTCCCTCTACAGTGTGACAGCCCTAGAATAAAGCTGATTTCTCTACAGTGTGACAGCCCTAGAATAAAGGTGGTCCCTCTAGTGTGACAGCCCTAGAAAAAAGGTGAACCCTTTATAGTGTGACAATCATAGAATAAAGCTGATCCCTCTACAGTATGACAGCCCTAGAATAAAGCTGATCCCTCTACAGTGTGACAGCCCTAGAATTAAGGTGGTCCCTATACAGTGTGACAGCCCTAGAATAACGCTGATCTCTCTACAGTGTGACAGCCCTAGAATAAAGGTGGTCCCTCTACAGTGTGACAGCCCTAGAATAAAACTGATCCCTCTACAGTGTGACAGCCCTAGAATAAAGTTGATCCCTTTATAGTTTGACAGTCGTAGAAAATACGAAAGCTCCTATGGAGCCCCCAATTATTGCACATTTTTAATAGTATTACTCTTTTTCTATAGGCCAAAGGGACTTTTGGGGCCCTCTAGGCTTCAGGGCCCGGGTGCAATAGCAACCCCTGCACCTGTTGTAGTTACGCCCCTGGTTATTGTGTGTTGTTGATTAGTGTCTTATTCTGTCATTTATTGGTTGTTTTCTTTTTGTTTTAATAATTTTCAGTATAAGAAAAGAGATCACAGATGTGGATAAAGAGGAGCTGAAAAACCTATTTGTAACAGTGAAGAGGCTGACAGGTAATACCCTCTCTATATGAAGGCTCTGCATGTCTCTCACCATGGTATGTTATACGTACTTCCCTCCCATCAGTGTCACACAAAAGAAATTGTTTCCGCACATGGAATCTAGTGGTGACCCGCAGCTGACGCCATGAGCGGAGTGCGGAGGTGGTGTGCCGTCTGCCCCGAGCCCGAATCCTCACAGATCAATCAATGCTGATCCAGTCAAAATCTTGCAGTTTTCCCTCTGAGCCTCAGAATAGGCTGATACCTCCTGTTCTACAGAGATCTCTTTTCAGCAGTCACTTCATTATTTCACGCAGGAAGAGTAAGGGTTAATCTCTTAATAATTGTCAGGTTTCCATGAAAAGTAACAGATTAATTGTAAAGATGGAGTCAGAAAAGCAGAAGGTTTATTTATACAATGGGTGATATAGACATTAGTAGGTGTTAGGGACACAGATCCAACCCTCTGCAGGGCAATCACTGCTCACTATCCAGTCCAAAAAAGTAAATAGGCAAAAACACAACTGACCCTCTCCTCTCTGTCAAATATTCACTGCACAAGTCACTGAGCATGCTCACTACACTCTCCAGGAGGAGTCAGGGATAATAGAGACAGCTCAGCTCCACCTCTCTGGACAGTGACATCTGCACGGGTCACTGAGCATGCTCACTACACTCTCCAGGAGGAGTCAGGGGATAATAGAGACAGCTCAGCTCCACCTCTCTGGACAGTGACATCTGCACGGGTCACTGAGCATGCTCACTACACTCTCCAGGAGGAGTTAGGAGATAATAGAGACAGCTCAGCTCCACCTCTCTGGACAGTGACATCTGCACAGGTCACTGAGCATGCTCACTACACTCTCCAGGAGGAGTCAGGAGATAATAGAGACAGCTCAGCTCCACCTCTGTGAACAGTGAGTCTGTACAAGTCACTGAGCATGCTCACTATACTCTCCAGGAGGAGTCAGGGGATAATAGAGACAGCTCAGCTCCACCTCTGGACAGTGACATCTGCACAAGTCCCTGAGCATGCTCACTACACTCTCCAGGAGGAGTCAGGGGATAATAGAGACAGCTCAGCTCCACCTCTCTGGACAGTGGCATCTGTACAATCATTGAGCATGCTCACTACACTCTCCAGGAGGAGTCAGGGGATAATAGAGACAGCTCAGCTCCACCTCTCTGGACAGTGGCATCTGTACAATCATTGAGCATGCTCACTACACTCTCCAGGAGGAGTCAGGGGATAATAGAGACAGCTCAGCTCCACCTCTCTGGACAGTGACATCTGCACAGGACACTGAGCATGCTCACTACACTCTCCAGGAGGAGTCAGGAGATAATAGAGACAGCTCAGCTCCACCTCTCTGGACAGTGACATCTGCACAGGACACTGAGCATGCTCACTACACTCTCCAGGAGGAGTCAGGGGATAATAGAGACAGCTCAGCTCCACCTCTCTGGACAGTGACATCTGCACAGGTCACTGAGCATGCTCACTATACTCTCCAGGAGGAGTCAGGAGATAATAGAGACAGCTCAGCTCCACCTCTGTGGACAGTGACATCTGCACAAGTCCCTGAGCATGCTCACTACACTCTCCAGGAGGAGTCAGGGGATAATAGAGACAGCTCAGCTCCACCTTTCTGGACAGTGACATCTGCACGGGTCACTGAGCATGCTCACTACACTCTCCAGGAGGAGTGAGGAGATAATAGAGACAACTCAGCTCCACCTCTCAGGACAGTGACATCTGCACAGGACACTGAGCATGCTCACTATACTCTCCAGGAGGAGTTAGGAGATAATAGAGACAGCTCAGCTCCACCTCTCTGGACAGTGACATCTGCACAGGACACTGAGCATGCTCACTATACTCTCCAGGAGGAGTTAGGAGATAATAGAGACAGCTCAGCTCCACCTCTCTGGACAGTTACATCTGCACAGGTCACTGAGCATGCTCACTATACTCTCCAGGAGGAGTTAGGAGATAATAGAAACAGGTCAGCTCCACCTCTCTGGACAGTTACATCTGCACAGGACACTGAGCATGCTCACCATACTCTCTGGGAGGAGTTAGGACACAATAGAGACAGCTCAGCTTGACCTGTCTGGACAGTGATATCTGTACAAATCACTGATCATGCTCATTACACTCTTCAGGAAGAGTCAGGAAGTAACAGAGACAGTTCCGCTCCACCTCTCTAGACAATGACATCTGCACAGGACACTGAGCATGCTCAAGTAATATTAAAGATCTATGTTATTAAGGCTGAAGGAACACTGTCGTGCATCAAACACGGAGCGTGTTTGATGCACGACATTGATGCTAGTGTAATGCGTGTTTGTGGGTGAGTGTGGTGCCAGTGTGGTGCGTGTGGTGAGTGTGACTGCATGTATTGATGTAAGTGTGCTGCGAGTGTGAGATGTGAGTGCGTGTGTGGTGTGTGTGTTTGTGATGCTGTCCGTGGTCCCGAAGGACCGCGGGCAGCAGTTGTCGGGGAATTCAAACTCGCCGGCTGTCAAAAGCTGGCGAGTTTGAATTTCCCACCATGCGCGTACAGTAATAATCATCCTGCCCCGCTGTGACAGCGGTGCAAGATTATTATTATAATGTGCTTTAACACTCATGTCAGCGTGTGTCCTGAGACTGTTCAAGCTCCTGGACACATGCTGAGGTCATAAATGGCCAAATGTGTGTTTTATGCCTATAAATCTGCAAAGCCGGTAATTGTTGGCTTTACAGTGTCATTTCTAAACTCCTGTTGCTCCTGTTAGTGAACAGCGGTAATGTATGCTGTCCAGGGTCCTGAACCGCGAAGTAATCAGCACAGTAGTTTGCCTGACAGGAGCAGCAGGAGTTTAGAAATGACGACAATTACCGGCTTTGCAGATTTTTATGCATAAAACACACATTTGGCCATTTATGACCTCAGCATGTGTCCAGGAGCTTGGACAGCCTCAGTCTCAGGTGTGTGCTGTCTGTAAGATTTCTATTATATGAAGGTTGGTTTTCCTGCAGACATGTAATGTGTGTATCTGCTTAGGAAATGATCAAATGTTCTTATAATCACATATAAATATCTCAGACTGAACACACTGCACATGTGCCTCAGATACACACAATGACATGAAGAGCTGCAGCTAAGAGCACACACCTCCTCCCCCTCCTTTCTACTCTGCAATGAGTCACACAGCATAACAGATCATAGAAAGGCAAGGCTGTGTAGTGATGCATGAATATTCATTCTTTGGGGAGTGGGCAGCAGAGAACTAGGAGTGATTAACAGATTTGAATCAATCTTTTACTTTGAAGTTTATAAAGGATAGGAGGGAAGCATAAATAATAGAAATGCATAAATAGAGAGATATTAGAGAAAGGAATTAGAAAATGATATCCTTGTGACTTATAAGAGATTGGGAAAATCTGGATCTCCTCTTATCTTGTGCATTTTCTTTTTCAGGAGTCGTCCCAATCGTGGTCCTCACATATAAGACAGCGGGGGCTCTAACCAAAACAGAGGGAATATTCCGGGACATCGGAGTGGAAAAAATCTTTTCCTTTGAGAATTACACCAGAGAAGATCACATGAAAACCAGAGGAAAACACGAAGAACTCCTGAAATTCTTGTGTGAGGTCATCAAAGACGTTCAGTTTCAGGTGGAACAACCTCGAGATCCATCGGAGGAGATGAAGATGAGGAGGAAATATGTGTATAGCTACATCCATGAGAGCGAGAAGAAGGAGCAGGAAAAGAAAGCAGAAATTGAAGAGGCTCGAGAACTAGCGAAGCTGGAGAAGAGACACAAGGAACAAGAAGAGGAGATGAAGAGGCGGAGGGAGGAAGAACAGAGGCGGCAGGAGGAGGAACTCAAGAAGGTCCACGAAGAGCTCCAAACGGAGAGAGAACGTGATAATGCTAGACGAGAGGAGGAAGCCCGAGCCCAGAGAGAAAAACAGAAGGAGAAGAATAAGGTGCAGAAATTCTTTGAACAATTAAACAAGAATAAAAAAGTAATAAATGAAGAATAAAGAGCAGAAGATGGACACTTGTACCAGTCACCAGTATTGTGGATTCTGAGTTGACGCGTCTCAGCACCTCCTGCATGTTCAGTGTCTTTATTTCACTTTTTAAGATGTATTGTGAGAATGAAAAACTTTCTATTGCAAAGGAAATGGCTATTATGTAGATAATCAAAGATATCAGGTGCCTCTCATATCCTGTACTGTGTATCCCTTTATTTAGACTTCTCCCTTAAGTAGAATAATTAGATGTTTTATGTCAAATACTACTTACTGCAATTTTATATAAGTTTTTATTTCGTAAGAGAAAATAAGGAAGCCAAATAAGCTGGGAGTAAGGCCAACTTGACATCTGTCTGTCTGGTATTTTGGGAGAAAGGGAAGTAAATGTGAATCATATTCAAAATACCAGATAATGCAAAAATGCAATAGTCTGCTAACTAAGAATAGAGGATCACATATATATGGGATTGATTTGCATAATCCAATCAGATCATGGCTATTAGTAACCAATGATTAGCTATGTTTAATACTCTGTAACCAATCAATGAATGATCCTATCTTGGGGCCCACGCCCAGGATTGTCTGTATAAGTTTACTTGCTTCCACATTAAACTCAGAATTTCTCAGGATCTTGAACTTGTGTCTCACGTGTGCATTAAAACATGTAAGATTTGGCTGCAGACGGACTAAGGCTGCTACTAGTGAATGGGGAGTCCACAACACTATCAATCAATATTATATCTAATATATAATTGCCGTAGCGCACTTCAGTCATATTCGGCGCTACTACCGTCGTCGTGGACGTGGCTGCCTCGCAGCCACGCGACCCACGAAACATTGGCCGGCGTGAGCAATGGCCGCGAGGCCATTGCGAGCCGTTGCCGGAGCGCGAACAATGGCCGCGAAGCGGCCATTGCGAGTCTCCGGCCCCGTCCAACGACCGACCACAGCCGAGCCCCGTGGCCGAAAATAGAACCAGGGGCCCGGCTATACTTCGCTTGAAACACCGCTATTATTCTCTATGGGAAGTGAGGCGCTATTCTGATTGGTCGCTGTGTCCTGCTGCCGACCAATCAGAATAGCGCCTCACTTCCCATAGAGATACATAGCGGTGTTTCGGCAAATTTATGGCCGGGCCCCTGGTGACTTATAAACTATTTCCCCCAGTGTCCAAGATGGCAGAGAGTTATTAATGTGTCTGTGGACTGATACTTCAACCAGCAGAATGATAAACGTGATCCTAATGATGAGTGACTGCTCATGAAGGGATGAGAGCCGGGGAACGGGCCAACTGGAAGCCAAAACCTGAGATACAATGAGATAAAATAAAGGAATATAATAGCAGGAGAGCGTAGAACTAAAAATGAGCAAATCTATTGGAAGCAAATAGAATTTTACAAACATTAGAATCTGGATTTTTTCTGATTAATTTCTCATTAATTCAGTCAGTTGGCGGCTGGTCTATAAATTCCAGTGCAAAGAGCAGGAGCAGCTACAATAACGGAGCTGAGGATGAGAGAAGACATCAGGGCGGAGGGTAAAATAATCAGTGGAATGACAGATGTAGAGCAGTGAATGCCCAGAGTTAGAAGAAAGGTGGAGAAAGGTTAAGGCTGGGGCCACAGGGCGACTCTGACCACCACACAGTTTGTGCCGCCAACATTGGCTATGTCTCGCTGCTACATTGCAACACAATTCAAGTGAACTGGGTTACACTGGGCCTGAGACTTTGATGTTTTAGGACTACCAATGCCAATTATTATTAGAGAATAGAATGTATTGAAATTGGTCTTTAAAGAACTTTGGGTTGTATGTGGCAGCACAAAGGACTGTAAAGCAATAATCCTCCAAGACACTATCCCTTTTCCAGAACCCCTCCCTACACTAACTGCAGCTCAGAGCAAAATTATTAGAGAATAAAATCTTTTTGAATTAGCCATGAAAATGGACAGTTGCTTTAATGTTGCAACAGCAGGTACTGTAATGCAATCAATCCTGCCTAAATGACTGATATACACTAAACCTACTCCAGAAACGTTCCCTGCAATAAGTACAGCTAGCAGCTGTATTAGGACACAATAGAATGTATAGGTATTAGCGCTTAAAGGGACTGTTTGGTTTAGGTTGCAGCAGCAGGTACTGGAACACAATAAACCCTTCCTAAGTGCCTATAATATGCTAGCTCTACTCCAGATAATATGCTAGCTCTACTCCAGATAATATGCTAGCTCTATCCCCGACATGCATTGAGAAAAGCTGAGTCGTCACAACCAGTAGGGATATTAATAAATTACGTTTCACAGATGATGATCTAAAATCTCTGAGCCTGTCAGGTATGAGGAAGGGACCAATCATGGCTTTAACTAGAAAGAAAATAAAAGCTTTTAGGAATGTTATAGCAGAAGGACTTTGTCTTTTGTCAGTCCCACCAGTCAGTAAGTAGAGAGTTGAGTAGAAGACACGGACGGCGATGAGATGAGAAGTTTTATCAGGAACGTCAGTTTCGATCAGTGTAAGAAAGGAAACCAAGGCTTTAACCGCATCCTCATCCAACTCTTTGGCCTCTTGGGTCACGGGAAGTCGTCCTTCATCAATACCTGCATCTACGTCTGGAGAGATTGTCAATTCCAGAACTGGTCGAAGGCGATTGATAAAGATGGAGGACACACAACAGAGAGAATCCCATATCCTCTGACCGAGAACATCACCCTGGTGGATCACAGATGTCGCCATGGAATGGATGGTGAAGAATCTGGAGTCATCTACGCTCAGCTCGCTGAGTACTGAGGGGTCAGTATGAGGGATCAGGAGATTGAAAAATAGTACCGTAATAATAATTTTTCTTAAAACCTTTATAACTCAAAAAAATTGGCATGATGGTAACAGCTAGAACTAAGGGTTATGATTCTTTATTAGAGATGAGCGAGTACTAAAATGCTCGGGTGCTCGAAGCTCGGGCCGAGCATCCCGAGATACTCGTGTACTCGGCCCGAGCATCGAGCCCAATGTTATCCTATGGGAGACCTGAGTATTTTTCTGACATGACCCCCGGCAGCATGGAAAAAGCCTAAAAATGTCACAAAAGTATCAGTGCTGTTCGTCATGGCTTTTGTCAGAATGTCTAAGACGGCCCAAGGGGAATTGCTGGTGACCGAGGTGAGTGTGCTGCTGGGAAGAGTGGAGTGTTTTTTTGCGGTGGGACAGCTAATTGTTTTGTACGGGGTTGGGGGGCATCAGTGTTGTCCGGTGATTAAGGTTGGTGACTTTTTGAAGCTGAGGGGGAGTTCACCTGGGTCTTTGTTGCATCATCTGGATGGGTCGGCGCTGTCCTGCTGTCAATTCATAGCGGTGTTCAGGACATGCTTGTCTAGGCTTGGGGTACGGCCCGAGGAATTTAGTTCACATTCCTTCCGGATTTGAGCAGCAACTGAAGCTGCGCATTGGGGTTTGGGAGAAGAGATGGTTCGGAGGATTGGCCGGTGGGAGTCTCAGAGATTTCGGTCCTTTATTCATCCGTATTTGGTCACGGGGTAATTATCTGTTCTATGCAAATACGCTGGTTAGTAGTTGTTTGGTATGGTTAGAGTTAATGTTGGTTGTTTTTGCTTACTTCCGGTCCATGCCTTAACTGGATTTTCGGGCACTCTTACGTTTTTTGGGGGTTCTACGTGAGGATGTACGCCCGGATGGTCGGCAACTTGGACTTGGGAGAGACGTAGCGATGGTGAGGTGGCTAGGTTGGCTTAGTTTTACTTGGAGCAGGGTGATGCCGGAAATTGCTGAATATTGTCGGGTGGATCGTCCGCCAGATGTGTTGTTGGTTCATGTGGGTGGTAACGACATGGGTGCTCGGACCTCCAGATAATTGATACAAGATATCAAATTTGATTTGTTGCATCTGTGGACTTCATACCCGGGCATTATACTCATCTGGTCAGACATCGTGACTCGGACAATGTGGAGATGTGCTCGGACGGCGTCTTGTTTGAACAGGGCAAGGATCAAGATCAACAAGGAAGTGGGGAGGTTTGTAATATGGAATGGTGGTTTGGTGGTGCGTCACAAGGATTTGGAGTCGACATCCGGGGAGTACTTGAGGCATGATGGGGTCCATCTTAATGCGATGGGGACAGATTTGTGGATGTTAGATTTGAGAGATGGTGTGAATCAGGCCCTTGAGTTGTGGAGGGACCAGGCTTTGTAAGGGGTCACACTTCCGGTCAGTAGCGGGGGATGGGTCTGGGTTTCAGGCTAAATAAGGAGTATGTGCCTTATAAATGGCAAGGTAAGGGGAGAAAAATGGTACATCCTTGGAAGGGTAGCGGGAGTAGGTTCCGCATGGTAAGGGTATCAGCCTGGTGGTGCTGATACCTTACTCCCCGGGGCCGGTGTATTGCAGCCAGGGAGGTTTTGATCCACGGGATGTGGTAGGGTTTGCCTCAGGCCTAGACGCATGCAATGTTAACATATAGATAGTATAGATATTAATAAGTTAGGATTGTTGCATAGAGGTCGGTAACCTCTGAGCCTTCCAGGTATGAGGAAGTGTTGGGGACAATCATGGCTGTAGCGATAGTCTGTGCTGAATAAGAAGAGAGATAACAGCTTCTTCCAATGTCGTCAGAGAAGGACTTTGCCTCTTGTCAGTGCCGCCAGTAACGAGCTGAGGAGAAGACATGGACGGCGACGAGATGAGAAGCTTCATCAGGAACTTCAGTTTTGATCAATGTAAGAAAGGAAACCAAGGCTTTAACCGCATCCTCATCCAACTCTTTGGCCTCTTGGATCACGGGATGTCGGCATTCATCAATACCTGCATCTACGTCTGGAGAGATTGTCAATTCCAGAACTGGTCGAAATCAAAACATTGTGATGGAATAACAATGGAGAGAGTCCCATATCCCCTGACCGAGAACATCACCCTGGTAGATAACAGAGGGTGCAGTAAACTGTCAGACCAGGAATATGGAGTCATCTACGCTCAGCTCGGTGAGTACTGACGGGTCAGTATGAGGGACCAGGAGACTGAAGAGAAAAATTACAAACTTGTCATAATTTTCCTGTAGCTTTTCCAGCTGAAAATGATTGTGGTGATGGATGGTAACAGCTAGAACTAAGGGAATCACTCCTCCTTACATGAAGACACCCAGCTCCATCGGTTCATATCAGAATACCTTGAATTTGTCTGATAAGCAGCACATTATTTAGTACAATATTTGAGAGGCAGAAATCCGGGGCACCGAACATTCAAGAGCCTAACTAGCGGCACCAGCAGTGTCAACTGCAGCAGGGCCGAGGGTGCACAGTCTTAAAACAGCCTGAGAGGTATAATCACATTGAAGAAAGAGGCACTCACCCGGTGATAATGGATGATTTTAATCAGCATTGAGGTACAGGGTGCTGGGGAGGGGGTGTCAGAGGTGCAGACGACGGCACCGTTTCGGATCAACTGATCCTTCGGCTGGTCTTGTATACAGACACATAGGCCCCTTTCACATTTCTGCGTTTGCTGCGTTTTGCTGCGTTTTGCTTCATTTGCGTTTTTTCGCGTTTTTACCGCTAAAAACGCATGAAAACGCATGCGTTTTTATCCCCATTGATTTTAATGGGGACGCATGAAAAACGCATGCAAAAACGCATGTACAAACGCATGTGCGTTTGCAAAACCGCAAAACGCATGCGTTTTTGCAAACGCAGCCCAAAACGTTGTTTGCCACGTTTTGAGCTGCGCTTGCAAAAACGCATGCGTTATGCGTTTTTGCAAACGCACATGCGTTTGTACATGCGTTTTTGCATGCGTTTTTCATGCGTCCCCATTAAAATCAATGGGGATAAAAACGCATGCGTTTTCATGCGTTTTTAGCGGTAAAAACGCGAAAAAAAAGCAAATGAAGCAAAACGCAGCAAAACGCAGCAAACGCAGAAATGTGAAAGGGGCCATAGCATACACATATTTATACAGAAACATAGCACACACATATGTATACAGACACGTAGCACACACATATGTATACAGACATGTAGCACACACATATGTATACAGACATGTAGCACACACATATGTATACAGACATGTAGCACACACATATGTATACAGACATGTAGCACACACATATGTATACAGACATGTAGCACACACATATGTATGCAGACACATAGCACACACATATGTATACAGACACATAGCACACACATATGTATACAGACACATAGCACACACATATGTATACAGACACATAGCACACACATATGTATACAGACACATAGCACACACATATGTGTACAGACACATAGCACACACATATGTATACAGACACATAGCACACACATATGTATACAGACACATAGCACACACATATTTTATACAGACACATAGCACACACATATGTATACAGACACATAGCACACACATATGTTACAGACACATAGCACACACATATGTATACAGACACATAGCACACACATATGTATACAGACACATAGCACACACATATGTATACAGACACAGTAGCACACACATATGTGTACAGACACATAGCACACACATATGTATACAGACACATAGCACACACATATGTATACAGACACATAGCACACACATATGTATACAGACACATAGCCACACACATATGTATACAGACACTAGCACACACATATGTATAAGCATACCACAGACACAGTAGCACACACATATGTATACAGACACATAGCACACACATATGTATACAGACACATAGCACACACATATGTATACAGACACATAGCACACACATATGTATACAGACAGTAGCACACACATATGTTACAGACACATAGCACACACATATGTATACAGACACATAGCACACACATATGTTACAGACACATAGCACACACATATGTATACAGACACATAGCACACACATATGTATACAGACACATAGCACACACATATGTATACAGACACATAGCACACACATATGTATACAGACACATAGCACACACATATGTATACAGACACTAGCACACACATATGTATACAGACACATAGCACACACATATGTGTACAGACACATAGACACACATATGTAACAGACACATAGCACACACATATGTATACAGACACTAGCACACACATATTATACAGACATGCACACACATATGTAACAGACACATAGCACACACATATGTATACAGACACATAGCACACACATATGTATACAGACACATAGCACACACATTGTATACAGACACTAGCACACACATATGTATACAGACAGTAGCACACACATATGTATACAGACATTAGCACACACATATGTATACAGACACATAGCACACACATATGTTACAGACACATAGCACACACATATGTATACAGACACATAGACACACATATTATACAGACACATAGCACACACATATGTACAGACAATACACACATATTATACAGACCATAGCACACACATATGTATACAGACACAAGCACACACATATTGTACAGACATAGCACACCATATGTATACAGACATTAGCACACACATATGTTACAGACACATAGCACACACATATGTATCAGACACTAGCACACACATCACATAGAATATTACAGACACATAGCACACACATATGTATACAGACACATAGCACACACATATGTAACAGACAGTAGCACACACATATGTATACAGACATGTAGCACACACATATGTATACAGACACTAGCACACACATATTATGCAGACACATAGCACACACATATGTATACAGACACATAGACACACATATGTATACAGACACTAGCACACACATATGTGATACAGACATTAGCACACACATATGTATACAGACACATAGCACACACATATGTATACAGACACATAGCACACACATATGTTACAGACACATAGCACACACATATGTATACAGACACATAGCACACACATATGTATACAGAACATAGCACACACATATTTACAGACACATACACACACATATGTATACAGACACATAGCACACACATATGTGTACAGACACATAGCACACACATATGTATACAGACACATAGCACACACATATGTATACAGACACATAGCACACACATATGTGTACAGACACATAGCACACACATATTATACATATTTACAGACACATAGCACACACATATGTATACGAACATAGCACACACATATGTGTACAGAACATAGCACACAATATGTATACGACATACACACAATATGTATACAGACACATAGCACACACATATGTATACAGACACATAGCACACCATATGTATACAGACCATAGCCACACATATGTTACAGACACATAGACCACATTGTTACACACATGACACACATATGTATACAGACACATAGCACACACATATGTTACAGACACTAGCACACACATATGTATACGACACATAGCACACACATATGTATACAGACACATAGCACACAATATGTATACAGACACTAGCACACACATATGTATACAGACACTAGCACACACACATATGTATACAGACACATAGCACACACATATGTTACAGACACATAGCACACATATATAGACATAGCATACACACATAGTTACAGACACCTACACACACATATGTATACAGAAAATTAGCACACACATATGTATACAGACACTAGCACAACTATGTATACGAATGCACACAATAGTTACGACATACAACACATTGTACAGACACATAGCACACACATATGTTACAGACACAATAGTAAAACAACATATTTATACAGACACATAGCACACACATATGTATACACATAGAACATTGTTACAGCACATCAACCATATGTATACAGAACAAGCACACACATATTGTACAGACACATAGCAACACATATGTTACAGACACATAACACAACATATTATACAGACACATAGCACACACATATGTTACAGACACATAGCACACACATATGTTACAGACACATAGCACACACAATATGTATCAGACACATAGCACACACATATGTATGACAGACACATAGCACACACATATGTATACAGACACATAGCACACACATATGTTACAGACACATAGCACACACATAGTGTACAGACACATAGCACACACATATGTATACAGACACATAGCACACACATATGTATACAGACACATAGCACACACATAATGTTACAGACACATAGCACACACATATGTTACAGACATAGCACACACATATGTTATACAGACACATAGCACACACATATGTATACAGACACATAGCACACACATATGTATACAGACACATAGCACACACATATGTATACAGACACATAGCACACACATATGTATACAGACACATAGCACACACATATGTATACAGACACATAGCACACACATATGTATACAGACAGACACATATGATACAACACATGTACACACTATGAACAACACATAGACACACATATTACAGACACATCAACACATATGTATACAGACACATAGACACACCATATGTATACAGACACATAGACACACATATACAACACATAGACACACATATTACAGACACATATACAGCACATAGCTAACAACATTGACAGACATATGAACAAGTATACATAGACAACATAGTACAACATAGTACAGACAATAGCACACAATATGACACACATAGTTACACACACATTATGCAACACTAGCACACTATGTATGACACATAGCACACACAATGTATACGACTAGCACACACATATTATATACAGACACATAGCACACACATATTATACAGACACATACACACACATATGTATACAGACACATAGCACACACATATGTATACAGACACAAGCACACACATATGTGTACAGACACATAGCAACACATAGTCAGACACATAGCACAACATATGTAACAGCACATCATTAGCAGACACATTGACAACACATAGCCACACATATGAGACAGACACATAGCAAACACACATATGTTACAGACACATAGCACACAATATGTACAAAAGACACACATATTAGCACACATAGCACATTATACAGACACATAGCACACACATATGTATACAGACACAAAACACACATATGTATACAGACACATAGCACACACATATGTATACAGACACATACACACACATATGTGTATAACACATACACACACATATGTTACAGACACTAGCAACACATATGTATACAGCACATAGCACACACATATGTATACAACACATAGCACACACATATTTATAGACAGACACACATATGTATACAACATAGACACAGACATAAGCAACACATATTTAAGACACATAGCACACACATAGTATACAGACACATAGCACACACATATGTGTACAGACACATTAGCACCACACATATGTATACAGACACATAGACACACATAGTATACAGACACATAGCACACACTATATCTATACACACATAGCACACACTATGTAACAGACCAGTACACATCACATATGTATACAGACACATAGCAAACACATTGTATACAGACACATAGACACACATAATGTATACAGACACATAGCACACACATATGTATACAGAACATAGCACACACATATGTATACAGACACATAGCACACACATATGTATACAGACACATAGCACAACATATTGAAACAGACACATAGCACACACATATGTATACAGACACATAGCACACACATATACACAGACACATGCAACACACAATATGTATCAGACACATAGCACACACATATGTGTACAGACACCATAGCACACACATATGTATACAGACACATAGCACACACATATGTATACAGACACATAGCACACACATATGTATACAGACACATAGCACACACATATGTATACAGACACATGCACACACATATGTTACAGACTCATAGCACAACATAGTATACAGAAACATAGCACACACATATGTACAGACACATAGCACACACATTGTACAGACACATAGCACACACATATGTATACAGACACATAGCACACACATATGTATACAGACACACAATAGCAAAACACACACAATGTATACAGACACATAGCACACACATATGTATACAGACACATAGCACACACATATGTATACAGACACATAGCACACACATATGTGTACAGACACATAGCACACACATATTGTACAGACACATAGCACACAACATATGTATACAGACACATAGCACACACATATGTGTGACAGAACACATAGCACACACATATTGTATACAGACACATAGCACACACATATGTTACAGACCATAGCACACACATATGTTACAGACACATAGCACACACATATGTATACAGACACATAGCAACACACATATGTATACAGACACATAGCACACACATATGTATACAGACACATAGCACACACATATGTTTACAGACACATAGCACACACATATGTTACAGACACATAGCACACACATATGTATACAGACACATAGCACACACATATGTATGCAGACACATAGCACACACATATGTATACAGACACATAGCACACACATATGTATACAGACACATAGCACACACATATGTATACAGACACATAGCACACACATATGTATACAGACACATAGCACACACATATGTGTACAGACACATAGCACACACATATGTATACAGAACATAGCACACACATATGTATGCAGACACATAGCACACACATATTTTACAGACACATAGCACAAAACATATTTATACAGACACATAGCACACACATATGTATACAGACACATAGCACACACATATGTATACAGAACATAGCACACACATATGTGTACAGACACATAGCACACACATATGTATACAGACACATAGCACACACATATGTTACAGACACATAGCACACACATATTATACAACACATAGCACACACATATGTATACAGACATAGCACACACATATGTATACAGACATAGCACACACATATGTATACAGACACATAGCACACACATATGTATACAGACACTAGCACACACATATGTTACAGACACATAGCACACACATATGTATACAGACACATAGACACACATTGTTACAGACACTAGCACACACTATTATACAGACACATAGCACACAATATGTATACAGACACATTAGCACACACATATGTATCAGACACATAGCACACACATATGTGTACAGACACATAGCACACACATATGTATACAGACACATAGCACACACATATGTATACAGACACATAGCACACACATATGTATACAGACACATAGCACACACATATGTATACAGACACATAGCACACACATATGTATACAGACACATAGCACACACATATGTATACAGACACATAGCACACACATATGTATACAGACACATAGCACACACATATGTATACAGACACATAGACACACATATGTATACAGACACATAGCACACACATATGTATACAGACACATAGCACACACATATGTATACAGACACATAGCACACACATATGTATACAGACACATAGCACACACATATGTATACAGACACAAGCACACACATATGTTACAGAACATAGCACAACATATGTATACAGAAAATAGCACACACATATGTGTACAGACACATAGCACACACATATGTATACAGACACATAGCACACACATATGTATACAGACACATAGCACACACATATGTATACAGACACATAGCACACACATATGTATCAGCACAGCACACACTATGAATCAGAACATCACACAATATGTATACAGACACATGCACACACATATGTGTACAGACACATAGCACACACATATGTATACAGACACATAGCACACACATATGTATACAGACACATAGCACACACATATGTATACAGACACATAGCACACACATATGTATACAGACACATAGCACACACATATGTATACAGACACATAGCACACACATATGTATACAGACACATAGAAACACACATATGTATACAGACACATAGCACACACATATGTATACAGACACATAGCACACACATATGTTACAGACACATAGCACACACATATGTATAACAGACACACATTACACACACATATGTATACAGACACATAGCACACACATATGTTACAGACACATAGCACACACATATGTATACAGACTCACATAGCACATACACATATGTATACAGACACATAGCACACACATATGTATACAGACACATAGCACACACATATGTTACAGACACATAAGCACACACATATGTATACAGACACATAGCACACACATATGTATACAACACAGCACCACATATGTATCAGACACATGCACACACATATGTATCAGACACATAGCACACACATATGTTACCAGACACATAGCACACACATATGTGTACAGACACATAGCACACACATATGTATACAGACACATAGCACACACATATGTATACAGACACATAGCACACACATATGTATACAGGACACATAGCACACACATATGTATACAGACACATAGCACATCACATATGTATACAGACACATAGCACACACATATGTATACAGACACATAGCACACACATATGTTACAGACACATAGCACACACATATGTATACAGACACATAGCACACACATATGTATACAGACACATAGCACACACATATGTATACAGACACATAGCACACACATATGTATACGACACATAGCACACACATATGTATACAGACACATAGCACACACATATGTATACAGACACATAGCACACACATATGTATACAGACACATAGCACACACATATGTTCAGACACATAGCACACACATATGTATACAGACACATAGCACACACATATGTTACAGACACATAGCACAACCACATATGTATACAGACACATGCACACATATGTATACAGACACATAGCAACACCATATGTATACAGAACACATAGCACACACATATTGTATACAGACACATAGCAACACACATATGTATACAGACACATAGCACACACATATGTATACAGACACATAGCACACACATATGTTACAGACACATAGCACACACATATGTATACAGACACATAGCACACACATATGTTATGCAGACACATAGCACACACATATGTATAGCAGACACATAGCACACACATATTTATACAGACACAATTACACACACAATATGTATACGCAAGACACATTAAGCAACACACACATATGTATACAGACACATAGCACACACATATGTATACAGAACATAGCACACACATATGTACAGACACATAGCACACAATATGTGTACAGACACATAGCACACACATATGTTACAGACACATAGCACACACATATGTATACAGACACATAGCACACACATGTGTGATCAGACACATAGCACACACAATATTATACAGACACATAGCACACACATATGTATACAGACACATATAGCACACACATATGTATACAGACACATAGCACACACATATGTATACAGACACATAGCACACACATATGTGTACAGACACATAGCACACACATATGTATACAGACACATAGCACACACATATGTGTACAGACACATAGCACACACATATTATACAGACACATAGCACACACATATTTATACAGACACATAGCACACACATATGTATACAGACACATAGCACACACATATTTTACATACTAGCACACAATTTAGACACATACACACAATATGTATACAGACACATAGCACACACATATGTGTACAGACACATAGCACACACATATGTATACAGACACATAGCACACACATATGTGTAACAGACACATAGCACACACATATTATACAGACACATAGCACACACATATGTATACAGACATAGTAGCACATACATATGTATACAGACACATAGCACACACATATGTATACAGACACATAGCACACACATATGTACAGACACATAGCACACACATATGTATACAGACACATAGCACACACATATGTTACAGACACATAGCACACACACCTATATCTATACAGACACATAGCACACACATATGTATACAGACCATGTAGCACATACATATGTATACAGACACATACACACACATGTACAGCACACACACAATATGTATAGCACATGACACATTGTTCAACTACACACATATGTTATGCAGACACATAGCACACACATATGTTACAGACAGAAGCACATATGTATACAGACACTCGCACACATATGTATACAGACACATGCAACACATATGTATCAGACACATGCACACACATATGTATGCAGACACATAGCACACACATATGTATACAGACACATAGCACACACATATGTATACAGACACATAGCACACTACATATGTATACAGACACATAGCACACACATATGTTACAGACACATAGCACACACATATGTGTACAGACATAGCACACACATATGTATACAGAAACATAGCACACACATATGTGTACAGACACATAGCACACACATATGTATACAGACACACATAGCAACACACATATGTATACAGACACATAGCACACACATATGTATACAGACACATAGCACACACATATGTGTACAGACACATAGCACACACATATGTGTACAGACACATAGCACACACATATGTGTACAGACACATAGCACACACATATGTGTACAGACACATAGCACACACATATGTGTACAGACACATAGCACACACATATGTATACAGACACATAGCACACACATAGTACAGACACATACACACCTATATGTATACAGACACATAGCACAACACATATGTAGTACAGACACATAGCACACACATATATGTAAGACACATAGCACAACATATGTATACAGACACATAGCACACACATATGTGTACAGACATGTAGCACACATGCATGCTCTCCAAGGGATTGGGGGCCCTGGGCAATTGCCCAGTCTCCCCTCTTAACGCCGTCCCTGCTTGTATGTGATACTATTGATACATTGGTCTTGTGGACTGTCTTCAATAATAGTAAGAGAATGACACTTGTTATTTGGTACCTGTATATCTGGATTAGGCGAGGGTCACATTTGCGATATTTTTATACATCCGGATCCGGTTTTGAGCATTAAAAATGCTAAAAACCGGATCCAGATCTGCAGCCCCTAGGTTTCCACTGAAAAACTGGACTGCACTTATTGTAATCCAGTTTCCGCATCCAGTTTTGCAGCCTGTGGTAAAAATCATGCAGGCTGCTTTTTTCGGAATGGTTGCAAAACCAGGTGCGTTTTTTTAACATGGGCGCCTATGGGACTGGATCTGGTTCCGGATGCGTTTTTTTAACATGGGCGCCTATGGGACTGGACCTGGTTCCGGATGTGGTTTTTCCTTCCAAGAGGAGGACTGGAGGTGATATCTCTGTACTAACACAGATCTATGTTACAGGTAACCTGCTGCCACTCGGTAAAGAAGTACAATGGGGAGAAGGATTTGGACTTGCCGAAAAGATGATCAGAGCAGAGAAAGAAGTCAAGAGCTCAGACTTCGTCTTCCCGGTGTTTGTCCACAGGTGAGAGACCGGACACCAACACATCTGCTCAATACAACCATAAATACACATCAGAATGATATCATCTTCACATAGGAGCAGCATTATAGCGCAATCCTCAATGCAGTAATTACATCACAAAGAAGGAAACGTGGCGCCATTCTGGAAACCACCGGGTGGATAGATGTTCCTGATCTGCAGATGAAACTGACAAGATTGTCCAAACCTCTGGATCTTTTCAGCCTGAGCCTCGTGGTCATCTCATCAGTGATGGACATATCAGCAGTGCAGCAGCAACAGGGCCCAGAGGTGGAGGGGCCCGTGCGGAGCAGTTAATAATGAGGGCAATCTGGACTGTTGCTGAGGCTCAGTCCGGAGATGCTGCAGCCATGGGAGATAAGTCCGGAGACCATACAGCCATAGAAGACAAGTCAGGAGATGCTACAGCCATGGAAGACAAGTCCGGAGACCCTACAGCCCTGGGAGACAAGTCCAGAAATGTTGCAGCCAGGGGAGACAAGTCTGGAGACACTGCAGCCATGGGAGATATGCAGGGCCGCACCGTCCATTGGACAGTGTGAGCCCTGTCATTCAGGCGGCAGCCGGCAGGGGGAGCGGCTGTGCAGAAGGGGGCGGCGCCTCAATGCAAGCAGCCTCCCCCTGTCATGGCGCCGGCCGCTCACACCCGCGCACCGGAGGTAAGCGGCGACCGCCGGTGGAGAGGCACAGAAGGGGCTGCAGGGGCCCCAGGCATCACTAGCACCCCCCCCCTCCGGGAATCACGGCCGCGGCCGGCAATCACTGCCGCGGCTCAGGCGGCAGTGGCGAGCCGGTCATTATAGAAGGGGCCAACAGCACCCCCCCCCCACCCCCCCCGTAGTCAGTGCCGCGGCTCAGGCGGCAGTGGGCCTCGGTGCACCCCTGGAGATATGGCTGCAGCATGTCCTCTTCAACGATGAGTCCTGCTTTTGACTTGGACATACTGATAGCCAAAGATTCGTCTAAAGGCCACAGTGGTAATGTGATGAAAAGACCTTCTTAAGGAATTGTGTTCAGTGTACTACTGAGTACTGCATGCATGGTATAAACATGCTATTGTTACTGCTGCATCTCCAGACCTTTCCCATGGCTGCATCATCTCTGGCCTTGTCTCCTATGGTGGCAGCGTCTTTTGACTTATCTCCTATGCTGCAGTGTCTCCAGACTTGTCTCCCATGGCTGCATCATCTCTTGCCTTGTCTCCTATGGTGGCACTGTCTCTTGACTTGTCTCCTATGGCTGCAGTGTCTATGGACTTGCCTCCTACGGATGCAGTGTCTTTGGGCTAGTCTCCCCTGGCTGCAGTGTCTCTAGACTTGTGTCCCATGGCTGCAGCATTTCCAGACTTATCTCTCATAGCCGCAGCATCTCTAGACTTGTCTTTCATGGTAGCAGTATCTCTGGACTTGTCTACCATGGCTGAAGTGTCTCCGGACTTGGCCCCCATAGATGAAGCATCTCCAGACTTGTCTCCCATGGCTGCAGTGGCTCTGGACTTGTCTCCCATGGTGCAGCATTTCCAGGCTTATCTCCCATGGCTGCAGTGTCTGTGGACTTGTTTCCAATGGTGGCAGTTTTTCCAGGCTTATCTCTCATGGCTGCAGTGTCTCCAGACTTGTCTCCATCAAGCAGATTGAGGATGTCATTGGCCGCTGATTACACAGGAGCTGCCAGCAGTGGATTCTGATGACTTGTAAAAGTCAACTAAGTAACAGAACCTTCCCCAGATGACCATTAATAATCAAAGTCATTTATCAAAGTCAAAGTAATTTATCAAAGTCATGTCTGAAAGTCAAAGTCATTATCAGGTATCAGACAGAGCATTTCTGATGTTTGACTTTGATATATGACCATGTCCTAAAATGAACA
The DNA here is from genome assembly GCA_033576535.1 of Allobates femoralis. Classification (NCBI taxonomy): domain Eukaryota; kingdom Metazoa; phylum Chordata; class Amphibia; order Anura; family Aromobatidae; genus Allobates; species Allobates femoralis. Next base: position 243,331,702 of record JARQOC010000011.1, read on the forward strand.
CTGCACAGTTGAAGCTGTTATGGTACCGTCACACGCCGCAATGTCGCCTGGAGATCTGAAAGGCAATGTGTCGCCCCGGCAAAATTGCTGTGAAATTGCCTCACGGTGGCGGCGTGTGATTGTGCGATTTCGCGGCGATAAATCACCCTTCACCTGTCGCCTGATTGCTGAAAAGTGTTCAGTAATCAGGCGATAATGCCAAGGCGATTTTTTTCGTGTTGTGGCATGTGACAGGGCGATTGTGATGGAAAGAGCGTTGTCTCTGATTTCCCGTAGGCGTGTCTCAGCGTGCTGTAATTCGTGCCCCGTCTTAGATGATTGGTGTGGGATACTCTGTTCCCATTGGCTGTCAGTTGTCAAACTCCGAGACACAATTGCGTCATGTAGTAGCCCGCCTTCCAGAGCAGGCTGACCAATCATAACGCTGTGTGTGTGTCCAATGAGCGTGTATGGGGCGCGGTATAAACCAGTATGGCGCGCCTATCTCCTCGCACCGCTGAACATGTACGCCCACATTGCCTTTGAGCTTGCGGAGTGTGAAGCGGCGATGGAATGAGGCAGGATTGCTTCTGTTGTAGGTGAGGCGACTTCCGGAGCGACACATCACCTTAGGTTCTGGGCGAGATTGCGGCGTGTGACGGTAACATTAGTGGCTCATACTGAATAAATCACGAGATTGTGAACATTCTGTTTCCATTTTTCCACCATTTGTAGATCGGTGACATCTTCATCCGGTGATTTCCAGCTTTGCACCATTTCCCCTCTGAGTGCTGTTTCATTGTTGCAGAGTCTCTCATCCATATTCTATTGTGTGTTGTTGATTTGTGTCTTATTCTCCCATTTACGGATTGTTCTCAGGTTGATTTTCTTATTGATTTGTTCATTTTCAGTCTAAGAAAAGAAATCACAAAGGAGGATAAAGAGGATCTGAAAAACTTATTTGTAAATATAAAGACGTTGACAGGTAATATATTCTTTGTACTGTCTATGTTCTGGATCTTCATCTTTTATATTCGGGGGGGGTGTCTGCGTACCTCCTTTCCACCGATATCACAGCAAAACACGTCTTTATTCTCACATCCAATCTAGTGGTCACCTCCAGATAATCTGATTACCGTAGATATAAGGTTGTCCCAAAAAGATAATTGATGGAATAAAGAACAAAACTCCAATTGCAATAAATATCCAATTCATATATTTGTAAATAGTCCGACATTTTGGCTTATAATGATCCTTTCTGAAGGTTTATCTGAATGTATGGACAAGAGACACAAAGATACATAAAGGGTGTAATTACAGATGAACAAAGGAGTAGGTAAAAAAATAAAGGAGGACACTATAATGTATCATGGTTTATGACATATCTAATATATAAAGCTGAATGTGTGTATGTATGTATATCCGGGATTGGCATCTACACCGTCGCAACTACAGCCACAAAATTTTGCACAGTCACACGTCTGGACCCCAGGAGCGTCATAGGCTATGTTGTGAGGCGAAATTTTAACCCCGCACGTTCCAGTTCACCAAAAAATGTTGCCCCTATCTACATAATGGGAAAAAGTGACAGTTACCAGTTGACAGTTGTGAATGAGAGGAGCTTAATGATAGCGCCAAAGACTAACAGCACATACCAGCATATAGTCACTAAGGTGGGGCCCTGACATGGGATATTCACCAGGCATAGGGACACATGCACTCACCCCACGGACACACACACACCACAAAGAGGCACACACAACAGAGACACACACCACACAGACCCCTCCCCCCCCACATGGACACACACACATAGACACCCTATAGGGACACATGCACTCACCCCACAGGGACACACACATACACACGCCCCAGGGACACACACACCACACAGACAGACACAGATGTGCACAAATCACCTCACACAACTCGCCTCATACGTGTGCTATCTTTAATTTCCAAACATAAACATCGGATTAAAAACAGCCAATGTGCAGCACATGTGTCATATAGGGAATTAAGGCAGATGTCAGTCACATGAGCTGTCTATTATGTGTGTGTGTGAGGTAACATATACTGCCGTTATGGTGTTCTCTGCAAGGAGTCACCCCTTGTCTGGGTCCTTCCCTGGAGGGATATCTGGCTAGTCAGTCCTGTGTTTGAGACTCCTAACCGAGGCTCCACAGACTCTATTTGCATGTTCATAATTCCCAGGGGGCAATGCGCCTAGGACTTCACTGTGTTGAGCGCTTTAGCCGGCTGCCCGCAGTGTTTTCTTGAACTGGTCTCCCTGAGATCAGTGAATACTTTGTGATAATGGCAAGATGAAGGATTCTGTATAAGAAATATACTGTCACAGAATAGCATCACATTTTTATGGATACATTACAATTCTGTAACATAGGAAACAGTAAATGATTCATAGCTGCTGCTGCAAAAAAATCGATTTTACACGATTAGCACATGGGTGACCAGTGAGAAACAAAAACTTGTTATGTTTCTGGATAGAAATCGAACCAATTTTTAATAGTGTTGTGTGAACCTATCCAGAAAGGATGTCCGCCATGTGGACCTCTCTGCTAGGATATCCAAAGGAGATTATCTCATCTCTACTGCAGACTTTAATTCATGGAAAACCCTAAAAATACTCAAACCCCAAAAACTTGTGACCTATAAGAGAGGTAGGAATCAGCTGATCTGACGCCAGTATGATCGGAGTCTGAGTGTTCATTGTATCATCACAAATGTTGGGATTAACCCCGATCTCCTCTTATCTTGTGTATCTTCTTTTCCAGGAGTCGTCCCAATCGTGGTCCTCACACATAAGACAGCGGGGGCTCTAACCAAAACAGAAGGAATATTCCGGGACATCGGGGTGGAGAGAATCTTTTCCTTTGAGAATTACACCAGAGAAGATCACATGAAAACCAGAGGAAAACACGAAGAACTCCTGAAATTCTTGTGTGAGGTCATCAAAGACGTTCAGTTTCGGGTGGAACAACCCCGAGATCCATCGGAGGAGATGACGATGAGGAGGAAATATGTGTATAGCTACATCCATGAGAGCGAGAAGAAGGAGCAGCAACAGAAAAAGGAGAGGGAAAAGGCCATAGAACGAGCGATGCTGGAGAAGAGAAAGAAGCAAGAGGAAGAAGAGATGAAGAGACGGAGGGAAGAAGAACTGAGGCGGCAGGAGGAGGAATTCATGAGACAACAGCAGGAGCTTCAGATAGAGAGAGATAATGCCAGACGAGAGGAGGAACTCAGAGCCCAGAGAGAGAAGCAGGAGAAGGAGAAGAACAAGGTGCAGAAATTCTTCGGACAATTTCACAAGAATAAAAAAAATTCATAAATGAAGAATAAAGAGCAGAAAATGGTCACTTGTGTCAGTCACTGGGTTATGGGTTCTGACCTAACGCATCTCAGCATCTCCTGCTTGTTCAGTGTCTTTATTTCACTTCCGCCAATCAACATTTTCATGACTTATGAACGATAGCAGAGAGTTATTATTGTGTCTCTGGACAGAGAGTGTGACTGATCCCTCAACCAGCAGAATGATGAGTGACTGCTCATCAATAGTGATGGCGAACCCCCCGATACTCGGGATCGGCAGACTCACCCAGAGCTTTTTGTAAAGTCCAACGTAACTCGAACTTGTGTCCGAACCAGGGGCAGAAAGCACATAGTTAATACACATTATCATTATACTTACCATGTCCGACAGTGCGCGTCCTGCCGTCCCGCTGTCCTGGCCTCATATACTTCCGGGATATTCATTGCATTGCTGAAAACCGCTTCCGTTCTCTGCAGTGCTCGTGGTGACATCTGGTGTCACCCAAGTTCATGGCTCAGCTGTCCGCTCTATCTGTGCTGAGGATCAAAAATCCTGAAGAGCGCTACGTCATTTTTTAAAATTATTTATTTTTTCACTAAAATATGTGTGAGGGACCCAACAGTCAATCACAGACGCTGTGACAGAGAAAGGGCATCTGTGATTGGCTGTTGGAGAAACCAGGAATCTGCCCACATATTGTAGATGCTACAATGTATGGGCTGGTTTTTAGGTTGCTCCAACAGCCAATCACAGATGCCCCTTCTCTGTCACAGTGTCTGTGATTGGCTGTTGGGCCATTCACAGATTGACTGACATCATAGTAATGTAAAAAAAAAATATTAATTACAAAAAATGATGTAGCGGGATTTTTTATTGTCAGCACAGATAAAGTAGACAACTACGGACTGCCATCCCCAGCTGCCTGGTTTTACCTTGGTTGGCAATGAAAATACAGGGAAGCTCAATATTTTTTTATTTATTTTAATAAATAATAAAAAAAAATGTGTGGACTCCCACCATATTTTGATTGCCAGCCAAGGTGTAAAACCAGGAAGCTGGCAGCTGGGATTCTCAGTGTGGTAGGGCCCAAGCGTTATGGGCCCCCATTGTGAAAACTGCAGCCCGCAGCTGCCCCTGAAAACGGCGCATTTATTGTAGTGCCATTTCCAGGAGCTTTACCCAGCTCGTCCAGGGGCCCTGGTGAGGGTTGGCACGCTGAGTAATAATGGGGTTAATACCAGTTTTGTATTGTCAGCTAGTACTAATCCCAAAATTCATGGTGTCAGGCCAATATTAGACCTTGAACCATTAATTTCTAACAAATGTAAAAAAACACAGAGAAAAAGTTTTTTATTAGAAATAAAACATAAAAAACACTTAGGGACTCCATCTTTATTAGAAAAAAAAAAAACCTCTCTCCAGCATCATCCTGGTCTTCTAACTTTACCTCTGTTACATCTCTTCTGCCAAGAGACAAACACGTCTGCTGGCACAGAATGACACAGCCGAGTGCTGTGTGTGGACCTGAAACCAGCCCATACATTCTACCATACTAGAATGTATGGGCTGATTGCAAACTACTCGAACAGCCAATCACAGATGCCCATTCTGTGTGACAGTGTCTGTGATTGGCTGTTGAAGCAGGCAGTGAAGTGAATATCCTGGAAGATAATGAGTAGCTCCAGAGGTAGATGCGATGCCTCGGGACGGCGGGGTGGCAATGCGTGGGCCACAATACGTGCTGAGCAGTGAAGAGCCACCACCTCAATGGTCGAATTCGGTTCGATTAGTCGAATTAGTGATTTGTTCGTCAAATGCTCGTCGAACAACGCAAACCCCATTGAAATCAATGGCAGGCTGCAGCAAACACATAGAAAACACCTTCAAAGGTCTCCAAAAGCTGCCCCGCTATACACAGGTGGGACCACCATTAGTTTTGTGGACTACTAGAGGAAATAATGGAGAGGTAAGTCAGAGACCTCTTTGGGCCTTGAGGGCCACATAAATTCAAAGCTCGTGCAAGCGTTCCCATCAAAGTTATGCCCCGCCACACACAGGTGGGACCACTATCAGTTTAGTGGATTACTATAGGAAGTAAGAGAGGTAGGTCAGTGACCTGATTAGGCCTAGTGGACAGGGGAGATTGACCAAACAATGCTTTTAAACACCCAAACATGGTGGATGTGAATACAGCCAGGGCCGCACCGTCCATTGGACAGTGTGAGCCCTGTCATTCAGGCGGCAGTAGGCAGGGGGAGCGGCAGTGCAGAAGGGGGCGGCGCCTCATGCACACAGCCTCCCCCTGTCATGGCGCCGGCCACTCACCCCGCGCGCGCACCGCAGGTAAGCGGCGACCTGGGAAGAGGCACAGAAGGGGCGGCAGCGCTGCCCAGGGTTCAATAGCACCCCCCCCCCAGGTACTCACGGCCGCGGCCGGCAATGACTGCCGCGGCTCAGGTGGCAGAAGGGGCGGCAGTGCTGGGCTCCACTAGCACCCCCCCCATAATCGGTGCGCGGCAGAGGGGGCGGCAGTGCTGGGCTCCACTAGCAACCCCCCCACACCCCCCACCCCCCGTAATCGGTGCCGCGGCTCAGGCGGCAGAGGGGCTTGGTGCACCCCTGAATACAGCTAATTTGTTCATCACTGGTTCAATGGACAAAAAGGTTGAATATTCAGAAACAGGGGCAGGAGTGACAGGGGTAGGTGTTGAGCTCAGAGAGCCCTACTCAAGACAAGCAACAAACAGCAAGGAGACCCCAACAACAGTCTCTAGTATTTTACAAAATTAGGCACAGCCACCACTAAAGTGGCATCAATTGCCCCGGAGTAGAAATATTGAAATGTGGAGTGTAATGCAGCACATTGTAAAGTACACAACCATTGAGTCTCCTTGCAGATCCATGACTTGTTCATCTTGATGAACGTTAGTCTGTCTACACTGTCATTGGACAGACGCATGCGCTTATCCATGATCACACTATCAACAGCACTGAAGACACGTTCAGAGAGAACGGCTGGCTGCGGGGCACGACAAGATCTCCAAGACATGAGTGGCGAGCTCAGGACATTTTTCCAGTTTTGAAGCCCAAAATGCACAAGGCTGCAGTTCCCCAGTCATGGCCTCGCTATTGAGCTGTAGATACTCCTGTACCCTCCTCTCCAGGCCTTCACTATGTGTCAGACTTGTTCCCTCTTCTGGCGTTGCAAAGGATGGTGTAAAAAATTGATGAAACGATTCCACCAAATTGATGTTACCAAAGACACTGTTAGGCCGCTTTCACATCAGCGTTTTTTTCAAATCGCGGCAGATGCGGTAAAAAAAAACGCATCTGCCGCGATTACCGCATACCGGCTGCACTTACGGCGCGGTTGCGGCAAGCCCCATACAATGTATAGGCGGGCTTGCGGCAGGTGCCAAAACCGCACTTGCCGCACCTGCCGCAAGCCCGCCTATACATTGTATGGGGCTTGCCGCAACCGCGCCGCAACCGTGCCGCAAGTGCAGCCCGTATGCGGTAATCGCGGCAGATGCGTTTTTTTTTACCGCATCTGCCGCGATTTGAAAAAAACGCTGATGTGAAAGGGGCCCTTACTGTTAACGTTTGAGTGGTGACGACTCGACATTCCCAGGGTTGGGAAGTTATAACTGCGATACTCACTATGTACTCCACTGGTGTTTTGGGGAAAAGCAGATCTAATATAGTGTAAAAGTTTTTGTTCCTATATAGGGAAGATGGTGTGTCACGGTCCGCGCTGCTGCACTAGTGATAGGGCGCTATTACGCCTCTTGTCTCCCCCTTTTTTGTATTTATACAGTAAACGTTTCTGTTGACGCTCCTGCGTGTGTGCGTCCCTTTGTACGGCAGGAATCTTTGGCCAAATTTACTCTTGTACCGGGCATCTAACAGTGAGGCAACCCAGTAGTCGGCATTACTTCGGATTCTAACAAACCGAGGATTGTGTTGCAGGTAGTGCAGCAAGAAGGCGCTCATGTGTCTTGTTCATCCAGGAGGACCAAGTCTTTGTTGTGTTGGTGGTGGCGAGATAACATTCACGCTTCCTACCTCTGCCCTCTCCCCCCCAACCTCGCACAACAGAAATGTGATCCAGATCTCCCTCATCTGCGGAGTCTTCCATGCCTATCACCTCTTCATCCTCCATTTCTTCCTCAGCTCCTCCACCTTCATCAACAGTATGGCTGCTACCATGCACCCTTGTTAATCCCCCTCTACCACCCTCCCTTGCCAAGCGCCCTGGTGCTGCTGACCGTCTGGACCTTGGAGATCTTGTTATCCCTTCCGCATACGACTCCTCCTGTACTTCCTCCCCCTCCTCTAGTGCCACCACCTGACTCCGAATACCGGTTAAAGTGTGTTCCAGCAAGTAGATCACCGGAATAGTCATGCTGATAGTGGCATCGTCAGCGCTAAACATCTTAGTAGCCATTTCAAAACTGTGCAGAAGGGTGCAGAGGTCCTTGATCTGAGACCACGTTTTGGCCCAGGCTATATGTCATAACGTATTGCACCAGGGCTCGTCGCTGCTGCCACAGGCAGTGCAACATGTGCAGAGTGGAATTCCATTGTGTCAGCACATCGCATTTCAGCCGGAGAACCGGCAAGCAGAACGACTTCTGTAGAGATTCAAGTCATCGAGCTGCGGGATGTGAACGGCGGAAGTGAGCACATAGAGACCGTGCCCTGTGCAGAAGTGCATCTAGGCTGGGATAGTGGGCTAGAAACTGCTGGACCACTAGGTTCAAGACATGAGAATATACAGTGTTGGCCAAAAGTATTGACACCCCTGCAATTCTGTCAGATAATCCTCAGTGTCTTCCTGAAAATGATTGCAATCACACATTCTTTGCTATTATTATCTTCATTTAATTTGTCTTCAATGAAAAAACACAAAAGTAATTGTCCTAAAGCCAAATTGGATCTAATTCCACCAAACATAAAAAAGGGGGTGGACAAAAGTATTGGCACTGTTAGAACAATCATGTGATGCTTCTGTAATTAGTGTAATTAACAGCACCTGTAACTTACCTGTGGCACCTAACAGGTGTTGGCAATAACTAAATCACACTTGCAGCCAGTTGACATGGATTAAAGTTGACTCAACCTCTGTCCTGTGTCCTTGTGTGCACCACATTGAGCATGGAGAAAAGAAAGAAGACCAAAGAACTGTCTGAGGACTGAGAAACCAAATTGTGAGGAAGCATGAGCAATCTCAAGGCTACAAGTCCATCTCCAAAGACCTGAATGTTCCTGTGTCTACCGTGCGCAGTGTCATCAAGAAGTGTAAAGCCCATGGCACTGTGGCTAACCTCCCTAGATGTGGACGGAAAAGAAAAATTGACAAAAGATTTCAACGCAAGATTGTGCGGATGGTGGATAAAGAACCTCGACTAACATCCAAACAAGTTCAAGCTGCCCTGCAGTCCGAGGGTACAACAGTGTCAACCCGTACTATCCGTCAGCGTCTGAATGCAAAAGGGACTGTATGGTAGGAGACCCAGGAAGACCCCACTTCTTACCCCGAGACATAAAAAAGCCAGGCTGGAGTTTGCCAAAACTTACCTGAGAAAGCCTAAAACGTTCTGGAAGAATGTTCTCTGGTCAGATGAGACAGAAGTAGAGCTTTATGGCAAAGGCATCAACATAGAGTTTACAGGAGAAAAAAAGAGGCATTCAAAGAAAAGAACACGCTCCCTACAGTCAGACATGGCGGAGGCTCCCTGATGTTTTGGGGTTGCTTTGCTGCCTCTGGCACTGGACTGCTTGACCGTGTACATGGCATTATGAAGTCTGAAGACTACCAACACATTGTGCAGCATAATGTAGGCCCAGTGTGAGAAAGCTGGGTCTCCCTCAGAGGTCATGGGTCTTCCTGCAGGACAATGACCCAAAACACACTTCAAAAAGCTACTAGAAAATGGTTTGAGAGAAAGCACTGGAGACTTCTAAGGTGGCAGCAATGAGTCCAGACCTGAATCCCATAGATCACCTGTGGAGAGATCTAACAATGGCAGATGGAGAAGGCGCCTTCACATATCAGGGACCTGGAGCAGTTTGCCAAAGAAGAATGGTGTAAAATCCCAGCAGAGCATTGTAAGAAACTCATTGATGGTTACCGGAAGCGGCTGATCGCAGTTATTTTGGTTAAAGCTTGTGCAACCAAGTATTAGGCTGAGGGTGCCAATACTTTTGTCCGGCCCATTTTTGGAGTTTTGTATGAAATAATCAATGTTTTGCTTTTTGCTTCATTCTCTTTTGTGTTTTTTCATTGAAGACAAATTAAATGAAGATAATAATAGCAAAGAATTTGTGATTGCAAGAAACTGAGGATTATCTGACAGAATTGCAGGGGTGTCAATACTTTTGGCCAACACTGTAAGGCACGTGTAACACCTTGCCCCGGCAAAGGGCCACACCAGGTTTGCAGCATTGTCGCACACGGCCTTCCCTGGCTGCAGGTTCAGTGGAGACAACCATTAATGAAACTCGGTATTCAGAGCTGACCACAACTCCTCACCTGTGTGACTCACATTTCCCATTTTAATGTAATCACCGCCTGATGGCGTTACGCCCTGCTGCCAGCATAGTAGGAGGTGTGTTGTATTCTGTCTGAGCAGTTTGAACGCGGGTCACATTACCAGACAGGCTTTGGGCGCAGGTGGAGGAACTAGAAGAGGTGGAGGAGGCAGAAGCAGTGGAGGAACATCTAGATACAGAGGTTTGACGCGCCACCCATGGGAATGGCAAGACTTGTAGAGCAGCCCCTTCTCCTGCTGTCACCATAGTCACCCAGTGCCCAGTCAGTGACATGTAATGCCCCTGCCATGCTTACTCATCCAAGTGTCTGTGGTGAAATGCACCCTGTCACACATAGAGTCTCTCAAAGAAGCCGTGATGTTGTGTGTGGCATGCTGGTGTAACGCAGGCACAGCTTTCTTGTAGAAGTAGTGGCGACTGGCATCTAGTACTGGGGCACTGCGACGGTCATAAGATCTCTAAAATCCTCTGTGTCCACCAGGCAGAAAGGGAGCATTTCCGTAGCCAACAGCTTGCAGATGGTGAAATTCCACCTCTCAGCTTCGTCATGGGTAGGAGGAAATGGTCTTTTACTTGTCCACAACTGAGGGACGGAGGGCTGGCTGCTGTGCTGACACAGGGTTGAGTAGGGTGTCCCCAGAAACTGCTGGTCTGTGAGGAAGGTGCAGGCGGACTTATTACGTCGCATTCATGAAAAGGTGGTGCTCGCGATGTGTGACAGCGCTCAACACCAGCAGGTGTTTCTGATGTGGCCAGGGCAAGGGGGTACTCGGACACCGGGACTGATGGCAGCTTAGATGGGGAGATCACGGATGGTCGGGATCCCAGTTCCGTGCCCTGGTGATCATTTGAATAGATGGTGGGGGAGAAGGGAGTATTTACAGGGGATCGTGACGCCACCTGTAGTTCCTGGTAATATGGTACCGTCGCTGCAAGCCGGCCACTGAGGTGATGGTGGGTACAGCAGAGTGTGGAGCAGCTCCCTACAGGTGGAGCTCTACCTCAGGGCAGCAGTGATGGAATGTGGATGAAGGGAGTAGTTGTAGGTGTTGGTGTTGCAGTTCTTACCCCTCTGCTGAGCTGCTGATGATGCTGAGCCCTCTGGGCACCGTGACAAAGATGACAGAGTCCAATTCAACTTTACTCCACTTTAATGGGTACCGGCAGATGGTGATGGTATACGGTACAGTCACCAGTTCCAGGTTTCCCGTTATGGAGTCTCTAGATGTCCTTCCTTCTATGGCTTTCTGGGTTAAACTTATTCTTCTTAACTTCTACCACCCTCGCAGAGCTCTCCCACCAGTCCCTTAATCTCCCACGGTGGGGCACGGGTGTCCTTTCCCGGATTTAAGAGGGGACCCGTCACTCCCCTGACGTCAGTACTCAGGCCGTTACCCCTGTGATCTTGGATCTAATGTGGTCCTGAGGGGTATACAGCTATACAATGGTGCTCATAATAGTACATATTCCCCATCTTGCAAAGCCTAGATACAGCATGATACTCCCATAGGGGCACTTTCTACACCCTAGTGCAAACTTCAAAAGGGTTCCCCCAGCAGATTATAGCCTGTAATATTTATGGTACCTTGACAGATGTATTAATTTTTGAATAATAATAAATGTCAATACTTGTTAAAGAGACAGTAGTTTCATTTATCTTCCGTGGGTTCGGTTTGGGAGGACGGACGGGAGATTCTGGTTTTATTCCCTTTAGTGATGGGTCTGCAGCTCGTTGGTCTGCAGCCAGAGATGAACGTCTGACTGCTACAGCTACCCGCACTGCCGATGCTTCGCCAACGTGACCAGCCGGCTCCAACCAGTCATGGCCCGTTACCCTCTGTCCTGGTTGCCCCCGTGAAGGTTGGGGTTCCTCACAGCAGAGTTGCTGTCAGGCTTGTCCTCACTAGCTGCCTTCCCAGCACTAACTGACTAAACTGAAACTTTCCCTCCCACTACTCTATCCTAGGCTCCACCCCCACCCTTTTGGTACCTACTAAATTACCGGCCCCCCCTATTCTAAGTGGTGTGGTCCTAGGTGGGGTAAAAAGATCCATAAGTTGAACTTGAACTGGCAACTTTACAGGTTAACACTTGTTATTAAAGTGCAATACTACCTGGGCGCCTAGTCACAGTGGCGCACATTTTCACTTCCAAAACAGCTGATGCCCTGCAATCACACCGGCTGTTGCGGGTAAAGAGGTGGGAAGTTCTCTGTCCAAAAGCCTGTGTGACAGCTGTCTCCACAGTACGATATGGAGTAAAAAGGTATGATAAAATGATCCTAGGGACAGAACAGGCACTGGGCTCTTATCGAATACTGTCTCCACAGTCACAGAGGATGAAGAGGCTGCAGATGCACTTGATGGGGCAGACGGTGGTCGGCCAGGCCCGCTAGGCCACATTGTAGCACAGTGAGCTTCCCACTGTGACTTATGCTTCATGTCCATGTGATGGTTCATGCATGAATACTCAAACTCCCGATTTGTTTGCCTCTACTCAGATTTTGTTTACAAATTTGGCAGATAACATGAGTTGGCTCATCCTTTGCGATCTGAACAAAAAGGCCCAGGCTAGGCAAGCTTAGCGCCCATGCCACCTGCAGAGCCACCACGACTTCTGCTCAGAGGCAGAGTTGTGGCTGAGGACGCAGTTGTTGACGTGCCTCCAGGACTCAGTCTCTGTCCAGGAAGCCACACCTAACCTCGTCACCACTAGCATCCTCCTCCACCTCCTCTGCTGACTCTCATCAACTGCCTGCCTGTGGATTGACAGTAAGTGGAATCTCCAACCTCATCATCACCCTGTGTGTTCTCACACCCTCGTCCTCAGAGCCAACCTCTTCCTGCCCTGAGCGCAAAGTTAAGTTGTCAATCCAATCCGGTATCTGAGTCTCATCATCATCTGCCTCATTGTCTCCACTAACAGGACTTACAGTTTGAGTATGAGGGTCTACATTTTGCTCGGACCCTTCTTCATCTGGGCCTGGATCCGACTCACAAAGATTTTGGTTATCGGTGAAGATCATTTTCTCGTCTTGACTCAATGAAGCTTTGGAGTAGACCTTGATTCCCAGGCTATAGTATAAGTGAACAGCTCTGCAGACTCACCCACTGTGTTTCTCCATAGTCAGTAGGGCGGCTGGAGACTTGTGAGCTGTGAGGAAGCAAGTGCGATTGTGGTGACACCTCTGAGGACTGGAGGGTTTGTGATGTAGAAGTTGATGGAGCGCTTGATATCCATTGAAGCACCTGCTGTTTTTGGCCTCATCTACAAGTTGTAGCGATGCTCTGCTGCATAAGAAAGGGATGATATCAGATCGTCCACGAAAAGAAGCAGACATTTTAGTTTGGCTTGAAGACGGTGTTTGTTCACCAGATGTTTCTGTTACTTAATCACCTACCCAACGGACACTAAGATTTTTACCCTTTCCAACACGCCTATTCCCCTTTTAAACCTTTTACCACTCATTTTGGAGGGTAACTAATTGGCAACTCTGTAGACAATGGATGGAAAATTAGCAGAGCTGAGTGGCCGAACAGTGGTAGTAGGCTTAATAGGTTTTGGTAGTTAGTTTTTTGCAGATGTAAAACAGTGGCACTAGTGTAAATAGTTTTGGTAACTAGTTTTGGTCAGATGCAATACAAAAGTGTATAGCCTGGCCACGTCATGAAAGGGGTGGGGCTAAAATTGTGTCATATCGGTAGCCCCGCCCCTTTCATGACGCAGCCAGGCTCTCAGCACTGCAGCAAGCCGAGAGGGGGCGTGCATAATAACAAAGCGGGCGGAGGGAGCAGCTGACTGGCCCACCTTTGGAGACTTTTTCAGAAACAGAGAACTCACACAGGATGAGGTAAATATAACCTCTTTTCTCTACTTTACAAAATCATTTTTTTCTGCAAAAGGGATGGCTAGAAATGATAAGAGGGGATGCAGGGAGAGGTATAAAAATGTGGGGGGGTCAGTTTGTGGGGGTCAGGTTCCAATAGTATGCGCGCCGCTCTGCGGAGCCCTAGAACATATAAAGGGAGATAAACGAGGTGCAAATAGTGCCCTATCACTGACGTTTAGTGAAAGGTGCGTATGAAAATACAAGTGCACTAACCTGTACCAGTTGTGATCCCCACAATTGGTTAGTAGGTGCTTTGCATATGATAGCTGCCGCTGGACCTCCACCACCACTTCGCACGTGGGAAGAGAATCAGGTATCAGGATATAGGTGTCCAGGTCCGCGCTGCTATCAACGGGATAATTATCCCTGGATGCTTCAGTTGGTCCCCCAAAAAAAGACAGGAGTCCTAGGGGTGATGTGATGGTTCCTTTATTCCATTCCACCTACGCTTTCGGCGCCCCTCTTGGCACCTTCCTCAGGGTATCAGGTGATGCTCCGCGGAGCCCGGCGCTTTTATTTATAAAACTGTACAACAGCTGACAGGAGGCAGCTGCTGTACATAACAGATTATAGCAGTATAAGTCCACCTGAGTGGGTGTAAGGTCTCTAGGGGGACTGGGCACCCCTAGAGACATTGTACAAGCATTTATTTATTAAATAAACACTTTACACTATACACAGAGCCCTTTGCTTATCCCGGCGGCAGCCGGGATAAGCAAAGTATATGCGGGAACCAGATTGCTCAGGATTACACATCCTGAGCAATCCGGTCCCCGCATTGCAGATACCAGAACTGCTCCGAAAACTGCAGCCTGCATAATTTTTCACGCAGGCTGCAGAGCCGGAAAACGGATTGCTTGGGAAGCAATCCAGTTTTTATCATAGGTCCAATGAGGAGCGTTTCTTGATCCGGTTTTGAGCTTTTGGAAAGCGCAAAACTGGATCAGGTTTTAAAAAAAAAAAAACGCAGATGTGACCCTAGCCATGGGCACCATGCGTTAACGCATTCGTTTTTGGAGAAAAAATGACTAAGTCCTAAAAGTTCCAAAAAACGTTCAGAACCTCAGGGGACACTATTGGCACCCTTAGAAAAACTGATCTGTTTTTCTAAGGGCTTAAAAAATAGAATGGTATTTCTTCACAACAGTGCTACACTAATGCCTGGCACACACTGCTACTAGCAATATGGATGACTGGCTAGATGCAGTAAAATGGCTTTTACTGACAGGTGGTAGCTTCTTCACACGTCTACACAATGCTGATACAATGTTATACCAAATGGATTGCTTGTATGCAGAAAATGGCAATAACAGACAGGCGGTGTAGCTTTCTTCACAACAGTGCTACACCAATACCTGTCACACTGCTACTAGCCAAAAAGGATTTACTGGGCTAGATTTGGCCAGATGCTGTTAAAAAACGCTTGCAAAGCACTGGAACAGACCTGCCTAGCAAAAAAAAACTGCTTTAAAGTCCTCTAAAGGGATGTTCTTGGAAGTAGTCCCTAAAATATCAACTATCTATCTAACTTGCAATTGAATCGCTATCTAACTGTCTTCCTCTGTAGAGACCTGCCTGGCAAAAACTGCTTTTTAAGCCCTCAAATGGGCTGTTCTTCAAAGTGGTCCCTAAACCTATCAACTAGTTCTCTATCTAACTAGCTTGGCCTGTATGTCACACTGCAGCACCAGCAGCGGGGCCGTCTGACACTGAGTAGGGAAAATGGCGAGCAGGGTAAAATGGCCGGGTCTTACATGGCAAGGGCATGTGACATGGCCAGCAAATGACACAAACCCTTGTGTGAAAAAAAAAGCAAAATATAGTACCTACATATATGAACATAACTACATCATGAATATAGACTTTATAGAAGACTCTATTAAGCTTGTGACGAATGAGGATTGGAGTTCAGCCAATGAAAAGACTATGTTATTGCACCAATCATGACGTTCCCAATATCCTACAATGAGGGCTGAGGGTATATAAGGAGGACTGTTCACTTTGACCAGCAGATTGGAGTTAGATTCTGTCTAGTGGCCTCAGTCTAGGGATTTTCGGTCCCGGCTAGAGGTCCACTGGATTGAAGATTGGAGATTGAAGATTGGAGACAGGCAACTAATCTAGGGTCTTCGGATCCGATTAGCAAGCCATAACCCCAGGCCTAGGCATTTCGGTACCGACCAAGGGATCAGAACACGGACTAAAGAACCACAAGGACTTCAGCATCGGATTATCCGATTCGGCTGTGATAGACTGCTTAAGGACAAGGAAGCAACCCAGGTTGGGACGATACAGTCACCTGGCTACAGACTTTGCCGTGCTACATTCTAATCCCTGGTGAGCCAGCGGAAGGGTGAGACTCTGTTGCCTCTTACATTGTTGTGTTTAGCTGGTTATGCGTTATATGCTGTTAACTGTTTGGGGATCCAATAAAGCCTTGATATTGTGATTCCCTGACCCTGTGTTGTCTGAGTAGTGTTCCCCCACGGTTAAGGAGCTCGGGCGTTCAGTTGGGGATGAGCCCTGGTCCACGTTGTCTTTGTAAAGGCGGCTGGGCCTGCGGACGAGAGCACCCACTGACCCCCGGTCTCCACAAAGCTATCAAAGATTAATAGAATATTAAGATTTCTATAACATTCCCTCCTGTTATTCATTATCCAGTCTCTTGCAACAAGGAAAGTGTCTTACATTTTTCAGTCGTTGTTTTGTAAGTGGAGTTGTATACCTGTAAAATGCACTGCAGTCCCTCTGGGTCATTATTGTTGCTGTAAGTGAAAGGTGGAGTGCCAAGCCGTGGTTGTGCCATCGTGCTGTACATTTCATCCATTCTACCATTCCTCTTTTCAGTGTACCCAGTTTTGGGGCCAGTTTTTCTTCACATGTCATGTCATAAAAATGAACTACTGGTCCCAATTGTTACCCAGTTCTATATGGTTTAATTGTATTTTGTTTTCATGCTCTCTTATTTCTATATACAGTATATTCCTATTTCTTATTACTATATAGAAGTGGCCTATGTTCCTGAAATATAAGCTCCTATTGCATATAACCATTAATCTCTGGGGTCAGATTTCCCTAATGTGATTAGGAGTTTATTTCTATTAACATTGGTGATACATTCTGAACTAGCTTTTTTATAATGTTGAATCTTTTAGTTTTGTGTTAGGATTCGTCCCGCCCCAGTATATCTTATACCTATGATCTGCCCCTGTATTCCAATTGGCGAAGGTCCAATCCTTACACCAGATAGGAGCCGGGGTTATTGAGGTGGGGAGACACATCTTTATCCGCCCATGTTAACTTAGCAGCATTCTCTTATCTTTTTCCACTTCCACTGTAGATGTCTCTCCCTGGTAAAAGGTCACATTAGTTACCGGGCAGTGTAATCTAACATTGCCATAGTTTCTTGTAGGTGGGATGTATGCCCCTTGGATTCTTAGTGTGATTACAGTTAATGCAGGGGAGGACCGTCACCCCCGGGGGCCCTGGTG
Source organism: Allobates femoralis (assembly GCA_033576535.1). Lineage (NCBI taxonomy): Eukaryota > Metazoa > Chordata > Amphibia > Anura > Aromobatidae > Allobates > Allobates femoralis. Next base: position 243,348,950 of record JARQOC010000011.1, read on the forward strand.
CAGGAGAGGACCGGGGGGGCGGGGCTACTGGCCGTCGGCGCGGCCCGGGGGGGAGGTGTTCCGCTGGCCGTCGGCGCGGCCCGGAAAGGGGGGGGGAGGGTGCCGCTGGGAGCCGCACTGAGCCGCACTGAGCCGCAGGCGCGATGGTCTCCTACCTGGGAGCCGCACGGAAGCATTCTGGGAGCCGGAGGAGCAGAGGAGAGGAGGGGCGGGATCAGGCAGGGGAAGCAGGAAGCTCTCTGCTTCCCTTGCCTGACCCTCCTCTCCTCTGGCGGCGGCTTGCGGGGGTCGGCTGGGGGCCCCCCTCCAGGCTCGAAGGGGCCCCCAGCCGGTCGGGGCCCTGGTGCAGCTGCACCAGCTGCACCAGTGTAGTTCCGCCCCTGAGTTAATGATCCTACAATTATTACAAATTCTTCTATCACATTCATTATATTCTTTTTAGGCTTTCCCTTTCTTATTCAGAATCTTACCCAGCACCGTCCACCGGAGAAGGGGTTTGGGGACTCTTCACCAGTTGAGACATACTCTCCCTAGTGGAGAGGCCCCTTTGTATCAGGCTTAGGCTTCAGGTGCGCCGGTTGCTTCCCTGTCTATCCCTGCTGTTTCCTTTAAATGTTTTAACAGGTTACAATGTGACAGGTGTATCTTTACTGCTGTATGTGCTGATAATAATACCTGTATGGTCCTTCCCACTTTGGCATGTGCCCATGATTTCTCTTTATTACCTCCACTAGTTTCCAATCAGCAGGTTTCACTGTGTCAGGTACAGACTGTGGCTCTCCTGGAATAGAAGTAGGAGTAGAAATCTCTTTATGGTTTAAGATTTGTGCTATGTCAGATGGAAATACGTCAACCCATTTACTGACAACGTTTCAACCCTTCACATTTACTAAGTTCAATAACTTTTATACAAATGTGTTGGACGGACACTGTGGGTGGGGATTGACCTCCCTTTGTCTTATATTACCTTGAGGATTGTTCTTAGCACAGACTAAACATTTATTACCTGTACCATCCCTCCTGTTGAGACATGACTAATCCCATGGCTCAATATTGCATTATATCTACACAAATCAGCTGGTAGAATGTATGTCTTCTCAGAGGACACATATAACCCATTTTGTAGAATTGCTCCTGTGTTTGTCCATTCTGGTACAAACACCTCTGTGGTAGCATAGGCATATTGATGGTCAGCGTAGGTACCGTAGTACTAAATCACTGTGTGGAATTGACTGATCTTTGAGGTCAGTTCTTGGCAGTACTCTCAGACATTAAACTCAAATAGGCATGTGGTTTTTCATCCTAAAATGTAGGTAATAGCATGGATGGATTTAATGTGGTTCATCTCTCCATGAGCAGGTGAGGTTATGACAACAACAAGGTCATACAGGAAAGATGTCTGGAAGGTGAGAGATATGACACCCCAAACTGCAGGAGGATAATGACCAAAGCATGTAGGACTCTGAGTGTGAGAGGGTGGAACAAGACCAGCGAGGCCGATGATACCACAGCCTCTGCTGCCCCCACCACAGCCTGCACACATGGGGGCAAGACCAGTGAGGCCGATGATATCACAGCCTCTGCTGCCGCCACCACCGCCTGCACACATGGAGGCAAGACCTGTGAGGCCAATGATATCACAGCCTCTGCTGCCGCCACCACCGCCTGCACACATTGAGGCAAGACCAGCGAGGCCGATGATATCACAGCCTCTGCTGCCGCCACCACCGCCTACACACATGGGGGCAAGACCAGCGAGGCCGATGATATCACAGCCTCAGCTGCCGCCACCACCGCCTGCACACATGGAGGCAAGACCAGTGAGGCCGATGATATCACAGCCTCTGCTGCCGCCACCACCGCCTGCACACATGGGGGCAAGACAAGCGAGGCCGATGATATCACAGACTCAGCTGCCCCCACCACATCCTGCACACATGGGGGCAAGACCAGTGAGGCCGATGATATCACAGCCTCAGCTGCCCCACCACATCCTGCACACATGGAGGCAAGACCAGCGAGGCCGATGATATCACAGCCTCAGCTGCCACCACCACCGCCTGCACACATGGGGGCAAGACAAGCGAGGCCGATGATATCACAGCCTCAGCTGCCCCCACCACATCCTGCACACATGGGGGCAAGACAAGCGAGGCCGATGATATCACAGCCTCAGCTGCCCCCACCACATCCTGCACACATGGGGGCAAGACAAGCGAGGCCGATGATATCACAGCCTCAGCTGCCGCCACCACCGCCTGCACACATGGAGGCAAGACCAGTGAGGCCGATGATATCACAGCCTCTGCTGTCGCCACCACTGCCTGCACACATGGAGGCAAGGCTCTTACCACTGTGTCCTATTTTGAAGCTGCTTTTGTCTCCATACCCCTGCAGATGCACCGATGTCACATACTCATCTTTGCAATCAACTGTCCAGGTAAAGGGCCTATTGTAGATTAAACCCAAACAGTCCGGGTACTGAAGAACTGACTATAATTTGTGTCAGTTCACTAAGGCTTTTTTCTGCTTCTGGAGTCCAGTGTAGACCTGATCTTGTGCTGCCACTGGTTTACCATAGATCAGAGCAGTGAGGAGGCTTGTGATGGCTATCTGGTTTTCTACCTTCATCAAGGTGTTTTCCTTCCTGGAATAGATTATACTGCAGATATCTGACTGTTGGTTGCCATTATTGTAATGTACTTGTATTTAATTTATGTCCCTGTTCAGACAGGAACCACAGCAAGGCCTTGATATCTGCCCTACAATCTTCCTACTCTTGTAAGGCTGTCAGCTTGGCCCCCTTACATCTGCGGGGGAAGCCGTGTCTGCGTTATCTGCTCCAGTTACACAAAAGCATTTCAGGATTGCCCTCACACTCACTGCACAATCATTTCTATCAGAGCTTTTATACTATACATCATACACACATTCACACAACATGGAGCTTTGTCACATCTTCTTTGTCCCCATCAGCAGCCTTAGATTTAATTTTCAAAGGATTACCAACATTCTGCCTCTAGCAGGTAATCACAAGATGGGACTCGTACGTTTCGCTATGATCGCTTACTCTGGAGTCTTTTTTCTTATCTGACCGTACTGTCAGACAAATTCCAGCAGCTCCCATACCCGCGGTCAGAATCAATTTGGCTGTCTCGTACCACATAACACTTATACCGGCAATCATCATCAATATTAATGCAATTCATTACTGTATCAAAACCCACAGACTAATGAGCAGTAAAATACTGAATTTACACTTACGCACTCCAAATACAATATGGGCAATAACATGCATCTTGTTGGCCTCGCCAGACCAGGGAACAGTAAGTGGCAACAGAGAATTAGAATTATAATAATTCTTCAGCACACTCATGGTCCATATATCTTCACTTATTCTGACAATCAATAGCATCATTCACACAAATCAGTGGGTAGATAACAGAACAGTGGTGTGTTCAGGATGCAGCGGTGTAACTAGGTTTCATGGCGCCCGGGGCACAGATCTATTTTGGCGCCCCCCCCCCCCAGAGTAGGTGAAGAGCGGGGGGGGAAGAAATGCTGTCCACTTTCAGCCCCGCCGCCCCTGCAGCCTTGGTTGAGGAGCGGGTAGGGGGGTGCTGTCAGCTTTAAGCCCCGCCGCCCCTGCACCCTTGGTCGAGGAGCGGGGGAGGGAAGGGTCTGTGCCGCCGGCGCCCCCCTCTGAGTTGCGCCCGGGGCAAAGGATCCGGCTGCACCCCCCTGGATACGCCCCTGTCAGGATGAAGTGTCCCAGCCTTACAATATTACCATGGCATCATTCAGATCAGTCAATGGAGACAACATACATAATACATTTCTGGTCCCTGAATTCAGTTATACATCTAAAGACACATTGAGACATATAATAACCCACAAAGTATACATACGAACATTCAAACACTGGCAAAGCTTTGATAGAGATTGTCTTGCTTAGATCACCCAGAATCCTCTACATAATACTGAATTATTAGTAATGACTTAATCACAGATTTATTCAGTAGTTCCAGGTAGTTAATGTGGGACAATCCCAGAGTTTCGGTACCATATGCTATTGTGGTAACCCTTTGTAGGAAAGAGCATATGGTGCCGAAACTCTGGGATTGTCCCACATTAACTACCTGGAACTACTGAATAAATCTGTGATTAAGTAACCCCTTACATTACTAATGATTCAGTATTATGTAGAGGATTCTGGGTGATCTAAGCAAGACAATCTCTATCAAAGCTTTGCCAGTGTTTGAATGTTCGTATGTATACTTTGTGGGTTATTATATGTCTCAATGTGTCTTTAGATGTATAACTGAATGAGACTGGTAATTGGAATTGTGGTAACTGGAATGAGATTGTGGTAACCCTTTGTAGGAAAGACATTTCGGGGAGACACTAAGGGTCTCAATACGTTTGCCAGGTTTGTCCAAATTAGAGCATTGATTTGATGGTGCAAGCAAAAATACACACTCTTCTGTGTCTACCTCTTGGGGGACCTTTCTATCTAGTCATTGAGTAGGGTGATGTTCTTCAGTCTGTCTGTGGGGGCATTCTCAGAGACAGTGTCTGTCTGTCCATGAGTTCATTTAAGTCTACTGTCAGGGCAGCACTGTCAAAGAATATGGGGTCCGGGGGATTCCCCCCTGACACAGAGTTTACGTGAGGAGATGCAGGGGAAGAAGAAGGAGGAGGATCATTGTAGGGAGGGGGTCGAGAGGTGACGCACAGCAGTAAATATCACATACAGGTAACATCACACTTTTATTTACCTCCTTTCTTTCCTCCTTTTACCCTTTTCTCGACTTTGTGCCACTTGTAACCATTTCCTTGCACTTTCTAAACCGTGCTTTCTTTCACTTTTCTCATTGCACTTTACCAATTTCCTTCACCAACATCTCACACTGACTCAAACTGAGTGTTCCTTTGAAACCATACCTTTTCTCCCACCTATCAACATACTTTACACATTCTGGATCAACTCCATGCATGAACATAACATCACCTTCTAGTGGTCTGTCCTTGTGGCACATCAAACAATCACATTTTATTCTTTTACCTGACACATTACTCATTTTATAGCTGGAATCCCATGAGGAGAACAGAAAGTTTTGCAGACTGGTGTGATCCTCTGGTTTTCCGTTATTTAGAGGACACCTGAATGGTGTGTTTTTGGGATACCAGAGATCATATTCCTCTATGTGATTCAACAGTGTTCCAGGGATC
>JARQOC010000011.1:243354281-243411615 GCA_033576535.1 Allobates femoralis
CAGCACAATCTGGCCAGCGATGTCGGAAGCGATGTGCGGGTGCCCGCTCGCTTCCGACATCGCTGGCCAGCTGTCACACAACATCGCTGCGGTATAGGCCGGATCGCCGCCGACATCGCTCTGGCGATGTCACACGGCGCGATCCAGCCTTATCGCAGGTCGCAGGTTGACAGGTTTACGGTTCTTCCTGTAAACCTGTCAACCTGCGACCAGCGATAAAACGCGGTCGCGCCGCTCGTTTACACAGCGCGACGTCGCTAGCGACATCACTGATACGTCACTTTTTCGGCGATGTCGCTAGCGACGTCGGCAGGTGTGACGGCACCATTAGGGCTTGAATAGTAAGATTATGTGGAATGCAGGATTAAAGGGTTTTGACATCACATGTGTATTTTTCATCCCAATTTACACCTTGCATTGTTATTAACTCATGTTTACTATCTTTGAGATAACCTTGCATTCAGTCATGTCCCTAATCTTTCTAGTAGTGAGTCAACACCCGAAACAATTGGTCTCAATGGGGGAGGGAACAAACCTTTGTGTGTTTTTGGTAATGCATGAAAAATTGGAGTTTTTGGACTGTCAGGTAAAAAGAATCGGGTGTTCAGGAGCCGGGAGCAGGCGCAGGTATTGACCTGCCAGGACCTTCCAAAAACGCTGATTGGCCATTCACAGTCATGTGATATGTATGTCATAGGACGTCACATATCACATGACCGCGAGTGGCCAATCAGCGTTCACAGACCCTGGCAGGTCAATACCTGCGCCTGCTCCCGGCTCCCGAACACCCGGCGGAGGGTAAGGATTCATTCTTTATTATTTTTCACACATTTGCTTTAATTTAATTTGGCTTTCGTAGTGTATATTAATATTAATACAGTACGAAACCCAAAGGGACTGTGACCACACAGGGGAGGAGGAATGGGATTGTTCCTCCCCTCTGTGACATCACTGGAGAAGTAGCCCCGTAAGAAAACGCAGTGTGTGAATGCGCCACATGTTTTTACGGGGCTTTTTTTGCGCGGGTGCAAAACACTGAAAAAAGCGATGTGTGTGAACACAGCCTAAAACTATCCCATGTCTTATCTCTGAATGCTGAAATTGACTGCCCAAGATCCTTTTTATTTCCCCCTCACAACACTGACCACTATGTTCTGCTTCACGTCACCACCTGTCTTATTCACTGCATTATCCAACCCTCCATTTGTATACATACAGGAGCGTCTCAATGAATTAGAAGATCATCAATAAGTGACTTTATTTCAGTAATTCAATACATAAAGTGAGACACATCTATTATATAGAGTCATTACACACAGAGGGAGCTATGTCATGGGTTTATTTCTGTTAATGTTGATGATTAATGAAAACCCAAAGGTCATTATCTCAGAAAATTAAAATAGGGAGGATGAAGGGTTAAACACCGCGCTGCCGTATTCCACCAGTCATCAAAGGGGGAATATAATATTGATTTATTAGTCATCGTGTTTCAGGGCTCCCGGCCTCTTCCTCAGGATGATCAATATCATATTGTCATGTTTCTGGGACTAATAAATCAATATTATATTCCCCCTTTGATGTCTGGTGGAATACAGCAGCACGGTGTTTAACCCTTCATCCTCCCTACTTTAATTTTTCTAAACTTTTATTTCTTACTTTAAGCAAGCGAAGTACCTTTGTACTTATTACCTAAGAATTCTTTATGTTTTGCTTATTAATGACTTCATTATTATTGATGTTCAGCTTCTTTCTCTACAGAAACTCTGTGGCTGTGAGTCAGAATTGTGATTTAGACTCTGCAGCCTTTTTCAACACCTCGGACCCCTCTCCCATATTCCTGGGGGTCCTGTATACACCTTTTATATCTCATCTTTATCTTTCTCTATTAATTGTTACTTTATTCTAAATAAACTTTCCTTTCATCCAGGTCACCTGTGAAGACCGAATCTTTGCGGTACGTTTTGATATCAGGTTGTCACTTTTTCATGACACACAGAGATTTGGAACTTTGGACGTTTAAAGAGACACCGAATCACAAAGGAAGACTGGAGCAACACGGCCAACATCTGCCTCGTGTGGCCTGCACTGCAGACTTCCCGAACTGCTCTGCAGTGAATAGATGTGTTTCAATTCCTGTTGGTAACTTCAGAGTTAATGTCTGAAGCTGCCGCAGAGTAGGAGGGTGTGGTGGGTGACAGTTATCCACACCCCTGGTGTTTAAGTAGTTCCATTTTCCCACCAGCAGGTGTCATTGATAGAGCTTAGTCTCTGCTCTGACCTGGAGATGTGAAGACGTAGTTCTGTAATGGAATCTTTACTGGAGCAAACCACTAAGGCTGGGGTCACACTTGGAAAGGTAATTGCGGTGACCGCATCCAGATCTGGATGTGGTAACCGCAATTGCCATCACACAAAATGTGTCTGGCAAACCGCAAAGCGGTAACCGGATTGCTCTGGATGTGTAATCCAGAGCAATCCAGTTACCACCTGCTTTGTTCATCTCTGCTGCAGGGATGAACAAAGGGTTAAATAATAAGAATCCATGTGGGCAACATGTCTCTAGGGGGTGTCCACCCACCCTAGAGACATACTGTCCACACAGGATGGCATGTCAGGGCTTAACTTAACTGTTAACCCCATCGCCGCTATTGTCGGCTTTCTTCTATTCATTCTATTAAAACCCGCCAGCTCCAGCATCAGGACCAGTATCCTACGCAATTTGCATAAGCATTTTACAGTACAGCATCCTCAATGAGGAGCTGTCTATGTTGCTTACGCAATTTGCGTAGCATTGTGGTCCTGATGCTGGAGCCGCGGGTTTTAAAAGTGTGACCCTAGCCTAAGATAGATTCATCTGTTGGGAGTTGCTGTTCCTTTCCCTGGATGGAGGTGAGGGGGTGTTATCCCAGGGTTGGATAGGAGCAAGTGCAAGGTTGGTGGCCCAGACATCTCCACCATTAGAGGCAACTCTGGATCAGGTATCAGCTGGGGTTCCCCAGTCTACAGGGTCAGACTAGCTTCCCTGATTCCCTCCGTCTACCTTTGCCTTCCTGCTTATACCCAATTCATGCGCTATTAGCACCCCATAAGATCATCGCTGCACACTTCCCAACTACTGCACACTCTGTGAAATTTCCCCAAAACATCACACATCTCTATACATAATCTGCAGTTTAGAGCTTCCGGCCACTGTGCCGCTATGGAGCAAGGGCGCCTGCGCTAAACTGCAGATTATGCTTGCCTACCCCGGAAGCGCCGCCATATTGCGACACCCATGCCGCTGCCTGGCGCCGCCTCCCTACATGCTCCCGTCACTGCACAACCCCGCACGCTGCTGCCTCCACCAACGCTGCACTCTATTTACAGCCTACAGGCCCGCCGCCCGCCGCCACATTACACAACCGCCGGCCGCAGCAGCCTGGGGAGCCCTACTACTACTTCATCACCACTGCGGAGGAGCACTCAGGAGGACGAGGACATAGGACTCTGGAGGAGGACACAGGAGTCTGCCCCTCACAACCAGAACCTCCTCATACATCCTCTTCATAGCAAGCGTCTGGAAGAAGAGGACAGAGGAGTCTGCATGAGGACAGACGAGCATCGAGGCAGGAACAGGTCACACCAGCATGGAGGGAGGAAGACGACACACGAGCATGGAAGGAGCAATCGGTCACAGGAGCATGGAGGGAGGAACAGGTCAGAGGAGCATACTCTGCACAGCCCCCTGTATACTCTCCACAGCCCCCTGTATACTCTGCACAGCCCCTGTATACTCTCCACAGCCCCCTGTATACTCTCCACAGCCCCCTGTATACTCTGCACAGCCCCCTGTATACTCTGCACAGCCCCCTGTATACTCTCCACAGCCCCTGTATACTCTGCACAGCCCCCTGTATACTCTGCACAGCCCCCTGTATACTCTCCACAGCCCCTGTATACTCTGCACTGCCCCATGTATACTGTCCACAGCCCCCTGTATACTCTGCACAGCCCCCTGTATACTCTGCACAGCCCCCTGTATACTCTGCACAGCCCCCTGTATACTCTGCACAGCCCCCTGTATACTCTCCACAACCCCCTGTATACTGTCCACAGCCCCTGTATACTCTGCACTGCCCCCTGTATACTCTGCACTGCCCCCTGTATACTCTGCACTGCCCCCTATATACTCTGCACAGCCCCTTGTATACTCTCCACAGCCCCCTGTATACTCTCCACAGCCCCCTGTATACTCTCCACAGCCCCCGTATACTCTGCACAGCCCCCCTGTATACTCTGCACAGCCCCCCTGTATACTCTGCACTGCCCCCTGTATACTCTGCACAGCCCCCTGTATACTCTGCACAGCCCCCTGTATACTCTGCACTGCCCCCTGTATACTCTGCACTGCCCCCTGTATACTCTGCACAGCCCCCTGTATACTCTGCACAGCCCCCTGTATACTCTGCACAGCCCCCTGTATACTCTGCACAGCCGCCTGCATACTCTGCTCCCCACACAGCCGCCTGCATACTCTGCTCCCCGCACAGCTGCCTGCATACTCTGCTGCCCGCACAGCCGCCTGCATACTCTGCTACCTCAGAGCCGCCTCTATACTTTGCTACCCGCAGAGCCGCCGGTATAATATGCTACCCTCACAGCCGTCTGTATACTCTGCTACCCACTGACCCGCCTGTATACACACAATTCATTTCACCGCGCTCCCGATGCAATTGCATCGGGCCTTTTTACTAGTTTGTAATATATACATGTCACACCTTGGAATTTGATCCAGTGAGCCTGTTATCATGGGGTGATATAGCGGATAGGGAGTCAGGAGGAAAGATTTTAGGATGAACTAGGCATTCAGGGGAGCTAGCCTGAGCCTTAGATTGGGGTTCCCAAACTCTCTCTATTCCCAGAGGTACCCCAGAGGGTGGGAAGTTCTGGGTCACCACCCTAGCCCTTCACTCCTGATTAGCCCTAGACTAAGAGCCCGTAACTCAACCCATGGACAGGGAAAAGCCTACTACTCCAATAAGAGTGAACAGCAGCAGCTCCAGCAAACACATCTGCACGCCACGAGTCTTAGAAGAGAAATTAACTCTTTCTGCGACACCAAGTGGAGGGAAGTGGAACTACTTCTAGGCTGAGGGAGTGGACATCAGAATGCTAAGACACATCTCTCCATCTCACCTCAACTTCAATGCTATGACTCACTTCTCCACCTGCAGAGCGGCAGCACACAGCAAGACTGAAAGAAAAAAAACAGTAGCAGCACTCATGGACTGCAAAGCTGTCAAATTGTGACACCTGTTTTTTGTGGTTGGCTTCCCTATCCACTGAGCCACTGCAGATTCATACTTTGCCTGGGTGTTTTTTGTCTGTTACCATTACTTTAGTCTTATTAGGCTAGCAGGTATTTCTATTTGTTTATTTTATCTACCCAATCACCTTTCGGTTGTGGCTATTTATACCTTCCCCTTGCTGACCTTTCCTGCTGGTGATATTATAAAGTGTATCCTGCTTGCAGCACCAGCCATACTGCCAATTATTATGCCAGTCAGTGTCAGTGAGAGGCCAGCTAGGGTTGTTTTCTCTGCTGTCACTGCTCCTTTCTGCTTATTGTAGTTAGGGAAGAGCTGGCATTCCCTCATAGTAGAAAGTACCTTTTCATTCCACTTTGTATTCATGGAGGTTTTTACTCACTTTGAGATCTTCTTCTATCTCACCACTCCTTCATTATTTAGGTTTATTGCGCTTTGCACTTTTCCCCGATTCCTAAAGGAGGTATGAGAAATGCTTGATGGCCTTTCAGGTACTCGGGTCTGAGTAGTTTCCTCTTATTCTGTTATCTCAGATTGTGCAGGGGCCACAAGAGACTGTGGGGCCAGGAACCTTAGTCTGTACAGGAACCGGCTGAATCAGTGGCAGTTTTTAATATTATTCCAACTTTCTCGTGAGAGTTGCTGTACAATCATAAGAATGTAAGAGCTTAGTAATGCCGGGTTGCCCAACATAGATTACACCAACCCAGAAGAACAATAAGCAATGCAGGAACAATTTGTGTTAAGAGATACACTAGTGATGAGCCAGTATACTCGTCGGTATTCTTTACTCGCACAGATAGTAGGGTATTCGGTATAACCGTTACTCTGCGAGATTTTTGGATTTTACTCATGATATTGGAGTGAGCTGTACCATGTGTCCTTACTGATTTTCAGCCAATAAACATGCTGGGATTGCTGTCAGTCATAGTAAGGCCATATTCACCTGTGATAATGGCATTACTCTGATTGTCAGGTGCATTATAACCAAAGAAAAAAAAAATGCTCTAACCGAATAGTGATGACGTCTGGGGGCTGTAAAAAGGCAGAGATGGATAAAAACATGCTCAAACTGCATGGAAACAGCATACAGACATGATGTACACAGTCTGCATACTGTTCTGCCATACAGCTGTGACAGAACCTAGTGAAGATAGATAAGCCTGATCTACCTGTTCTATCAGCCTCCGGATGCTCAGTCTCCCGCTGAATCACTTCCGGGGCCACCTATTAAGCTACTTGCATATTCACTGCACTGTCAGACAAACAACCAATCACACACACTCACACTCTGAGAGCACCTCTGTGATTGGCTGTTGCAGGCAGTGTGTATTTCCAAAATCTGGACAGTGATTGTGCTTGGTTGCCATACACATTAGCAGTATGGTGGATGTTACAAAAACATTGACTATATCAGGGCTGCCAAATACATGGCCCACCGGCTGTCCTCTATGGCCTACCTGGCCCCAAATCTCCTGAGATGAGTGTGTCGGTGCCACTTAATAACATCAAACCCAAACACAGTCTGCTGGATTGTTGGCGGTAGGTGAATATGGAGAGGAGGACTTTTTGTTTCTTCCTGTCATCTGCTGTACATGTACAGTGCAATGATGGTGAGTCAGTTGGCAGGGTAGGGGGTACTCGGATACCGGGACAGATGGTTTACTTCAGTGGGGATCACGGCTGGTCGGTTCCCGGTTCCGTGCCCTGGACCTGCAATGGCGGGGATGGTGTGGGATGATGATGGGGGACGACTTGGTTTGTAACGTGACGCCACCTGTGGTACCTGGTAACAGGGTTACTGGCGCTGCGGCCGGCCGCTGAGGTGATGGAATGCAGCTTTGGTAGTACAGCTCCCCACAGGTGGAGCTTTACCTCAGGGCAGCGGGGTGGATGAGGGGAGTAGTAGTCCTCACCCTTTGTGATGCTGTAGAGCCCTCCGGGCGGCGGGTGGAAGTAGACCAGACACCAAATCAGCTCAGCAGTTGTTTACTTGCACCAGATGGAAACAGGTACACGGTACATTCTGGGTTAACGGGAATTGTAACCGTGGAGTGTGGAGGCTTCCTCAGAGTCTGACAGTGATGCTCTCAATATGGCGCTTGTGGTCCCTTTTACTTTCTGCTCTCTCTCTCCCCTCTTAAGTCAAGTCTCTAGTCCACGGGGTCTGTTACCTAAAGCCTCTGCCTGTCGGTGTCATGAACCCAGCTGCGGGACTGATGTTGGACTTCTTTTAGGGGTGCTTCGGCTCCCTTTTTGTGGCAGGCCCTCAGCTTACCGGTCTGTAGTCAGGGTTGAACCTTGCATCTGACTTCCTCGGCTCCGGTGTGCCGATGTTGACCTGAGTCCCCAGCTGGCTCCGACTAGTCCTGGGGTAAACCCCCTTCCAGTCCGGGTCACCTCTCTCCTAAGAAGTGCCCTCCTGTGCGGCCGTAGGGTCCCCTACGTCCTTCTTGCTTTCTCTCCTCACACCGTCTGTCTGACACTGCTGTCACTCCCCGTATCCTGATCTCTAGGCTCCACCCCCTGGGACCTACTAAATATACTGTCCTCTGTAATAAAGTGGCCTGTGTATGGGTGTTGGGGTGAAGACTCTGGAGATTCCCTCACGCTCACGGTCACAGAGGCATCACATCAATACTTGGGTGCAGTACCTCCTTGTGGCGCCTTGCCATAGGGGCGCCACAATGGCACCAGCCTACAAGCAGAGCCGACCCCATCATCAGCAGGTGTCAGCTGTACATCATGGCTGCACCCTGCTACAATGGCCATCATCTGTATAATACCGGTATCTAGGTGGTTACGGTATTTGCCAGAGGGGGCTTCCTGTTTAAACCTATCTGGTCACCACAATTGTGGGGGCCAGTAGTTACCATAGCAACAAACCGAGGCCCAAATTGTGGTCTTTGGGTCATCTACGGTGCAATAAGGGTCTTACAGGTGAAGTGTTGATATAAAACACACACCTAATATCAGAACTATTGCAGGATAAAAGATCGGCAATCAGGCACGAAAACAAATTAAAGTTACATATATGGAAAACAATAAAAATAATAAAAATGGAAAAGTTAGAAATTATTCTAAACAAAGTAAGAAGAAATAATGGAAAAATAAACACTATATTATGTAAAAGCAAAAGATAACAAAAAAAAAGTACCTGCTCGATATCACAGCGCCCGGAACGTCCCAAGCTATAAAGCTGGATCCTAACCCATACAATGAACACTATAAAAAATTATATGTCTGGTGGGTGATTCTTAGAATTTGGAAGGTCAAGTATGGAGGTCAACAATGACACCCAACGGTTGTTATTTATGAAGTACAGTTCTGGTGGGTTGACCCTCAATAACCCCACATCTGAGTAGTAATCCAGGAGCTCCGACACGACTCATCACACAGAGAAGACTCCATACAGTGTTCACTTGTTTCTTCTGTAACGGGAGGGATGACAGCCATCGCCCCGCCACCCTACAGGAAAATGGGCATCCTGGGAGGGTGTGTGTCGCTGTCACCTGGGCTATCCGCCTCTGCAGGCCAATATATGCCGGACTTCATGGGACAGAGAAAAAGGAGGGAAACCTGAGCCCATAAACTTTTCATGAGAAGTATAACAATGAGAAACTAGGACAGCTCAAACTCATACTACAATCCAAAAATCAAGCAGATAAATAAGAAAAATGCAGGCAGCACTCCAAATACAGAAGAGAAATGTGGCTTTTACTTCCCCATGCTGCAATGTTTCGGTAATATAACCAATTCTCTCCAGTTTAAGAAAGGTTGTTCTACCACTGAAATGTTGCCACATGGGGAAGTAAAATCCACATTCCTCTTCATTATTCGGAGCGCTGCCTGCATTTTGTTTTTATTTATGAGAAGTATATATGAGACAGCAAGCACAACACTTCTTCTGCACAATCCACAGGCAGGAACGTCATGAGTACATGAAGTATTGGGTACTTTATCCACATTACATCTTCCATTACACCAGCAAACCCTTATGGAAGCCTCCATTTCCCCCTGTGACGACGACACAAACACCTGTCTATGTGCTGTTCCGGAGCTTTGTTACCATCCATTTCTGGAGTTTCTTGAAGTTCTGTATATACAACAGTATTTAGTCAATATTTTCCTTTTTTTCTCATTTCTTTCCTCAGTATTATATATGACCAGTATGGATATTAATAAGTTAGGTTTCACAGATGATGATCTGTAGCCTTCGAGCCTTCCAGGTATGAGGAAGTGTTGGGGACAATTGTGGCAATAACTTCAAGGAAAATAAAATCTCCTAGGAATGTTATAGCAGAAGGACTTTGTCTCTTGTCAGTCAGTAAGGAAAGAGCTGAGGAGAAGACATGGACAGCGATGAGCTGAGACGTTATATTAAGAACTTTAGTTTTGATCAATGTAAGAAAGGAAACCAAGGCTTTAACCGCATCCTCATCCAACTCTTTGGACTCTTGGGTCACGGGAAGTCGTCCTTCATCAATACCTGCATCTACGTCTGGAGAGATTGTCAATTCCAGAACTGGGCAAAAGCACATGGTAAAGATGGAGCAGCAACACTTGAGAGAATCCCATATCCCCTGACAGAGAACATCACCCTGGTGGACAACAGAGGATGCGCCAAAATGGATGACAAAGAGTCTGGAGTCATCTACGCTCAGATTGGTGAGTACTGAGGGAAGGAAGAAGTTCTCATTGAAGGTAAGAATGCCTATAGGTCTAGGCAATTAAAGACAGAAAAAGTCTGTTCTTCAGGGCAGGGAAATGCAATTCTCAGGAATAATGGCAGTTTGGCAAATCGGCACCAGTAGAAAAGCATAGGTATTGTGGCGTGCGTAGCTCCCACAGATACTATGGGCAAATCTTTGGACTCAGAATTTCAGTCCGCACGTAATACACATTTTTGATTATTTGTGTGATGCTCCAATCAACCTTAAATTAATAACTACCCACTGGAAGACATCAGCCACATCATGTTGCCTATCTAAGAATAGGTAATTACATAATAAAACATATGATGGGAAATTCTTGCGCCAAGAGCGCTCAGAGGCAAAAATATGAGGAAAGCTGGGATTCATAATTCTCTGAAAGCTGAATCCACATCCTAGACTAAGGCTGGGGTCACAGTAGCATTTTTCACATGCGTTTTTGGAGACCTGCGTTTTCAAAAACGCATGTAAAAAACGCACCCATAGGCCCCCATGTTAAAAAACGCATGCCCTAATAGCCAAAAAGCATGTGTGACAGCCCCATGCGTTTTTTAATATGGGGCCTTATGGGAAACGCATGCAAAAACGCATGTACAATTAGTGCCATTCAAAAACGCATGCGTTTCCCATAGGAGCCCATGTTAAAAAAACGCATGCGTTTTTTTAACATGGGCTCCTATGGGAAACGCATGCGTTTTTGAATGGCACTAAAAGTTACTAATGTACCATGCGTTTTTGCATGCGTTTTCCATAGAGGCCCATGTTATAAAAACGCATGCGTTTTTCAAAACGCACAAAAAAATACTACAAGCAAAAAACGCAGCCAAAAAACGCAGGGAGCCATCACACACCTTAAAAAACTCATGCTGACATGAAAAAACGCATGAGTTTTGTTAAATCACTAAAAAAAACTCATGGCAACTGTGACCCCAGCCTAAGTGTTGGGTCAAGTGAGGAATTAAAAGGTGTCACCATATTTCTTCATTGTCCACTGCCATCTGGGTCTTATGTCACATGTTGGAAGTAGCCAGAAGCCAATGGCTCCACATCGCCCCCATGTGACCAACAACAAGAAACTGGGAGCTGATTTACATTTGTACACCTTTAGTAATCCCTAGAATAAAGGTGTAGAATCCGGTGCCACAAAATTGTTTTCATTTTATTTTTATTTCAAAAAGTTAAAAATCACACATGCTCCAGAGGAGCTTCTGGACGCGTTTCGTGGGTCTAGCCCACTTAATCGTCAGTACAATGGCAATACAAACAAAAGGGATATATACAATTTAAAAAGCAAAACCACCCCCCTGTCGCATGTGTGACAAATATACATCATTTATTTCTATCCAATCACATACCTGCAGATTTAAAAGAGTTAAAAAAAAAGGAGAAGAAAAGACCTGATACCTGAAAGTAAAAGAGGAAGAGGAGAAAACAAAAAAAAAAAGAAGAAAAGACATGATACCTGAAAGTAAAGGAGGAAGAGAAAAAAAAAATAAATAAAGAGGAGAAGAAAATACCTGATACCTAAAAGTAAATGAGGAAGAGGAGAAAAAAAAAAAAAAAGAAAAGACCAGATACCTGAAAGTTAAAGAGGAAGAGGAGAAAAAATAAATAAATAGGAGAAGAAAAGACCTGATACCCGAAAGTAAAGGAGGTAGAGAAAAAGAATAAATAAATAAAGAGGAGAAGAAAAGACCTGATACCTGAAAGTAAAAGAGGAAGAGAAAAAAAAAAGGAGAAGAGAAGAGAAGGCCTGGTACCTGAAAGTAAAACAGGAAGAGAAAATAAATAAATAAAGAGGAGAAGAAAAGACCTGATACCTAAAAGTAAAAGAGGAAGAGGAGAAAAAAAAAGAGGAGAAGAAAAGACCTGATACCTGAAAGTAAAGGAGGAAGAGAAAAAAAAATAAATAAAGAGGAGAAGAAAAGACCTGATACCTAAAAGTAAAAGAGGAAGAGGAGAAAACAAAAAAAAAGAAGAAAAGACCTGATACCTGAAAGTAAAGGAGGAAGAGGAGAAAACAAAAAAAAGAAGAAAAGACCTGATACCTGAAAGTAAAAGAGGAAGAGGAGAAAACAAAAAAAAAAGAAGAAAAGACCTGATACCTGAAAGTAAAAGAGGAAGAGGAGAAAACAAAAAAAAGAAGAAAAGACCTGATACCTGAAAGTAAAGGAGGAAGAGAAAAAAAAATAAATAAAGAGGAGAAGAAAATACCTGATACCTAAAAGTAAAGAGGGAGAGAAAAAAAAAAAAAGGAGAAGAGAAGGCCTGGTACCTGAAAGTAAAACAGGAAGAGAAAATAAATAAATAAAGAGGAGAAGAAAAGACCTGATACCTAAAAGTAAAAGAGGAAGAGGAGAAAAAAAAAAAAGGAGAAGAAAAGACCTGATACCTGAAAGTGAAAGTGGAAAAAAAAAAAATAAGCTAATCCTTTTCTTGAATTTAGTAATCCTTTTTGCATATCTGAGTGTAATATCTGTAAATTCATTGTGCACAGTGTTCTTATCTAGTGTTCCCCTAAGACAAGCAAATATATAATGTAATCCTGGCTTGCGCTTTAATCTGGATCCATGAATCCACACATCCATGTCCTTGGCTTAATATTACATGCACCATTGGGATAGTTTCTGGCCTGCTATAATCCTGTTAATGCACCAGATTTAAATCTCACGAGGAACGGGTGGCGGCTCTATCGGTAGGACTAAGCTTCACTGGAGAAGCAAAAAGGCTCTTCCAGCCTGTCAGGGTTGTGAGCGAGTGTGGTGCCCTGCCGGATGTTGCGTGGATCACTCTCACTCCCACTCCATGCCTCCCTGTGCCCATGTGGACAGGGGGTGTCAGTGTGAAATTGGGCCAAGCTGACCTTACATACCATTGGAGATGCAGAATGTCATACTTGGCGGAAGTGATGAGACTGCATTACTGTATTAGAGATGTCATGGCGGAGCTGGAAGGTGCAGTTTCCTCACAGGCATGAGCAACAGAATGGACCCTCCTCCGAGGGACCGGCCTGCACTCCAGCCCCCTATGAATAATCATTACTCTGTTGCCAATAAGTGTATGACATCAGGTAGAAGACACAGGTCAGGGCTCAGGAGGAGTCGCTCATCTCATAAAACACAGAGGAAAACCTTTCTGTTTGGTGTAAAAAGTTGAACAATCTCAGAGTTCGCGATTCCTGGCAACGTCCACCTGCGAATACAGTCATCATAAAAGAGAAGTGGAAATAATCATTACGTGTCTAATACTGAATTATATGTTACCAGGAAACCTCCTGCCGCTCGGTAAAGAAGTAAATTGGGGAGAAGGATTTGGACTCACAGAAATAATGGTGCGAGCAGAGAAAGAAGTGAAAAGCTCCGATTTCGTCTTCCCAGTATTTGTCCACAGGTGAGTAAGAGACCGGACACCAACACATCTCCTCAATACTGCAACCCCAAAATGAGCTACAGTGTAGCAAGGAGCAGTATTATAGCAAAAAAAAAATTAAAAAAAATCAGCAAAGAAGCAGAGAATAGTTATATTCCTGTATATAGAGGCAGTATTATAGTAGTTATATTCTTGTATATAAGGGCAGTATTATAGTAGTTATATTCTTGTATATAGGGGCAGTATTATAGTAGTTATATTCTTGTACATAGGAGCAGTATAATAGTAGTTATATTCTTGTACATAGGAGCAGTATTATAGTAGTTATATTCTTGTATATAGAAGCAGTATTATAGTAGTTATATTCTTGTACATAGGAGCAGTATTATAGTAGTTATATTCCTGTATATAGAGGCAGTATTATAGTAGTTATATACTTGTACATAGGAGCAGTATTATAGTAGTTATATTCCTGTATATAGGAGCAGTATTATAGTAGTTATATTCTTGTACATAGGAGCAGTATAATAGTAGTTATATTCTTGTATATAGGAGCAGTATTATAGTAGTTATATTCTTGTATATAGGAGCAGTATTATAGTAGTTATATTCTTGTATATAGGGACAGTATTATAGTAGTTATATTCTTGTATATAGGGGCAGTATTATAGTAGTTATATTCTTGTATATAGGGGCAGTATTATAGTAGTTATATTATATTCTTGTATGTAGGAGCAGTATTATAGTAGTTATATTCTTGTACATAGGAGCAGTATTATAGTAGTTATATTCTTGTATATAGGAGCAGTATTATAGTAGTTATATTCTTGTATATAGGGGCAGTATTATAGTAGTTATATTCTTGTACATAGGAGCAGTATAATAGTAGTTATATTCTTGTATATAGGAGCAGTATTATAGTAGTTATATTCTTGTACATAGGAGCAGTATTATAGTAGTTATATTCTTGTACATAGGAGCAGTATTATAGTAGTTATATTCTTGTATATAGAAGCAGTATTATAGTAGTTATATTCTTGTACATAGGAGCAGTATTATAGTAGTTATATTCCTGTATATAGAGGCAGTATTATAGTAGTTATATTCTTGTACATAGGAGCAGTATTATAGTAGTTATATTCTTGTATATAGGAGCAGTATTATAGTAGTTATATTCCTGTATATAGGAGCAGTATTATAGTAGTTATATTCTTGTACATAGGAGCAGTATAATAGTAGTTATATTCTTGTATATAGGAGCAGTATTATAGTAGTTATATTCTTGTATATAGGAGCAGTATTATAGTAGTTATATTCTTGTAATAGGAGCAGTATTATAGTAGTTATATTCTTGTATATAGGAGCAGTATTATAGTAGTTATATTCTTGTATATAAGAGCAGTATTATAGTAGTTATATTCTTGTATATAGGAGCAGTATTATAGTAGTTATATTCTTGTATATAGGAGCAGTATTATAGTAGTTATATTCTTGTATATAGGAGCAGTATTATAGTAGTTATATTCTTGTATATAGGAGCAGTATTATAGTAGTTATATTCTTGTATATAGGAGCAGTATTATAGTAGTTATATTCTTGTACATAGGAGCAGTATTATAGTAGTTATATTCTTGTATATAGGAGCAGTATTATAGTAGTTATATTCTTGTAATAGGAGCAGTATTATAGTAGTATATTTATATCGTATTATATAGTAATCTGTAATAGCTATTTAGTAGTTATATTCTTGTATATAGGGGCAGTATTATAGTAGTTATATTCTTGTATATAGGGAGCAGTTATTATAGTAGTTATATTCTTGTATATAGGAGATATATTATAGTGTTATACATTATGTAGTATTAGGAGCAGTATTATAGTAGTTATATTCTTGTATATAGGGGCAGTATTATAGTAGTTATATTCTTGTATATAGGGGCAGTATTATAGTAGTTATATTCTTGTATATAGGAGCAGTATTATAGTAGTTATATTCTTGTATATAGGGGCAGTATTATAGTAGTTATATTCTTGTATATAGGAGCAGTATTATAGTAGTTTATTCTTGTATATAGGAGCAGTATTATAGTAGTTATATTCTTGTATATAGGAGCAGTATTATAGTAGTTATATTCTTGTATATAGGAGCAGTATTATAGTAGTTATATTCTTGTATATAGGGCAGTATTATAGTAGTTATATTCTTGTATATAGGAGCAGTATTATAGTAGTTATATTCTTGTATATAGGGCAGTATTATAGTAGTTATATTCTTGTAATAGGGCAGTAGTATATTTATAGCTTATATATATTCTTGTATATAGGGCAGTATTATAGTAGTTATATTCTTGTATATAGGGGCAGTATTATAGTAGTTATATTCTTGTATATAGGGCAGTATTATAGTAGTTATATTCTTGTATATAGGAGCAGTATTATAGTAGTTATATTCTTGTACATAGGGCAGTATTATAGTAGTTATATTCTTGTATATAGGGCAGTATTATAGTAGTTATATTCTGTATATAGGGGCAGTATTATAGTATTTTATTCTTGTATATAGTGAGTATTGATTAGAGTATATATTTGTATATCTGTAGGCAGTATTATAGTAGTTATATTCTTGTATATAGGAGCAGTATTATAGTAGTTATATTCTTGTAATAGGAGCAGTATTATAGTAGTTATATTCTTGTATATAGGAGCAGTATTATAGTAGTTATATTCTTGTATATAGGGCAGTATTATAGTAGTTATATTCTTGTATATAGGAGCAGTATTATAGTAGTTATATTCTTGTATATAGGGCAGTATTATAGTAGTTATATTCTTGTATATAGGAGCAGTATTATAGTAGTTATATTCTTGTATATAGGGCAGTATTATAGTAGTTATATTCTTGTATATAGGGCAGTATTATAGTAGTTATATTCTTTGTATATAGGAGCAGTATTATAGTAGTTATATTCTTGTACATAGGGAGTATTATAGTTGTTATATTCTTGTATATAGGAGCAGTATTATAGTTGTTATATTCTTGTATATAGGAGCAGTTTTATAGTATTATATTCTTGTATTTTAAGAGCAGTATTATAGTAGTTATATTCTTGTACATAGGGGCAGTATTATAGTAGTTATCTTCTTGTATATAGGGGCCGTATTATAGTAGTTATATTCTTGTACATAGGGGCAGTATTATAGTAGTTATATTCTTGTATATAGGGGCAGTATTATAGTAGTTATATTCTTGCATACAGGAGCAGTATTATAGTAGTTATATTCTTGTATATAGGGAGCAGTATTATAGTTGTTATATTCTTGTATATAGGAGCAGTATTATAGTAGTTATATTCTTGTATATAGGAGCAGTATTATAGTAGTTATATTCTTGTATATAGGAGCAGTATTATAGTAGTTATCTTCTTGTATATAGGGGCCGTATTATAGTAGTTATATTCTTGTACATAGGGGCAGTATTATAGTAGTTATATTCTTGTATATAGGGGCAGTATTATAGTAGTTATATTCTTGTATATAGGAGCAGTATTATTGTAGTTATATTCTTGTATATAGGGGCAGTATTATAGTAGTTATATTCTTGTACATAGGAGCAGTATTATAGTAGTTATATTCTTGTATATAGGAGCAGTATTATAGTAGTTATATTCTTGTATATAGGGGGCAGTATTATAGTAGTTATATTCTTGTACATAGGGGCAGTATTATAGTAGTTATATTCTTGTATATAGGGGCAGTATTATAGTAGTTATATTCTTGTATATAGGGGCAGTATTATAGTAGTTATATTCTTGCATACAGGAGCAGTATTATAGTAGTTATATTCTTGTATATAGGGAGCAGTATTATAGTAGTTATATTCTTGTATATAGGAGCAGTATTATAGTAGTTATATTCTTGTATATAGGAGCAGTATTATAGTAGTTATATTCTTGTATATAGGGGCAGTATTATAGTAGTTATATTCTTGTATATAGGGGCAGTATTATAGTAGATATATTCTTGTATATAGGGGCAGTATTATAGTAGTTATATTCTTGTATATAGGAGCAGTATTATAGTAGTTATATTCTTGTATATAGGGGCAGTATTATAGTAGTTATATTCTTGTATATAGGGGCAGTATTATAGTAGTTATATTCTTGTATATAAGGGCAGTATTATAGTAGTTATATTCTTGTACACAGGGGCAGTATTATAGTAGGTATATTCTTGTATATAGGGGCAGTATTATAGTAGTTATATTCTGTATATAGGGGCAGTATTATAGTAGTTATATTCTTGTATATAGGAGCAGTATTATAGTAGTTATATTCTTGTATATAGGGGCAGTATTATAGTAGTTATATTCTTGTATATAGGGGCAATATTATAGTAGTTATACTCTTGTACATAGGGGCAATATTATAGTAGTTATATTCTTGTATATAGGAGCAGTATGATAGTAGTTATATTCTTGTACATAGGAGCAGTATTATAGTAGTTATATTCTTGTATATAGGAGCAGTATTATAGTAGTTATATTCTTGTATATAGGGGCAATATTATAGTAGTTATATTCTTGAATATAGGAGCAGTATTATAGTAGTTATATTCTTGTATATAGGAGCAGTATTATAGTAGTTGTATTCTTGTATTTAGGGGCAATATTATAGTAGTTATATTCTTGTATATAGGGAGCAGTATTATAGTAGTTATATTCTTGTATATAGGAGCAGTATTATAGTAGTTATATTCTTGTATATAGGGGCAGTATTATAGTAGTTATATTCTTGTATATAGGGGCAGTATTATAGTAGTTATAGTCTTGTATATAGGAGCAGTATTATAGTAGTTTATATTCTTGTTTATAGGAGCAGTATTATAGTAGTTATATTCTTGTACATAGGGGCAGTACTATACTAGTTATATTCTTATACATAGGAGTCGTATTATAGCAATTATATTATTTTTTGGGCAGCTGTGAGGTTTGTGTTATTCTCCCATTTATTCTTTGTTATTTATTTATTGATTTAATCATTTTCAGTGTAAGAAAAGAAATCACAAAGGAGGATAAAGAGGATCTGAAAAGTTTGTTCAATACATCCCAGAAGCTGACAGGTAATATATATATATATATATATATATATATATATATATATATATTTAGGGGGGATTTTTATCACCTCAAGTTAAACATGCAATTAAAAAAATTCTTATTCTCATAGTATTGTAGCTAAATGCAGCTAGTGTCATAATCTACACTGGGAAAATAAGTATTTGACCCCTCGCTGACTTTGTAGTTTGCCCTCTGACACAGACATGAACAGTCAATAATTTTAAAGGCCGGTTAATTGTAACAGTGACAGATCAAAAATAAAATCTAGAAAATCACATTGTGTAAATGATACACGGTAAATGTATTTGTATTTTGCTGAGAAAAATAGGTATTTGATCCCTCTGGCAAACAAAACTTAATACTTGGTAGTAAACCCTTGTTGGCAGTACAGCAGTCAGACGTTTCTTGTAGTTGATGAAAGGTTTGATGTCAGGAGGAATTGTGCTCCACTCCTCTGTGCAGATCATCTGTAAATCCTTAAGATTTTGAGGCTGCCACTTGGTAACTCTGAGCTTCAGCTCCCCATAAATTTTCTATAAGATTAAGGTCTGGACACTGGCTAGACCACTTTATCATCTTTATGTGCTTTCTTTTTGAGCCACTCCTTTGTTGCCTTGGCTGTATGTTTTGGGTCATTGTGGTGCTGGAAGACCCCGCCACAACTCATTTTTAATGTCCTGGTGCAGGTAAGTAGGTTGTCAATCAGGATTCTACGGTACATGGCTCCATCCATTGTCCCAATGATGCAGTGAAGTCATCCTGTGCCCTTAGCAGAGAAACACCCCCAAAACATAGTGTTTCCCCTTCCATGCTTGACTGTGAGGATGGTGTTCTTCTTTGGTTCATAGGCAGCATTTCTCTACCTCCAAACACGGCGAGTTGAGTTAATGCCAAAGAGCTGAATGTTTGTCTCCTCTGAGCACAGCACCTTCTCCCAATTATCTCACAATCACCAAGGTGTCATTGGTAACTTTAGATGGGGGCAATGTGCCTTCTGGAGCAGTGGGCCTTCCCGGGCACTGCAGGATTTAATCCATTACGGTGTTATGTGTTACCAATGGTTTTCTTGGTGACAGTGGTCCCAGCTGCCTTGAGATCAGTAACAAGTTCCCCCCGTGTAGTTTTAGGCTTGATCTCTCCCCTCCTCATGATCCTGGATCCCCTGTGTAGTTTTAGGCTGATCTCTCCCCTCCTCATGATCCTGGATCCCCTGTGTAGATTTAGTCTGATCTCTCCCCTCCTCATGATCCTGGATCCCCCACGAGGTGAGATGTTACATGGATCCCCAGATGGATGTGGACTGACCTCATTGTGTATTTCCTCCATTCTCTTCCTATTGCCCCCACAGTTGTCTCTTCTCCCCCGGCTTTGTCTTCCTTATGGTCTTGTAGCACATTCCAGCCTTGTGCAGGTCTAGGATCTTTTCCCTGACATCCTTACAAAGCTCTGTGCTCTTCCCATGTTTGTAGAGGTTACAGGTGACTGATTCATTGTGTGGACAGGAGTCTTTATACAGGTGACAATGTAACACAGCTGTGTGTAATGCAGGAACCAGGGGATGAGGAGCCGATAACTGCTCTGTAGGGGCCACAACGCCTAATGGTTGGGAGGGGATCAAATACTTATTTCTCTCTGCAAAATACAAATACATTTATATCATTTACACAATGTGATTTTCTGAATTTTATTGTTGATCTTCTATCTCTCACAGTTACAATTACCCGACCCTTAAAATTATAGACTGTTCATGTCTGTGTCAGTGGGCAAAGTACAAAATCAGCAAGGCATCAGATAATTATTTCCCTGACTGTAAATAGCTGAGTTCTGACATAAGTGGATTTTGTCAGCTCCGCTCCAACTCTGCACAAATGTTTTGGGACAGGGCGGAAGAGACAGGAGGTAATACAGACAGCTCAGCTCCACCTCTCTGGGCTGTGACATCTGCTCAAGTCACTGAGCATGCTCACTACACTCACTAGGAGGAGTCAGGAGATAATAGAGACTACCATTGGGATTAATGTGCATCACTTAGCTTGTGTATTTTCTTTTCCAGGAGTCATCCCAATCGTTGTCCTCACATATAAGACAGCGGGGGCTTTAGTAAAAACAGAGGGAATATTCAGGGATATTGGAGTTGACAGAATCTTCTCCTTTGAGAATTACACCAGAGAAGATCACATGAAATTCAGAGGAAAACACGAAGAAGTCCTGAAATTCTTGTGTGAGGTCATCAAAGACGTTCAGTTTCGTGTTGAACATCCTCGAAACCCATCGGAGGAGATGAAGATGAGGAGGAAATATGTGTATAGCTACATCCATGAGTGCGAGAAGAAGGAGCAGCAAAAGAAAGCGGAAAAGGAAAAGGCCATAGAAGAAGCGAAACTGGCGAACAGAAAGAAGCAACAAGAAGAGGAGATGAAGAGGCGGAGGGAGGAAGAACAGAGACAGCAGGATGAAGAATTCATGAGACAACAGCAGGAGCTCCGATGGGAGAGAGAACATGATAATGCTAGACGACAGGAGGAACTCAGAGCCGTTAACGAAAAAGAAGGAAAGAAAAAGAAGAAACACAAATTCCTTGGATTGTTTTAAAAATAAAATGTTCATGATCCAAACATGAAGAATCAAGGGCATAGGATCCTTTATCATTTAGCACAATTTTCTGGGATTCCCGAGATGACAGGTCTCAGCATCTCCTGCTTGTTCATTGTCTTTACTTTGCGTTTAAGATGCATTGTGAGAATAAAGATCTTTCCACAATCAATATTCTCGTGACTTATAAACTAATTTCCTCAGTGTCCAAGACAGCAGATATTTATTAGTGTATCAGTGAACAGAATATTTCATTTTTAAATCTGCAGAATTATAAATGTAACAGTAATGGTGAGCGGTGGCATAACTTCAGGTCCAGGTGCCCTGATGTGAAAGCTCCAATGGGGCCCCCAATTATTGCAAATCTTTAATAGCATTAGACTTTTTCTATATGCCAGAGGGACTTTTGGGGCCCCCCTGGGCTGCAGAGCCTGGGTGCGATCGCAACCCCAGCACCTATTGTAGTTACACCCTTGATGATGATGAGTGATGAGGAGATGGGAAGCTGAAGAACAGGCCGGAAATCCATAAACCTAGGATCAAAATATTAATAGGAAATGTAAGAAATCCTAAGTAAGGCTGTGATAGAGGAATAAATAAATCTTGATAAGGCCTGCAATAAGAAAAGTATCAAATCCTGAGAAGGATTGTGATTGGAAAAGAAATACATCCAGAGAAGAGCAGTGATAGAAGAAATAAATCCTGAGAAGGGCTATGATAGGAGAAATAAATCCTGAGAAGGGCTGTGATAGGAGAGGAAATCAATCCTGAGAAGGGCTGTGATAGGGTAAGAAATAAATCCTGAGAAGGGCTGTGATAGGAGAAGAAATAAATCCTAAGAAGAGCTGTGATAGGAGAAGAAATAAATCCTGAGAAGGGCTGTGATAGGAGAATAAATAAATCCTGAGAAGGGCTGTGATAGGAGAATAAATAAAACCTGAGAAGGGCTGTGATAGAAGAAATACATCCTGAGAAGGGCTGTGATAGGAGAAGAAATAAATCCTGAGAAGGGCTGTGATAGGAGAGGAAATAAATCCTGAGAAGGGCTGTGATAGGAGAGGAAATAAATCCTGACAAGGGCTGTGATAGGAGAATAAATAAAACCTAAGAAGAGCTGTGATAGGTGAAGAAATAAATCCTGAGATGGGCTGTGATAGGAGAAGAAATAAATCCTGAAGTCTGTGATAGGAGAAGAAATAAATCCTGAGAAGGGCTGTGATATGAGAAGAAATAAATCCGGAGAAGAGCTGTGATAGGAGAAGAAATAAATCCTGAGAAGAGCTGTGATAGGGGAAGAAATAAATCCTGAGAAGGTCTGTAATAGGAGGAGAAATAAATCCTGAGAAAGGCTGTGATAGGAGGAGAAATAAATCCTGAGAAGGGCTGTGATAGGAGAAGAAATAAATCCTGAGAAGAGCTGTGATAGGAGAAGAAATCAATCCTGAGAAGGGCTGTGATAGGGTAAGAAATAAATCCTGAGAAGGTCTGTGATAGGAGAAGAAATAAATCCTGAGAAGGGCTGTGATAGGAGAATAAATAAATCCTGGGAAGGGCTGTGATAGGAGAATAAATAAAACCTGAGAAGGGCTGTGATAGAAGACATAAATCCTGAGAAGGGCTGTGATAGGAGAAGAAATAAATCCTGAGAAGGGCTGTGATAGGAGAGGAAATAAATCCTGAGAAGGGCTGTGATAGGAGAAGAAATAAAACCTAAGAAGAGCTGTGATAGGTGAAGAAATAAATCCTGAGAAGGGCTGTGATAGGAGAAGAAATAAATCCTGAGAAGGTCTGTGATAGGAGAAGAAATAAATCCTGAGAAGGGCTGTGATAGGAGAAGAAATAAATCCTGGGAAGGGCTGTGATAGGAGAATAAATAAATCCTGAGAAGGGCTGTGATAGAAGACATAAATCCTGAGAAGGGCTGTGATAGGAGAAGAAATAAATCCTGAGAAGGGCTGTGATAGGAGAGGAAATAAATCCTGAGAAGGGCTGTGATAGGAGAAGAAATAAAACCTTAGAAGAGCTGTGATAGGTGAATAAATAAATCCTGAGAAGGGCTGTGATAGGAGAATAAATAAATCCTGAGAAGGTCTGTGATAGGAGAATAAATAAAACCTGAGAAGGGCTGTGATAGAAGACATAAATCCTGAGAAGGGCTGTGATAGGAGAAGAAATAAATCCTGAGAAGGGCTGTGATAGGAGAATAAATAAAACCTGAGAAGGGCTGTGATAGAAGAAATAAATCCTGAGAAGGGCTGTGATAGGAGAAGAAATAAATCCTGAGAAGGGCTGTGATAGGAGAGGAAATAAATCCTGAGAAGGGCTGTGATAGGAGAAGAAATAAATCCTGAGAAGGGCTGTGATAGGAGAGGAAATAAATCCTGAGAAGGGCTGTGATAGGAGAAGAAATAAAACCTAAGAAGAGCTGTGATAGGTGAAGAAATAAATCCTGAGAAGGGCTGTGATAGGAGAAGAAATAAATCCTGAGAAGGTCTGTGATAGGAGAAGAAATAAATCCTGAGAAGGGCTGTGATAGGAGAAGAAATAAATCCTGAGAAGAGCTGGGATAGGAGAAGAAATAAATCCTGAGAAGAGCTGTGATAGGGGAAGAAATAAATCCTGAGAAGGTCTGTGATAGGAGAGGAAATAAATCCTGAGAAAGGCTGTGATAGGAGGAGAAATAAATCCTGAGAAGGGCTGTGATAGGAGAAGAAATCAATCCTGAGAAGAGCTGTGATAGGAGAAGAAATCAATCCTGAGAAGGGCTGTGATAGGGTAAGAAATAAATCCTGAAAAGGGTTGTGATAGGAGAAGAAATAAATCCTGAGAAGAGCTGTGATAGGAGAAGAAATAAATCCTGAGAAGCGCTGTGATAGGAGAAGAAATAAATCCTGAGAAGGGCTGTGATAGGAGAAATAAATCCTGAGAAGGGCTGTGATAGGGTAAGAAATAAATCCTGAGAAGGTCTGTGATAGGAGAAGAAATAAATCCTGAGAAGGGCTGTGATAGGGTTAGAAATAAATTCTGAGAAGGGCTGTGATAGGAGAAGAAATTACATCCTGAGAAGAGCTGGGATAGTTGAAGAAATAAATCCTGAGAAGAGCTGTGATAGGAGAAGAAATAAATCCTGAGAAGGGCTGTGATAGGAGAAGAAATAAATCCTGAGAAGAGCTGTGATAGGAGAAGAAATAAATCCTGAGAAGGGCTGTGATAGGAGAAATAAATCCTGAGAAGGGCTGTGATAGGGTAAGAAATAAATCCTGAGAAGGTCTGTGATAGGAGAAGAAATAAATCCTGAGAAGGGCTGTGATAGGGTAAGAAATAAATCCTGAGAAGGGCTGTGATAGGAGAAGAAATAAATCCTGAGAAGAGCTGTGATAGGAGAAGAAATAAATCCTGAGAAGAGCTGTGATAGGAGAAGAAATAAATCCTGAGAAGGGCTGTGATTGGAGAAGAAATAAATCCTGAGAAGAGCTGTGATAGGAGAAGAAATCAATCCTGAGAAGGGCTGTGATAGGAGAAATAAATCCTGAGAAGAGCTGTGATAGGAGAAGAAATCAATCCTGAGAAGGGCTGTGATAGGAGAAGAAATAAATCCTGAGAAGGGCTGTGATAGAAGAAATAAATCCTGAGAAGGGCTGTGATAGGAGAAGAAATAAATCCTGAGAAGGGCTGTGATAGGAGAAGAAATAAATCCTGAGAAGGGCTGTGATTGGAGAAGAAATAAATCCTGAGAAGAGCTGTGATAGGAGAAGAAATCAATCCTGAGAAGGGCTGTGATAGGAGAAATAAATCCTGAGAAGAGCTGTGATAGGAGAAGAAATCAATCCTGAGAAGAGCTGTGATAGGAGAAGAAATAAATCCTGAGAAGGGCTGTGATAGGAGAAGAAATAAATCCTGAGAAGGGCTGTGATAGGAGAAGAAATAAATCCTGAGAAGGGCTGTGATTGGAGAAGAAATAAATCCTCTTTTGTTGACTGAGCTCAATGAATTTTTTTACCAACCTTAGTCTTGCAGTCAGCTGGGGAGAATTAATAAACCAAATACTGACACCATTAGAACGGAGCTGTTTTTCTTGGAATCACTTAAGCATTTTATGAAAATTCACTGAAATATTACTGAAAATTCAAGCATCAAATTTTATTTTGAATAAATGTTCCTTTTATGCAAATCACCTGTGAAGATCGATCTTTGTTGGGTTTGCCTCATGAAGTGGTGAAGAATGTGGGTGTAAAAGCATCCTCAGCAGTGTATCTACATGATGGACAACGTGGTTGCAGATTAGATTTCTTACCAGTCTCTTCTCATCCTCTGTGGGTTTTGCTTTTGGACTTTGTCTACAGCAGATTTTGCTGGTCACTGGTGACTCTCTGATCCCAGTTCATGAAGACCAGCAATGTTAAAATGGGTGTGCTGGAGGTAGACATTTGCCTCTTCACGAAACGTTGGACGAGCAGAGGGCACTGAATGTGTCTCTACTCCTGAAGTCAGATTTGTGGCGTAGCAAATGTCACCACATGTCATGAATTTGACAAGTGGTGGTTGGCACGCATCCGCCCCGCCCCAGATCTCCCATTTGTCAGAACTTGGTGAAACTGGTGTGAAAAACCACAAGTCACAAAATGTTGGTAGAAGTCTGTTTTGTGCCTAAATTTTGTGGTTCTTCAAAACTTTTACTCCAGAGTTCTGTAACTTTACAACTTTTGTAACTGGTTGTGTGCTCATTGTGTCCCACTTACTGGTTGTGCTTGTTGTGTCCCACTTACTGGTTGTGCTCGTTGTGTCCCACTTACTGGTTGTGCTCGTTGTGTCCCACTTACTGGTTGTGCTTGTTGTGTCCCACTTACTGGTTGTGCTTGTTGTGTCCCACTTACTGGTTGTGCTCGTTGTGTCCCACTTACTGGTTGTGCTCGTTGTGTCCCACTTACTGGTTGTGCTCATTGTGTCCCACTTACTGGTTGTGCTTGTTGTGTCCCACTTACTGGTTGTGCTCGTTGTGTCCCACTTACTGGTTGTGCTCGTTGTGTCCCACTTACTGGTTGTGCTCATTGTGTCCCACTTACTGGTTGTGCTTGTTGTGTCCCACTTACTGGTTGTGCTCGTTGTGTCCCACTTACTGGTTGTGCTCGTTGTGTCCCACTTACTGGTTGTGCTTGTTGTGTCCCACTTACTGGTTGTGCTTGTTGTGTCCCACTTACTGGTTGTGCTCGTTGTGTCCCACTTACTGGTTGTGCTCGTTGTGTCCCACTTACTGGTTGTGCTCGTTGTGTCCCACTTACTGGTTGTGCTTGTTGTGTTCCACTTACTGGTTGTGCTCGTTGTGTCCCACTTACTGGTTGTGCTCGTTGTGTCCCACTTACTGGTTGTGCTCGTTGTGTCCCACTTACTGGTTGTGCTCGTTGTGTCCCACTTACTGGTTGTGCTTGTTGTGTCCCACTTACTGGTTGTGCTCGTTGTGTCCCACTTACTGGTTGTGCTCGTTGTGTCCCACTTACTGGTTGTGCTCGTTGTGTCCCACTTACTGGTTGTGGCTCCGTTGTGTCCCACTTACTGGTTGTGCTTGTTGTGTCCCACTTACTGGTTGTGCTCGTTGTGTCCCACTTACTGGTTGTGCTCGTTGTGTCCCACTTACTGGTTGTGCTCGTTGTGTCCCACTTACTGGTTGTGCTCGTTGTGTCCCACTTACTGGTTGTGCTCGTTGTGTCCCACTTACTGGTTGTGCTCGTTGTGTCCCACTTACTGGTTGTGCTCGTTGTGTCCCACTTACTGGTTGTGTTCGTTGTGTCCCACTTACTGGTTGTGCTCGTTGTGTCCCACTTACTGGTTGTGCTCGTTGTGTCCCACTTACTGTTGTGCTTTGTGTCCCACTTACTGGTTGTGCCGATTGTCCATACTGGTTGTGCTCGTTGTGTCCCCACTTTACTGTTTGTGCTCGTTTGTTGTCCCACTTACTGGTTGTGCTCGGGTTTTTTGTCCCCACTTACTGGTTGTGCTCGTTGTGTCCCACTTACTGGTTGTGCTCGTTGTGTCCCACTTACTGGTTGTGCTCGTTGTGTCCCACTTACTGGTTGTGCTCGTTGTGTCCCACTTACTGGTTGTGCTCGTTGTGTCCCACTTACTGGTTGTGCTCGTTGTGTCCCACTTACTGGTTGTGCTCGTTGTGTCCCACTTACTGGTTGTGCTCGTTGTGTCCCACTTACTGGTTGTGCTCGTTGTGTCCCACTTACTGGTTGTGCTCGTTGTGTCCCACTTACTGGTTGTGCTCGTTGTGTCCCACTTACTGGTTGTGCTCGTTGTGTCCCACTTACTGGTTGTGCTCGTTGTGTCCCACTTACTGGTTGTGCTCGTTGTGTCCCACTTACTGGTTGTGCTCGTTGTGTCCCACTTACTGGTTGTGCTCGTTGTGTCCCACTTACTGGTTGTGCTCGTTGTGTCCCACTTACTGGTTGTGCTCGTTGTGTCCCACTTACTGGTTGTGCTCGTTGTGTCCCACTTACTGGTTGTGCTCGTTGTGTCCCACTTACTGGTTGTGCTCGTTGTGTCCCACTTACTGGTTGTGCTCGTTGTGTCCCACTTACTGGTTGTGCTCGTTGTGTCCCACTTACTGGTTGTGCTCGTTGTGTCCCACTTACTGGTTGTGCTCGTTGTGTCCCACTTACTGGTTGTGCTCGTTGTGTCCCACTTACTGGTTGTGCTCGTTGTGTCCCACTTACTGGTTGTGCTCGTTGTGTCCCACTTACTGGTTGTGCTCGTTGTGTCCCACTTACTGGTTGTGCTCGTTGTGTCCCACTTACTGGTTGTGCTTGGTATTGTTGTCCCACTTACTGGTTGTGCTCGTTGTGTCCTACTTACTGGTTGCACAGTGTAGGGTTGGGACAATCTTCCCACACTGTGGTTGTCATGGACAGGCAGTGTCACTCCCAAGGCTAAGATTAGGCAGCTGTTCTAGATGTTCCTAGAAGGTCAGTGACCACTACAGCCCCAAGTGTCTTAATGTTGAGTACTTGGACCCCTGATGCAGGGGTAGGGAACTCCAGTCCTCAAGAGCTGCCAACAGTGAAGGTTTTCAGGATTTCCTTAGCATTGCACTGGGGTTGGAATCGTCACCAGTGCAGGTGATTATATTGTCACCTGTGCAATGCTAAGGAAATCCTGAAAACCTTCACTGTTGGTCCTCAAGGACTGGAGTTCCCTACCCCTGCATTACTTTATGGCAACCAAGCACAGACACCGGTGCCGATTGTGGGGGCGCACCCTATGTGCAACAGCCAATCAGATCTGCTCTCACAGAGAGTGAGCGTCGGTGATTGGCTGCTGCATTTCTGTGCAGTGAATAGGCGTGAAGCTTAATAGACGCAGCAGCGAGAGTCTGGTAAGATGATCTATCCACCTATCTCTACTTCTATCCTCTAATCTCTCTTCTAGTGAGACACACATGCTCAGTAGGCATACTAGAGCCAGCTTTATACCAGATCCTGCCTGATTTGGTAACACTGCGTCCAGCACTACATCCTGCATCCAGCATTAATTTAGGCTGGATCATACCGGATCTGGTTGGGGGGTGGTTTTTTGCTGAGCCCCTAAAAATGCAACATGTTGCATTTTTGGAGGTTGTTAAAAAACCGATTACTGCTGGATCCGGCGGCAACTTGATGTGACTGCAGAAGGCCGGAGCTCCTGAGGAAAATCAATGGCTCTAACCGGATCTGGTTTTTGAAAATGAGCCGGATCCCCTAAGATGGGAGAAGGAGTCCAGATCTCATGGGTGGTGGTTGGGAGAATTTTTTGATTTCCTCCTCAAAGCATTTGTTGCAATTCTTGTTTTTTCTAATTCTATACTTGTTAATCTTTACGTGTGACCTTCAAGCTGTAGCAGCAGCTGATAATAATTGGTTTCTTGCTGATAAAGGTTTTATGTAAAACCTAAAGGAGGAAACGGATAAAGAAAAGACTCAGTGCATATCCATATGTTACATTGTATCATGTCACCACACACACACTTTGTGATGTACATCCTCCAATGTGGTGAGATGATACAATGTACAAGATGCACTAAACTGGTTAGCGGATAAAGCTATCACTCCTACAATACTTTTCTCATTCCTTGAAAACTATTAATTCTTTATGTTTTGCTTATTAATGACTTCATTATTATTGATGTTCAGCTTCTTTCTTTGCAGAAACTCTGTGGATGTGAGTCAGAATTGTGATTTAGACTCTGCAGCCTTTTCCAACACCTCGGACCCTCTCCCATATTCCTGGGGTTCCTGTATACACCTTTTATAGCTCATCTTTATCTTCCTCTATTTATAGCTACGCTATTCTAAATAAACTTTCCTTTCATCCAGGTCACCTGTGAAGAGCAGATCTGCTGTTATTTTTGAGATCAGGTTGTCACTTTTTCATGTCTCAGAGGAAGAAATGTAGAACTTTGGATGTATAAAGAGACACCGCATGTCAAAGGAAGACCGGAGCAACACGGCCAACATCTGTCTCGTGTGGCCTGCACTGCAGACTTCCCGAACTGCTCTGCAGGGATTATGTGCTTTAAATCCTGTTGGTAACTTCAGAGTTAATGTCTGAAGCTGCTGCAGAGTAGGAGGGTGTGGTTGGTGAAAGTTATCCACGCCCCTGGTCTTTAAGTAGTTCCCTTTTCCCAACAGCAGGTGTCATTGATAGAGCTTAGTCTCTGCTCTGACCTGGAGATGTGAAGCTGTAGTGTTGTAATGAAAGCTTTCCTGGAGCAAACCACATAGAGAGGTTCATCTGTTGGGAGTTGCTGGTCCTTTCTCTGGATGGAGGTGAGGGGGTGTTAGCCCAGGGTTGGATAGGAAGAAGTGCAAGGTTGGTAGATCAGATATCTCCACCTTTAGAGGCAACTCTGGGATCAGGTGTCAGCTGGGCACCCAGTCTACAGGGTCAGACTAGCTTCCCTGATTCCCTCCGTCTATCTTTGCCTTCCTGCTTCTACCACACACATGTATTATTAGCACCCTGTAACAACATCATCGCTGCACTTGTCCCAAGTGCTGCACACTCCATGAAATTTCCCCAAAACCTCACTCATGCAAAGGTTATATATAACATATACATGTCACACCTTGGAATTCGATCCAGTGAACATGTGTTTTGTGGTTGGCTTCCCTATTTACTGAGTCACAGCAGCTTCATGCTTTGTCTCGGTGTTTTCTGCCTGTTACCATTTCTTTAGTCCTATTAGGCTAGCGGGTGTTTCTATTTCTTTATTTTATCTGTCCAATCACCTTTCAGTTGTGGCTATTTATACCTTCCCCTTCTGATCTTTCCTGCTGGTGATATTGTAAAGTGTATCCTGCTCGGAGCTCCAGCCATACTGCAGATTGTTATGCCCGTCAGTGGGAGGTCAGCTAGGGTTGTTGTCTCTCCTGTTTACTGCTCCTTTCTCCTTTTTGTAGTTAGCAAAGAGCTGGCCTTCCCTCATAGTAGATAGTACCTTTTCTTTTACTTTGTGTTCATGGAAGTTTTTACTCACTTTGAGATCTTCTATCTCTCCACTCTTTCGTTATTTAGGTTTATTGCACTCTGCACTTTTTCTTGGTTCCTTAGGAGGTATGAGTAATGCTCGATGGCCTTTCAGGTACTCAGGTCTGAGTGGTTTCCCCTTATTCTGTGATTAGGGCAATCCAAGATCATGCAGGAGCCACAACAGACTGCGGGGTCTGGAACCTTAGTCTGTACAGGAACCGGCTGGGTCAGTGGCAGTTTTTAATATTATTCCAACTTTCCCAATCATAACTATATAAGAGCTCAGTAATGTAAATTTGCCCAACATAGATTGCACCAGTCCAGAGAAACAATAATGCAACACAAGAACAATTAGTGATGGAGAAACAGCCCGACAATAATGGCGCTACTTCTAGGAGGGTCTTATCATCTGTTTAAACCTTCTTATGGATTAAAGGGGAAATAGCAAAAGAGCAGAAGTCACATGACAGAAGTCTCATCAGGAC
Source organism: Allobates femoralis (assembly GCA_033576535.1). Classification (NCBI taxonomy): domain Eukaryota; kingdom Metazoa; phylum Chordata; class Amphibia; order Anura; family Aromobatidae; genus Allobates; species Allobates femoralis. The sequence goes on from JARQOC010000011.1 coordinate 243,385,366, forward strand.
CCACGAGCTTCAAGTTATGCCACAGGTTTGTACTATTTTAGACTGAAGAAGGTGAGATAACACAAGTTTATGGAGGACAACCCAAACTAATGGTTCATCCCGTGATGACTAAGGCGGCTTCACACCTTGGTTTTTGCCATCCTGTTCTGTTCGCTTTTAAAAGAACAGAACAGGATAATGTTTAGCCTCCAATGTGACCCTATGGTGCCGGATTGGTCAGAAATGGCAATCTGGTTTTGTGAATTTAGTCCCGGATTCATTTCTGTTCTGTTTTTTCCCAGCTCCAAAATCGGAGACTGCTCGATTTTGGGCTCTGATGAAAAAATCGGACCAAACCGGACAGAAATGGATCCGGAGCGATACAGAGCACATAGCATGGGAGTCTATGGGTGCCGGATGTAGGAAAAAATCAAATTGTTACCCAGATCTGATTTTTTGCACAGGCATGCTCAGAAATCCTGCCGTTCTAACTTCAGCACCATAGACAGCAGTATTTCATGCACAGGCTGTGAATTCAGCACCATGGACAGTGGCAGAGCAGACACAGGTGGACTTCAGCATCATGGACAGTGGCAGAGTAGACACATGCGGACTTCAGCACCATGTACAGTGGCAGAGCAGACACAGACAGACTTCAGCATCATGGACAGTGGCAGAGCAGACACAGGCAGACTTCAGCATCATGGACAGTGGCAGAGCAGACACAGGCGGACTTCAGCACCATGGACAGTGGCAGAGCAGACACAGGAAGTCTTCAGCATCATGGACAGTGGCAGAGCAGACACAGGCAGACTTCAGCACCATGGACAGTGGCAGAGCTGACACAGGCGAACTTCAGCACGACAGACAGTGGCAGAGCAGACACAGGCAGACTTCAGCATCATGGACAGTGGCAGAGCAGACACAGGCAGACTTCTGCACCATGGACAGTGGCAGAGCAGACACAAGCAGACTTCAGCACCATGGACAGTGGCAGAGCAGACACAAGCAGACTTCAGCATCATGGAGAGTGGCAGAGCAGACACAGGCAGACTTCCGCACCATGAACAGTGGCAGAGCAGACACAGGCAGACATCAGCACCATGGACAGCGGCAGAGCAGACACAAGCAGACTTCCGCACCATGGACAGCAGCAGAGCAGACACAGGCAGACTTCAGCATCATGGACAGTGACAGAGCAGACACAGGCAGACTTGAGCACCATGGACAGCAGCAGAAAACAAATCCTGCAAAAAACAGGATCCGGGACCATATTTGGCCACACTTTTCTACACATCCTGTCCTGTCCGGTTCTGTCCAAGGGGTCCTGCAAAAACACAGGATCCCATGGACAGGAACAAAGCTGTGGTGTGAAGCCTTAGAAGTCTTAATGAGAATCTTTTTATTTTTTTCTCCTTTCTTTCCTCAATATCGTTATTAATAAGTTACGTTTCACAGATGGCGATCTGTAACCTCTGAGCCTTTCAGGTATGATCCAATTATGGCTGTAGTGATAGTGAAGAAGAAGAAAGATAACAGCTTCTAGGAACATCCCAGCAGAAGGACTCTCATGTCAGTGCCGTCAGTGAAGAGCTGAGGAGAAGACATGGACGGCGATGAGCTGAGACGTTATATTAAGGACTTCAGCTTTGATCGATGCAAGAAAGGAAACCAAGGCTTTAACCGCATCCTCATCCAACTCTTTGGCCTCTTGGGTCACGGGAAGTCGTCCTTCATCAATACCTGCATCTACGTCTGGAGAGATTGTCAATTCCAGAACTGGGCAAAAGCAATAGGTGGGGATGGAGGATCGACAACAAAGAGAATCCCATATGAGCTAACAGAGAACATCACCCTGGTGGACAACAGAGGATGCGCTACAATGGATGACAAAGAGTCTGGAGTCATCTACGCTCAGATCGGTGAGTACTTGACAAGCTAGACTAGAGGGGTGTCCGGCTACTGTGAGTGACAGGGATGCACGGATCAACGATGTCCAGCGCACTACCCAGAAAACAACAGATAGGGAGACACCCTTAGGGATAAATACAGCGGAGGGCACTGCACATAGGAAACAGGTAAGAGGTGACCTCCTGCACTCGCCTGCAGCAGTGCCCAGATCTCCATACTGTCTCTATACCAATCCTTTCAACCCGTCACTGACCAGGATACCTAGTCCTTTGCTGGCCCTGATGTTAGCCCTCAATAGGTAATAGCCGGCGGGAGCACTAGTCCCAACTGCTGCAAAAATAATAATAATAATATGGAAGGGGAGACAGACACGGAACAACAAACAACTTTATGCTTTCATGCTCCTAGGCAGCAGATATCTTAGCAGTAGCAGTAGTCAGCTCTCCAGAATACTGCCTATACCTCAGGTAGACAGGCCAGGAATGACTTTAATCACCAGCAAAGGATGCTGGAACCATGTGACCATATAAAAGGGAATGGGTATGTAGTTGACATACTGTGACTGACAGAACTTGTTAAGTCAATGTGAGTGAACTACATATATATATAGCAGCACTATGGTATATGGTGGTACATTACAACACATGTATAGCAGCACTATAGTATATGGCAGTACATTACAGTACATGTATAGCAGTGCTATGGTATAGGGCGGTACATTACAGTACATGTATAGCAGCGCTATGGTATATGGCAGTACATGTATAGCAGCGCTATGGTATATGGCAGTACATTACAGTACATGTATAGCAGCGCTATGGTATATGGCAGTACATGTATAGCAGCGCTATGGTATATGGCAGTACATTACAGTACATGTATAGCAGCACTATGGTATATGGTGGTACATTACAGTACATGTATAGCAGCGCTATGGTATATGGCAGTACATTACAGTACATGTATAGCAGCGCTATGGTATATGGTGGTACATTACAACACATGTATAGCAGCACTATAGTATATGGCGGTACATTACAACACATGTATAGCAGCGCTATGGTATATGGCAGTACGTTACAGCACATGTATAGCAGCACTATAGTATATGGCGGTACATTATAGTAAATGTATAGCAGCACTATAGTATATGGCGGTACATTACAGTACATGTATAGCAGCGCTATGGTATATGGCAGTACATTACAGCACATGTATAGCAGCACTATAGTATATGGCGGTACATTACAGGACATGTATAGCAGCACTATAGTATATGGCGGTACATTACAGCACATGTATAGCAGCACTATGGTATATGGCTCGCCACGGCGCCATGTGTAAAATCCACCCATTACTTCAGATTTTACACATGGTGCCGTGGCGAGCGCCGCTATGCTGAATGGCCACCCATGTTCAGCGCCGACCAATCAGAATAGCAGTGCGCGCTATGCCGCCATATTTCAAATACACTAACATAGATAGCCGCGGCTGAGCTCCGGGCAGCCGCGAGCCAGTCGGGAGAGGACCGGCTGACGCCGGTCGTCTCCCGGCAGGTTCGCACTCGCTCCGGCCGCGGAACCACGATGTGTCCCGACTGTGTGTGTGTTTGGGGCACAGTACGGGCGGCCGTAAGCGTGGCGGGGCTGCCTGAGTCCCGCTCCGCTTAGGGCCGCCATGTTGGTCCACCCGTTCAGGGTGTAGCGCTGTGGTGACGTCACGTAGCCAAGGACAAAGTGACGGAAGTGCTGGCCAAAGTGACGGAAATGGGCTTGGGGTTTTATATATAATTTCATCTTCAGTTGCTCTTTTATCTCGATCACAATATTTTCACGTCTGTGTGCTCGTTTAACATCATATGATACCTGGGTTGGTTAAATAACCCAGTGGACGGACTGGTCTTATAACTGAACAAGGAACTGGTGGAAGCAATTAGTGCTTGTGTTATTCGGGGTCTCTATCAGGGACGGGGTGGAGGATATTATATGTGCTTCAGGCCTGGGACTGGAAGGCATAGACCACACTCACTGAGGGGCGCTGTAATAAACCAGCACTGACAGGGCAGCTGCGGCCCTCCCTTATCCCCAGTCAGTTCCCTGACTGGCCTGATGATTAGAGGGGCGCTAGAGAGCTGCCAAGTTCAGTGGCAAATTCTGCACACATGGTGTGGCAGTATGATTAGTAATGATGGGCTTGGTGTACTGCTCAGTGATAGTATTGGGATATTTTTGTTATTTGGTGCCTGTAAATCTGGATTATTTGGCTTTATTACTTGGAAAATTATCTTATTGTTTTTTGTCTCATGTATTGTATTTTTTTATTTTTTATTAACATCTAACATTGACTGTATATAGGGATGAGCGAGTATACTCGTGACTATTAGGTACTCGCTGAATAGTGCGGTATTCGGGCCACTCGCTACTCCACAAGTTTCCTTGTGATTACTCGTTAGGAGTAGTGAGAAGTACATTCACTTTCACAGTGTATCCATATACACTATATACACTATCTACACTCTATCTATATACACTATATACACTATCTACACTCTATCCATATACACTATATACACTATCTACACTCTATCCATATACACTATATACACTATCTACACTCTATCTATATACACTATCTACACTCTATCTATATACACTATTAGTGATGGGCGAATCCTAAATTACTCGGAATCGCTTGACTCTAGCGAGTCCGAGCCCAGGACTCGCTACTCGTTGCGAGTCTAGCGAGTCCAATGTTAATGAATGGGGAAGCGAGTAATAGCGAGTAGTGTGAGATTTACAAATCGCAGATGTGTCTCGGAAGCTTCAGCCTGAAGCAATCCTAGTTTTGTCATTTATTTGCATTGGACTCGTTTACTTTGTAAGTAATCGCTGACTCGCACAGATATCCTGTCTTCTCTGTGTTCTGGCTGCCCCAGCTCCAGGGTCCTAGAGCCTGCCTGCTGCCTGATGTAGCAGAGCTGAGATTGTTCTCAGTCTGCTCATTCCCTGTGTACAGACATGAATGTCTGTGCACAGAGATGATGTAGCAGAGCTGAGATTGTTCTCAGTCTGCTCATTCCCTGTGTACAGACATGAATGTCTGTGCACAGAGATGATGTAGCAGAGCTGAGATTGTTCTCAGTCTGCTTATTCCCTGTGCATAGACATCTATATTTATGCACAGGGGATGTAGCAGAGAGGACATCGCGTTTTGGACTGCGTCGGACGGAAGAGGATTTTTTTAATTAAAGATGGAGTCCCTAATGGCTTTTTTTTTTATTTCTAATAAAAAATTTTCCTTGTGTTGTGTTTTTTTTAAAACAATTTAATAGAAATTCATGGCGGTCATGTCTAATATTGGCGTGACCGCCATAAATTTCGGGCTTAGGGCCAGCTGATAATACAAAGCTGGCCCTAACCTCTTTATTACCCAGCGTGCCACCGCTACCAGGGCCGCTGGAAGAGCGGGGTTCAGCGCCAGAGGATGGCGCTTCAATGAACGCGCCATCTTCTGGGGCGGCTGCGGGCTGCAATTTGCAGCGGGGGGTGCCCAGAAAGCTTGGGCATCCCTGCGCTGCGGATTCCAGCCCCCAGCTGCTTAGCTGTACCTGGCTAGACATAGAAATTGCGCGGAGCCCCACGCATTTTTTTTTAATTATTTCATGAAATTCGGAGATTCTGACTCTGACTCTGAGACTCTGAGACTCTGACTCTGAAATTCATGAAATAATTAAAAAAAAATGCGTGGGGCTCCGCGCAATTTCTATGTCTAGCCAGGTACAGCTAAGCAGCTGGGGGCTGGAATCCGCAGCGCAGGGATGCCCAAGCTTTCTGGGCACCCCCCGCTGCAAATTGCAGCCCGCAGCCGCCCCAGAAGATGGCGCGTTCATTGAAGCGCCATCCTCTGGCGCTGAACCCCGCTCTTCCAGCGGCCCTGGTAGCGGTGGCACGCTGGGTAATAAAGAGGTTAGGGCCAGCTTTGTATTATCAGCTGACCCTAAGCCCGAAATTTATGGCGGTCACGCCAATATTAGACATGACCACCATGAATTTCTATTAAATTGTTTTAAAAAAAACACAACACAAGGAAAATTTTTTATTAGAAATAAAAAAAAAAGCCATTAGGGACTCCATCTTTAATTAAAAAAATCCTCTTCCTTCCGACGCAGTCCAAAACGCGATGTCCTCTCTGCTACATCCCCTGTGCATAAATATAGATGTATATGCACAGGGAATGAGCAGACCGAGAACAATCTCAGCTCTGCTACATCATCTCTGTGCACAGACATTCATGTCTGTACACAGGGAATGAGCAGACTGAGAACAATCTCAGCACTGCTACATCAGGCAGCAGGCAGGCTCTAGGACCCTGGAGCTGCACAGAGAAGACAGCTGGACTCGGCTCGCAAAGAAACAGCAGTTACATTGCGAGTTTCCCTGCTATCACTGGCACAGTAGCCGAGTCTAATGCAAACAATGGCAATCCTAGTTTTGTCAGCGTTTCTGACAAAACTAGGATTGATATTGATTTGCATTGGACTCGTGCGAGTAATCACTGGGAAACTCGCAGAGTACCGAGTCCTGCGAGTCCCTTACTACTCGCCGAGTAACGAGTCCTAGCGAGTAGATTCGCCCATCCCTATACACTATCTACACTCTATCTATATACACTATATACACTATCTACACTCTATCTATATACACTATCTACACTCTATCTATATACACTATCTACACTCTATCTATATACACTATATACACTATCTACACTCTATTAGTACAGTGTATCTATATACACTATCTACACTCTATCAGTGCAGTGTATCTATATACACTATCTACACTCTATCAGTACAGTGTATCTATATACACTATCTACTCTCTATCAGTACAGTATATCTATATACACTATCTACACTCTATCAGTGCAGTGTATCTATATACACTATCTACACTCTATCTATCAGTACAGTATATCTATATACACTATCTACACTCTATCAGTACAGTGTATCTATATACACTATCTACTCTCTATCAGTACAGTGTATCTATATACACTATCTACTCTCTATCAGTACAGTGTATCTATATACACTATCTACACTCTATCAGTACAGTGTATCTATATACACTATCTACTCTCTATCAGTACAGTGTATCTATATACACTATTTACACTCTATCTATCAGTACAGTGTATCTATATACCACTATCTACACTCTATCTATCAGTACAGTATATCTATATACACTATCTACACTCATCTATCAGTACAGTGTATCTATATACACTATCTAACTCTATCAGTGCAGTGTATCTATATACACTATCTACACTCTATCAGTACAGTGTATCTATATACACTATCTACTCTCTATCTATCGTACAGTGTATCTATATACACTATCTACACTCTATCAGTACAGTGTATCTATATACACTATCTATATCACTATCTATACTATCAGTACAGTGTATCTATATACACTATCTACACTCTATCTATCAGTGCAGTGTATCTATATACACTATCTACACTCTATCTATCAGTGCAGTGTATCTATATACACTATCTACACTCTATCATCAGTACAGTGTATCTATATACACTATTACACTTCTATCATTCAGTGTATCTATATACACTATCTACACTCTATCAGTACAGTGTATCTATATACACTATCTACACTCTATCTATCAGTACAGTGTATCTATATACACTATTACACTCTATCTATCATCAGTGTATCTATATACACTATTACCTCTATCAGTCAGTGTATCTTATACACTATCTACACTCTATCTATCAGTGCATTTATCTATATACACTATCTACACTCTATCAGTACAGTGTATCTATATACACTATCTACACTCTATCAGTACAGTGTATCTATATACACTATCTACTCTATCTATCAGTCAGTTATCTATATACACTATTACATCTATCATGCAGTGTATCTATATACACTATTACACATCTTCAGTACAGTTATCTATTACACTATCACACTCTTCTATCAGTGCAGTGTATCTATATACACTATCTACACTCTATCAGTACAGTGTATCTATATACACTATCTACACTCTATCATGTACAGTATCTATATACACTATTACTCTATCAGTGCAGTGTATCTATTACACTATCACCTCTATCAGTACAGTGTATCTATATACACTATCTACACCTATCTATCAGTACAGTATATCTATATACACTATCTACACTCTATCAGTACAGTGTATCTATATACACTATCTACACTCTATCAGTCAGTGTATCTATATACACTATCTACCTCTCTATCAGTACAGTTATCTATATACACTATCTACACTCTATCAGTGCAGTGTATCTATATACACTATCTACACTCTTCAGTACGTATATAATATACCTATCTACTCTATCATACAGTGTATCTATATACACTATCTACACTCTATCAGTGCAGTGTATCTATATACACTATCTACTCTCTATCAGTGCAGTGTATCTATATACACTATCTACTCTCTATCAGTACAGTTATCTATATACACTATCTACCTCTATCAGTACAGTGTATCTATATACACTATCTACACTCTATCAGTACAGTGTATCTATATACACTATCTACCTCTATCAGTACAGTGTATCTATATACACTATCTACACTCTATCGTACAGTATTATCTATATACACTATCTACACTCTATCAGTACAGTTATCTATATACACTATCTACACTCTATCATGTACAGTGTATCTATATACACTATCTACACTCTATCAGTACAGTGTATCTATATACACTATCTACACTCTTATCAGTGCAGTGTATCTATATACACTATCTACACTCTATCAGTGCAGTGTATCTATATACACTATCTACACTCTATCAGTCAGTGTATCTATATACACTATCTACACTCTATCAGTACAGTGTATCTATATACACTATCTACACTCTATCAGTCAGTGTATCTATATACACTATCTACCTCTATCAGTACAGTGTATCTATATACACTATCTACTCTCTATCAGTACAGTGTATCTATATACACTATCTACACTCTATCAGTACAGTGTATCTATATACACTATCTATATCACTATCTATACTATCAGTCAGTGTATCTATATACACTATCTACACTCTATCTATCAGTGCAGTGTATCTATATACACTATCTACACTCTATCAGTGCAGTGTATCTATATACACTATCTACACTCTATCTATCATGCAGTGTATCTATATACACTATCTACCTCTATTAGTACAGTGTATCTATATACACTATCTACACTCTATTAGTACAGTGTATCTATATACACTATCTACACTCTATCAGTACAGTGTATCTATATACACTATCTACTCTCTATCAGTACAGTGTATCTATATACACTATCTACACTCTATCTATCAGTGCAGTGTATCTATATACACTATCTACTCTCTATCAGTACAGTGTATCTATATACACTATCTACACTCTATCAGTACAGTGTATCTAATACACTATCTATACTATCAGTGCAGTGTATCTATATACACTATCTACACTCTATCTATCAGTGCAGTGTATCTATATACACTGTCTACACTCTATCTATCTATATACACTGTCTACACTCTATCATGCAGTGTATCTATATACACTATCTACACTCTATCAGTACAGTGTATCTATATACACTATCTACACTCTATCAGTGCAGTGTATCTATATACACTATCTACTCTCTATCAGTACAGTGTATCTATATACACTATCTACTCTCTATCAGTACAGTGTATCTATATACACTATCTACACTCTATCAGTGCAGGTACTATATACACTATCTACTCTTATCAGTACAGTTATCTATATACACTATCTACACTCTATCAGTACAGTGTATCTATATACACTATCTACACTCTATCAGTGCAGTGTATCATATACACTATCTACACTCTATCAGTACAGTGTATCTATATACACTATCTACACTCTATCTATCAGTACAGTGTATCTATATACACTATCTACACTCTATCATGCAGTGTATCTATATACACTATCTACTCTCTATCAGTACAGTGTATCTATATACACTATCTACACTCTATCAGTACAGTGTATCTATATACACTATCTACTCTCTATCAGTACAGTTATCTATATACACTATCTACACCTCTATCAGTACAGTGTATCTATATACACTATCTACTCTCTATCTATCAGTACAGTGTATCTATATACACTATCTACACTCTATCAGTACAGTGTATCTATATACACTATCTACACTCTATCTATCAGTACAGTGTATCTATATACACTATCTACACTCTATCAGTACAGTGTATCTATATACACTATCTACACTCTATCAGTACAGTGTATCTATATACACTATCTACACTCTATAGTACAGTGTATCTATATACACTATCTACACTCTATCCAGTACAGTGTATCTATATACACTATCTACACTCTATCAGTACAGTGTATCTATATACACTATCTACACTCTATCTATCAGTACAGTGTATCTATATACACTATCTACTCTCTATCAGTACAGCTATCTATATACACTATCTATACTCTATCATACTATCAGTACAGTGTATCTATATACACTATCTACACTCTATCTATCAGTAGCAGTGTATCTATATACACTATCTACACTCTATACAGTCAGTGTATCTATATACACTATCTACACTCTATCAGTACAGTGTATCTATATACACTAATCTACTCTCTATCAGTGCAGTGTATCTATATACACTATCTACACTCTATCTATCATTACAGTGTATCTATATACACTATCTACTCTCTATCAGTGCAGTGTATCTATATACACTATCTACACACTCTATCAGTACAGTGTATCTATATACACTATCTACTCTCTATCAGTGCAGTGTATCTATATACACTATCTACACTCTATCTATCAGTGCAGTGTATCTATATACACTATCTACTCTCTATCAGTACAGTGTATCTATATACACTATCTACACTCTATCAGTACAGTGTATCTATATACACTATCTACTCTCTATCAGTAGCAGTGTATCTATATACACTATCTACACTCTATCTATCAGTACAGTGTATCTATATACACTATCTACACTCTATCAGTACAGTGTATCTATATACACTATCTTATCACATCTATACTATCAGTACAGTGTATCTATATACACTATCTACACTCTATCTGTCAGTGCAGTGTATCTATATACACTATCTACACTCTATCAGTGCAGTGTATCTATATACACTATCTACACTCTCTATCAGTACAGTGTATCTATATACACTATCTACACTCTATCAGTACAGTGTATCTATATAACACTATCTATATACACTATCTATACTATCAGTACAGTGTATCTATATACACTATCTACACTCTATCTATCAGTGCAGTGTATCTATATACACTATCTACACTCTATCTATCAGTGCAGTGTATCTATATACACTATCTACACTCTATCTATCAGTACAGTATATCTATATACACTATCTACACTCTATCTATCAGTACAGTGTATCTATATACACTATCTACTCTCTATCAGTGCAGTGTATCTATATACACTATCTACACTCTATCAGTACAGTGTATCTATATACACTATCTACTCTCTATCTATCAGTACAGTGTATCTATATACACTATCTACACTCTATCAGTACAGTGTATCTATATACACTATCTATATACACTATCTATACTATCAGTACAGTGTATCTATATACACTATCTACACTCTATCTATCAGTGCAGTGTATCTATATACACTATCTACACTCTATCTATCAGTACAGTATATCTATATACACTATCTACACTCTATCTATCAGTGCAGTGTATCTATATACACTATCTACACTCTATCTATCAGTGCAGTGTATCTGTATACACTATCTACACTCTATCTATCAGTACAGTGTATCTATATACACTATCTACACTCTATCTATCAGTGCAGTGTATCTATATACACTATCTACACTCTATCAGTACAGTATATCTATATACACTATCTACACTCTATCAGTGTAGTATATCTATATACACTATCTACACTCTATCAGTGCAGTGTATCTATATACACTATCTACACTCTATCTATCAGTGCAGTATATCTATATACACTATCTACACTCTATCTATCAGTACAGTGTATCTATATACACTATCTACACTCTATCAGTACAGTATATCTATATACACTATCTACACTCTATCAGTGCAGTGTATCTATATACACTACCTACACTCTATCTATCAGTGCAGTGTATCTGTATACACTATCTACACTCTATCTATCTATATACACTGCGAAAGTAAAATAAAAGTTAATAAAAGGTGTTAAAAATAAAAATATAACATACTCACCTATACGACGGCTGTCCCGGGACCCGAGAAGAACACCTCCACTGGGCTGCCAGGACCTTAAGTCTGATGGCCAATCAGATGGCCGGTAGCGATCAGGTGGTGTGTGACGTCACTGCCGGTCACTTACCACTTCTGAGCACCAACTTCTGAGAGGAGGATTGTAGGTGATAACTATGTACTAAAACTGATTTATGTTACAGGTAATCTGCTGCCACTCGGTAAAGAAGTGGATTGGGAAGAAGGATTTGGAACTGCAGAAAGAATGGTCAGAGCTGAGACAGACGTGAAAAGCTCAGACTTCGTCTTCCCGGTATTTGTCCACAGGTGAGTAAGAGACCGGACACCAACAACCAAACATCTACATCAAATTCATATATTCGAGCACTAGAGATCATAGAATCATAGAAAGGTAGAGTTAGAAAGGACCTCCCGAGTCATCATGTGAAGGGACCTCCTGGGTCATGGTGTGAAGGGACCTCCCGGGTCATCGTGTGAAGAGATCTCCTGGGTCATCGTGTGAAGGGACCTCCTGGGTCATCATGCGGAGGGACCTCTCCTGGGTCTTCATGTGAAGGGACCTCCCGGGTCATCGTGTGAAGGGACCTCCCGGGTCATCGTGTGAAGGGACCTTCTGGGTCATCATGTGAAGGGACCTCCTGGGTCATCGTGTGAAGAGATCTCTTGGGTCATCGTGTGAAGGGACCTCCTGGGTCATCATGTGGAGGGACCTCCCGGGTCATCGTGTGAAGGGACCTTCTGGGTCATCGTGTGAGAGAACCTCCTGGATCATCATGTGGAGGGACCTCCTGGGTCATCGTGTGAAGGGACCTCCTGAGTCATCGTGTGAAGGACCTTCTGGGTCATCGTGTGAGAGAACCTCCTGGATCATCATGTGGAGGGACCTCTCCTGGGTCTTCATGTGAAGGGACCTCCCGGGTCATCGTGTGAAGGGACCTCCTGGGTCATCATGTGAAGAGATCTCCTGGGTCATTGTGTGAAGGAACCTCCTGGGTCATCGTGTGAAGAGATCTCCTGGGTCATTGTGTGAAGAGATCTCCCGGGTCATCATGTTAAGGGACCTCCTGGGTCATCGTGTGAAGGGATCTCCTGCGTCATTGTATCACGGGACCTCCTGGGTCACCTGGTCCAACTCCCTGCTCAAAGCAGGATTCACTAAATCCTCCCAGACAGATGTCTGTCCAGCTTCTGTGTGAAGACTCCATTGAAGGAGAACTCTCCACCTCTCGTAACACCTATTCCACTCGTTGATTACCCTCACTGTTTTCTAATCTGTGTCTCCTCCCATTCAGTTTCATCTCATTGCTTCTAGTCTTACATTGTGCAAATGAGAAATAAAGCTGATCCCTAGATAGTGTGAAAACCCTAGAATAAAGCTGATCCCTCTCCAGTGTGACAACCCTAGAATAAAACTGATCCCTCTACAGTGTGACAGCCCTAGAATATAGCTGATCCCTCTACAATGTGACAGCTCTAGAATAAAGCTGATCTCTCTACAGTGTGACAGCCCTAGAATTAAAGTGGTCCCTCTACAGTGTGACAGCCCTAGAATAAAGCTGATTTCTCTACAGTGTGACAACCCTAGAATAAAGGTGGTCCCTCTACAGTGTGACAGCCCCAAATTAAAGCTGATCTCTCTACAGTGTGACAGCCCTAGAATAAAGCTGATTTCTCTACAGTGTGACAACCCTAGAATAAAGGTGGTCCCTCTAGTGTTTCAGCCCTAGACTAAAGGTGAACCCTTTATAGTGTGACAATCATAGAATAAAGCTGATCCCTCTACAGTATGACAGCCCTAGAATAAAGCTGATCCCTCTACAGTGTGACAGCCCTAGAATTAAGGTGGTCCCTCTACAGTGTGACAGCCCCAAATTAAAGCTGATCTCTCTACAGTGTGACAGCCCTAGAATAAAAGTGGGCCCTCTACAGCATGACAGCCCTAGATTAAAGCTGATCTCTCTACAGTGTGACAGCCCTAGAATAAAGGTGGTCCCTCTACAGTGTGACAGCCCTAGAATAAAGGTGAACCCTTTATAGTTTGACAGTCTTAGAAAATACGAAAGCTCCTATGGAGCCCCCAATTATTGCAAATTTTTAATAGTATTACTCTTTTTCTATAGGCCAAAGGGACATTTGGGGCCCCCCTAGGCTTCAGGGCCCGGGTGCAATAGCAACCCCTGCACCTGTTGTAGTTACGCCCCTGGTTATTGTGTGTTGTTGATTAGTGTCTTATTCTGTCATTTATTGGTTGTTTTCTTTTTGTTTTAATAATTTTCAGTATAAGAAAAGAGATCACAGATGTGGATAAAGAGGAGCTGAAAAACCTATTTGTAACAGTGCGGAGGCTGACAGGTAATACCCTCTCTATATGAAGGCTCTGCATGTCTCTCACCATGGTATGGTATACGTACTTCCCTCCCATCAGTGTCACACAAAAGAAATTGTTTTCGCACATGGAATCTAGTGGTGACCCGCAGCTGACGCCATGAGCGGAGTGAGGAGGTGGTGTGCCGTCTGCCCCGAGCCCGAATCCTCACAGATCAGTCAATGCTGATCCAGTCAAAATCTTGCAGTTTTCCCTCTGAGCCTCAGAGTAGACTGATACCTCCTGTTCTACAGAGATCTCTTTTCAGCAGTCACTTCATTATTTCACGCAGGAAGAGTCAGGGTTAATCTCTTAATAATTGTCAGGTTTCCATGAAAAGTAACAGATTAATTGTAAAGATGGAGTCAGAAAAGCAGAAGGTTTATTTATACAATGGGTGATATAGACATTAGTAGGTGTTAGGAGCCCAGATCCAGCCCTCTGCAGGGCAATCACTGCTCACTATCCAGTCCAAAAAAGTAAATAGGCAAAAACACAACTCACCCTCTCCTCTCTGTCAAATATTCACTGCACAAGTCACTGAGCATGCTCACTACACTCTCCAGGAGGAGTCAGGGGATAATAGAGACAGCTCAGCTCCACCTCTCTGGACAGTGACATCTGCACAGGACACTGAGCATGCTCACTACACTCTCCAGGAGGAGTCAGGAGATAATAGAGACAGCTCAGCACCACCTCTCTGGACAGTGACATCTGCACAGGTCACTGAGCATGCTCACTACACTCTCCAGGAGGAGTCAGGGGATAATAGAGACAGTTGAGCTCCACCTCTCTGGACAGTGACATCTGCACAGGTCACTGAGCATGCTCACTACACTCTCCAGGAGGAGTCAGGGGATAATAGAGACAGTTGAGCTCCACCTCTCTGGACAGTGACATCTGTACAAGTCCCTGAGCATGCTCACTACACTCTCCAGGAGGAGACAGGGGATAATAGAGACAGTTGAGCTCCACCTCTCTGGACAGTGACATCTGCACAGGACACTGAGCATGCTCACTACACTCTCCAGGAGGAGTCAGGAGATAATAGAGACAGCTCAGCTCCACCTCTCTGGACAGTGACATCTGCACGGGTCACTGAGCATGCTCACTACACTTTCCAGGAGGAGTCAGGAGATAATAGAGACAATTGAGCTCCACCTCTCTGGACAGTGACATCTGCACAGGTCACTGAGCATGCTCACTACACTCTCCAGGAGGAGTCAGGGGATAATAGAGACAGCTCAGCTCCACCTCTCTGGACAGTGACATCTGCACAGGACACTGAGCATGCTCACTACACTCTCCAGGAGGAGTCAGGGGATAAGAGAGACAGCTCAGCTCCACCTCTCTGGGCTGTGACATCTGCTCAAGTCACTGAGCATGCTCGCTACACTCTATAGGAGGAGTCAGGAGATAATAGAGATAGCTCAGCTCCACCTCACTGGGCTGTGACATCTGCACAAGTCCCTGAGCATGCTCACTACATTCTCCGGGAGGAGTCAGGGGATAATAGAGACAGCTCAGCTCCACCTCTCTGGACAGTGACATCTGCACGGGTCACTGAGCATGCTCACTACACTCTCCAGGAGGAGTCAGGGGATAATAGAGACAGCTCAGCTCCACCTCTTTGGACAATGACATCTGCACAAGTCCCTGAGCATGCTCACTACACTCTCCAGGAGGAGTCAGGGGATAATAGAGACAGCTCAGATCCACCTCTCTGGACAGTGACATCTGCACAGGATACTGAGCATGCTCACTACACTCTCCAGGAGGAGTCAGGAGATAATAGAGACAGCTCAGCTCCACCTCTCTGGACAGTGACATCTGTACATTCATTGAGCATGCTCACTACACTCTCCAGGAGGAGTCAGGGGATAATAGAGACAGCTCAGCTCCACCTCTCTGGACAGTGACATCTGCACAGGACACTGAGCATGCTCATTATACTCTCCAGGAGCAGTCAGGAGATAATATAGACAGCTCCAACTCTGTAGACAGTGAGTCTGTACAAGTAACTGAGCATGCTCACTATACTCTCTGGGAGAAGTTAGGACACAATAGAGACAGCTCAGCTTGACCTCTTTGGACAGTGATATCTGTACAAATCACTGATCATGCTCATTACACTCTTCAGGAAGAGTCAGGAAGTAACAGAGACAGCTCCGCTCCACCTCTCTAGACAATGACATCTGCACAGGACACTGAGCATGCTCAAGTAATATTAAAGATCTATATTATTAAGGCTGAATGAACACTGTCGTGCATCAAACACGGAGCGTGTTTGATGCACGACAATGATGCTAGTGTAATGCGTGTTTGTGGGTGAGTGTGGTGCGAGTGTGGTGCATGTGGTGAGTGTGACTGCATGTATTGATGTAAGTGTGCTGCGAGTGTTAGATGTGAGTGCGTGTGTGGTGTGTGTGTTTGTGATGCTGTCCGTGGTCCCGAAGGACCGCGGGCAGCAGTTGTCGGGGAATTCAAACTCGCCGGCTGTCAAAAGCTGGCGAGTTTGAATTTCCACCATGCGCGTACAGTAATAATCATCCTGCCCCGCTGTGACAGCGGTGCAAGATTATTATTATAATGTGCTTTAACACTCATGTCAGCATGTGTCCAGAGACTGTTCAAGCTCCTGGACACATGCTGAGGTCATAAATGGCCAAATGTGTGTTTTATGCCTATAAATCTGCAAAGCCGGTAACTGTTGGCTTTACAGTGTCATTTCTAAACTCCTGTTGCTCCTGTTAGTGAACAGCGGTAATGTATGCTGTCCAGGGTCCTGAACCGCGAAGTAATCAGCACAGTAGTTTGCCTGACAGGAGCAGCAGGAGTTTAGAAATGACGACAATTACCGGCTTTGCAGATTTTTATGCATAAAACACACATTTGGCCATTTATGACCTCAGCATGTGTCCAGGAGCTTGGACAGCCTCAGTCTCAGGTGTGTGCTGTCTGTAAGATTTCTATTATATGAAGGTTGGTTTTCCTGCAGACATGTAATGTGTGTATCTGCTTAGGAAATGATCAAATGTTCTTATAATCACATATAAATATCTCAGACTGAACACACTGCACATGTGCCTCAGATACACACAATGACATGAAGAGCTGCAGCTAAGAGCACACACCTCCTCCCCCTCCTTTCTACTCTGCAATGAGTCACACAGCATAACAGATCATAGAAAGGCAAGGCTGTGTAGTGATGCATGAATATTCATTCTTTGGGGAGTGGGCAGCAGAGAACTAGGAGTGATTAACAGATTTGAATCAATCTTTTACTTTGAAGTTTATAAAGGATAGGAGGGAAGCATAAATAATAGAAATGCATAAATAGAGAGATATTAGAGAAAGGAATTAGAAAATGATATCCTTGTGACTTATAAGAGATTGGGAAAATCTGGATCTCCTCTTATCTTGTGCATTTTCTTTTCCAGGAGTCGTCCCAATCGTCGTCCTCACATATAAGACAGCGGGGGCTCTAACCAAAACAGAGGGAATATTCCGGGACATCGGGGTGGAAAGAATCTTTTCCTTTGAGAATTACACCAGAGAAGATCACATGAAAACCAGAGGAAAACACGAAGAACTCCTGAAATTCTTGTGTGAGGTCATCAAAGACGTTCAGTTTCAGGTGGAACAACCCCGAGATCCATCGGAGGAGATGAAGATGAGGAGGAAATATGTGTATAGCTACATCCATGAGAGCGAGAAGAAGGAGCAGGAAAAGAAAGCAGAAATTGAAGAGGCTCGAGAACTAGCGAAGCTGGAGAAGAGACACAAGGAACAAGAAGAGGAGATGAAGATACGGAGGGAGGAAGAAGAGAGGCGGCAGGAGGAGGAACTCAAGAAGGTCCACGAAGAGCTCCAAACGGAGAGAGAACGTGATAATGCTAGACGAGAGGAGGAAGCCCGAGCCCAGAGAGAAAAACAGAAGGAGAAGAATAAGGTGCAGAAATTCTTTGAACAATTAAACAAGAATAAAAAAAGTAATAAATGAAGAATAAAGAGGAGAAGATGGACACTTGTACCAGTCACCAGTATTGTAGATTCTGAGTTGACGCGTCTCAGCACCTCCTGCATGTTCAGTGTCTTTATTTCACTTTTTAAGATGAATTGTGAGAATGAAAAACTTTCTATTGTAAAGGAAATGGCTATTATGTAGATAATCAAAGATATCAGGTGCCTCTCGTATCCTGTACTGTGTATCCCTTTATTTAGACTTCTCCCTTAAGTAGAATAATTAGATGTTTTATGTCAAATACTACTTACTGCAATTTTATATAAGTTTTTATTTCGTAAGAGAAAACAAGGAAGCCAAATAAGCTGGGAGTAAGGCCAACTTGACATCTGTCTGTCTGGTATTTTGGGAGAAAGGGAAGTAAATGTGAATCATATTCAAAATACCAGATAATGCAAAAATCCAATAGTCTGCTAACTAAGAATAGAGGAACACATATATATAGGATCGATTTGCATAATCCAATCAGATCGTGGCTATTAGTAAGCAATGATTAGCTATGTTTAATACTCTGTAACCAATCAATGAATGATCCTATCTTGGGCCCACGCCCAGGATTGTCTGTATAAGTTTACTTGCTTCCACATTAAACTCAGAATTTCTCAGGATCTTGAACTTGTGTCTCACGTGTGCAGTAAAACATGTAAGATTTGGCTGCAGACTGACTAAGGTTGTTACTAATGTTTGGGGAGTCCACAACACTATCAATCAATATTCTATGACTTATAAACTATTTTCCCCAGTGTCCAAGATGGCACAGAGTTATTAATGTGTCTGTGGACTGATACTTCAACTAGCATAATGATAAATGTGATCCTAATGATGAGTGACTGCTCATGAAGGGATGAGAGCCGGGGAACGGGCCCGGGAAGCCCAAACCTGAGATGCAATGAGATAAAGGAATGTAGTAGCAGGAGAGCGTAGACACTAAAGATGAGCTAATCTATTGGAAGCAAATAGAATTTTACAAACATTAGAATCTGGATTTTTTCTGATTAATTTCTCATTAATTCAGTCAGTTGGCGGCTGGTCTATAAATTCCAGTGCAAACAGCAGGAGCAGCTACAATAATGGAGCTGAGGATGAGAGAAGACATCAGGGCGGAGGGTAAAATAATCAGTGGAATGACAGATGTAGAGCAATGAATGCCCAGAGTTAGAAGAAAGGTGGAGAAAGTTTAAGGGTGGACTCTGACCACCACACAGTTTGTGCCGCCAACATTAGCTATGTCTCGCTGCTACATTGCAACACAATTCAAGTGAACTGGGTTACACTGGGCCTGAGACTTTGATCTTTTAAGACTCTATCAATGTCTCTTATTACTAGAGAATAGAATGTATTGAAATTGGCCCTTAAAGAACTTTGGGTTGTATGTGGCAGCTCAAAGGACTGTAAAGCAATAACCCATGGCAATGTACCTCCAAGACACTTTCCTTTTTCCAGAACCCCTCCCTACACTAACTGCAGCTCAGAGCAAAATTATTAGAGGATAGAATCTTTTTGAAATAGCCATGAAATGGACAGTTGCTTTAATGTTGCAACAGCAGGTACTCTAATGCAATCAATCCTGCCTAAATGACTGTTATACACTAAACCTACTCCAGAAACGTTCCCTGCAATAAGTACAGGTAGCAGCTGTATTAGGACACAATAGAATGTATAGGAATTAGCGCTTAAAGGGACTGTTCAGTTTAGGTTGCGGCAGCAGGTACTGAAACACAATAAACCCTTCCTAAATGCCTATAATATGCTAGCTCTACTCCAGATAATATGCTAGCTCTACTCCAGATAATATGCTAGCTCTATCCCCGACATACATTGAGAAAAGCTGAGTCGTCACAACCAGTATGGATATTAATAAATTAAGTTTCAAAGATGATGATCTAAAATCTCTGAGCCTGTCAGGTATGAGGAAGGGACCAATCATGGCTTTAACTAGAAAGAAAATAAAAGCTTTTAGGAATGTTATAGCAGAAGGACTTTGTCTTTTGTCAGTCAGTAAGGAAAGAGTTGAGTAGAAGCATGGACTGCGATGAGATGAGACGTTTTATCAGGAACGTCAGTTTCGATCAGTGTAAGAAAGGAAACCAAGGCTTTAACCGCATCCTCATCCAACTCTTTGGCCTCTTGGGTCACGGGAAGTCGTCCTTCATCAATACCTGCATCTACGTCTGGAGAGATTGTCAATTCCAGAACTGGTCGAAGTCTATTGATAAAGATGGAGGACACACAAAAGAGAGAGTCCCATATCCTCTGACCGAGAACATCACCCTGGTGGATAACAGATGTCGCCATGGAATGGATGGTGAAGAATCTGGAGTCATCTACGCTCAGCTCGGTGAGTACTGAGGGGTCAGTATGAGGGACCAGGAGATTGAAAAATAGTAATAATAATTTTTGTAGTACTGCCCTAGGCAGGGCAGCCAAAAATTGTGTGGCACTCCCATGCCCCTGGATAGAGGCGTGCATGAGGACCTCTTTTAATATTGTGCCCATTTTAGGGAAGTGGGTCTTTTGTAGTATTGCCCTAGGCAGGGCTGCCAAAAATTGTGTGGCACTCTGATGCTCCTGGATAGAGACATGCATGAAGGCCTCTATAAATAATGTGCCCATTATAAGGAAGTGGGTCTTTTGCAGTATTGCCGTATGCAGGGAAGTCAAAAAATTGTGTGGCACTCTTATGCCCCTGGATAGAGGTGTGCATGAGGGCCACTTTTAATAATGTGCACATTATAAGGAAGTTGTTCTTTTGTAGTATTGCCCTAGACAGGGCTGCTAAACATTGGGAGGCACCCCAATGCCCCTGGAAAAAAACATGGAGGAGGGCCTCTAAATATTTGTTCCCATTACAAAGGAGCGGGTCTCCTGTACTTGTAATGCCCATTCTGTAAGCCTGGACTAAAACATTTACCCCTGTGGGGTATACATGAAACTAATGCCTAACTTTAGAACGGTTAGGTGCATCATCATCATAAATATGATGTACAAAAATTATGTTTTCGTGGCATCATGAACCACGGTCGCACTGATCATATGATGGTGGCGGATGAGGAGAAGGAGGAGCAGTACAGCAAGTAGCCAAAGACATGAAGTGTGTACCTATGTGTGGGTGTGCGGAGGTGCTTGGGAATCTACCGGCACAAAATTTAAATTCTGCTATCATTTGGTGGTGGTGTGGTGAAGTCAGGCCCAATCCAACCCTTGTTCATCTTGATCAGAGTCAGCCTGTCAGCATTTTCGGTGCTTGGAGTAGCATCGAAACGCGTAGGTGGAAAATAAAGAAAAATGGGGGTCTTTCATTCAAGACTTTGGAGTGATTATTTCGAAGCAGCGCGGACTGTACATACACCATCCCTGGATTTGGATATTCTTACACGTGCTACGTGGAGGTGGAGGTCCTGCGGCAGCTTTTTACTCCACATGCGATTTAAACTAGTTGTGGGTGCACACAACTAGAAAAGGTGAGTGCACCTATTTGCGATCTGTATGCAAGATCCGTGCCATATTGATAGGGCACTATTGCGCCTCGTGTTGTCTCCTTTATCTCCTTTATTGCATTTTCATTTGACAGGCGGGTGCGTTTATCTGTAATGATTCCACCTGCGGCACTAAAAACACGCTCTGACAAAACGCTAGCGGCAGGGCAGGCCAGGACTTTCAAGGCGTAGAGAGCCAATTCTTGCCACGTGTCCAGCTTGGATACCCAATAATTATAAGGCACAGAGGAGTCTAGGAGCTCTAAGAGCAGAGATTTAGATGCCACTGGCCCTGGGCCAGATTTATTAAGGTGTAAGCAACCAGAACGAAAACAAAACAGCAAACAAAAATCCTTGCCTGTCCGGCACTAACTAAACAGAATGCAACCTCACTGCAGACTGAAGGGCTTCTCCCTTCAGCCAAACCATATAACCAAAGAGCAATGCTTTCACTCACATGCTTCTCCATACACAGACAAGCCTTCTGTGTTCTCAGGCTGAGAGAGAGCCCCGTCCAACCTCCTAGACTCCTTTTACCTACCCCTACTGCCTCCCACTAATGCATTAGCAGCCAGGTGATACCTACCAGGTTAGGTTGCATAGGACAGATACCTGGGTGAGATATACCTGCCCTCATCCACTAATCCCACATGACTCTTACACTCCTAGCAGGTGTTGGCAATAACTAAATCACACTTGCAGCCAGTTGACATGGATTAAAGTTGACTCAACCTCTGCCCTGTGTCCTTGTGTGCACCACATTGAGCATGGAGAAAATAAAGAAGACCAAAGAACTGTCTGAGGACTTGAGAAACCAAATTGTGAGGAAGCATGAGCAATCTCAAGGCTACAAGTCCATCTCCAAAGACCTGAATGTTCCTGTGTCTACCATGCGCAGTGTCATCAAGAAGTGTAAAGCCCATGGCACTGTGGCTAACCTCCCTAGAAGTGGACGGAAAAGAAAAATTGATGAGAGATTTCAACGCAAGATTGTGCGGATGGTGGATAAAGAACCTCGACTAACATCCAAACAAGTTCAAGCTGCCCTGCAGTCCAAGGGTGCAACAGTGTCACCCTGTACTATCCGTCAGTGTCTGAATGAAAAGGGACTGTATGGTAGGAGACCCAGGAAGATCCCACTTCTTATTCCGAGACATAAAAAGCCAGGCTGGAGTTTGCCAAAACTTACCTGAGAAAGCCTAAAACGTTTTGGAAGAATGTTCTCTGATCAGATGAGACAAAAGTAGAGATTTATGGGCAAAGGCATCAACATAGAGTTTACAGGAGAAACAAAGAGGCATTCAAAGAAAAGAACACGCTCCCTACAGTCAAACATGGCGGAGGTTCCCTGATGTTTTGGGGTTGCTTTGCTGCCTCTGGCACTGGACTGCTTGACCGTGTGCATGGCATTATGAAGTCTGAAGACTACCAACACATTGTGCAGCATAATGTAGGGCCCAGTGTGAGAAAGCTGGGTCTCCCTCAGAGGTCATGGGTCTTCCAGCAGGACAATGACCCAAAACACACTTCAAAAAGCTCTAGAAAATGGTGTGAGAGAAAGCACTGGAGACTTCTAAGGTGGCAGCAATGAGTCCAGACCTGAATCCCATAGATCACCTGTGGAGAGATGTAACAATGGCAGTTTGGAGAAGGCGCCTTCACATATCAGGGACCTGGAGCAGTTTGCCAAAGAAGAATGGTGTAAAATTCCAGCAGAGCATTGTAAGAAACTCATTGATGGTTACCAGAAGCGGTTGATCGCAGTTATTTTGGCTAAAGGTTGTGCAGCCAAGTATTAGGCTGAGGGTGTCAATACTTTTGTCCGGCCCATTTTTCAAATTTTGTGCGAAATGATCAATGTTTTGCTTTTTGCTTCATTCTCTTTTGTGTTTTTTCATTGAAGACAAATTAAATGAAGATAATAATACCAAAGAATTTGTGATTGCAATCATTTTCAGGAAGAAACTGAGTATTATCTGACAGAATTGCAGGGGTGTCAATACTTTTGGCCACAACTGTAAGTGGTAGATCATCAGCACAGAGGTTAGTGATCGGGGCCTGCACTCTAGGACTGAGGAGAGAGTGAAAGGTGTCAAAGAGTTTTTTTGGATTGTTGGATAGTGAGGAAATCAGGGTGGTGAAGTAGGTCTGTTTGGAGAGGTGGAGGGCAGAGTTGTAGGTTTTCAGCATGAATTTGTAATGAATAAAGTCTCCTGGTGAGCGGGTTTTCCTGCATAGACGTTCAGCACTCCTAGGGCATAGCTGGAGGAATCGAGTTTGTGATGTGAGCCAAGGCTGTTTTGTTCTCTGTTTGGAGGTTCTGAGGGTGAGGGGCGCTACTTGGTCCAGGGAGCTTCTGAGAGTATCATTGTAGTGATTTACTGCCTGATCTGGACAGGAGATTGAAGAGATTGGGGACAGTGATGAGATGAGAGAGTCTGTGAGTGTATGAGGGATGATGGCCTGTAGATTTCTGGTTGTGTGATAGGTAGGGGTGCGCTGTGGTGGGTGAGGGTGAGTGAGCGTGAAGGAGAGAATGTTGTGGTCAGAGAGGGGAAGAGGTGAGTTATCTAAGGAGGAGGTTGAGCAAAGCCGGACAAAGACCAGGTCAAGGGTGTTACCATGTGTGTCTCAGAGGTTGAGAGCTGTGCGAGGCCAAGAGAGGTGGTTAGAGATAGGAGCTGGGATGCAGATGGGATGGTGGGACTCTTTATTGGGATGTTAAAGTCTAATAGAATAATAAGTTGGTAATTCTGAGGACACCAAGTGTGGCAGCCACGCGGAGAAATTATCGAGGAAGTGGGTGGGTGACCCTAGGGGGTGGTATACCACCGCGACTCTGAGGGGGAGGGGATGAAATAGCCTAATGGTGTGAACCTTAAAAGAGGGGAATGAGAGTGATGGGGCTGGAGGGATGACCTGGAAAGTACATTGTGGGGACAGGAGTAAGCCAACTCCACCTCCCAGGTCTCAGGGAATGAGAGAAATGTAAGCCACCATGAGAAATACCAGCAGGGGAAGCAGTGTCTGAACCCTGGATCCAGGTTAATGGCCAAATCAGATATTGAGGTCGCGTTCCTTCAGCTTCCAGGGCATCCCGACAGTTTTCACTTGTTGGGCTGCATGTGGGAGGGTAAATATTATGTTGATTGTTGTCTACCGATGGGGTGCTCTATTTCATGAGTTTATTTCAAGTTTTTCAGTTCGTTTGTTGAATGGGTTGTTCGGGATGTTTCGAGACTTCCAAGTATTATACATTACCTGGATGATTTTTTCTGCTGGTTCAAACGTTTGTTTGGTTTTGTTGGCAGCATTGAACAAGGTTGCAAAGGATTTTGGGATTCACTGAAAAGACGGAGGGATCGGCTACAGTCATGTGTTTTTTGAGGATTGAGATTGACTCCGTGGTGATGGTGTTGGCTCCCGAAGTCCAAGGTGGCGGATTTGCGGCATGCAGTAGCGGGTGTCATGGGGGTGAGGAAGGTGCGGTTAAGAGCAGTTCAATCAGTGTTAGGCAAATTCAATTTTGCTTGCCGCATTATACCAATAGGTCAGGTCTTTTCTCGGCATTTGGAAGTCGCTACGGCGGGAGTTAAATCGCCTAATCATTTTACGGTGGCTCAAGTGGTTAGCACTGTAGCCTTTGCAGCACTGGGGTCCTGAGGTCCTGGGTTCAATTCCCACCAAGGACACTAAGGACAACATCTGCAAGGAGTTTGTATGTTCTCCCCGTGTTTGCGTGGGTTTCCTCCGGGCACTCCGGTTTCCTCCCACATCATAAAGACATACTGATAGGATGTTTAGATTGTGAGCTCCAAGAGAGACAGCATTACTGATGTATGTAAAGTGCTATGGAATCAATAGCGCCATATAAATGAATAAATATTATTATTATTATATTTTGTCGGGAGATAAAGCGGATCTAGCGGTATGGCATGCTTTTTGTCACGGTATAATGGGCGGTTGCTCTGGATGGCGATGTGTGTTGCAAATGGAGGACTGCAGCTATATACCGATGCGGCTGGGGCG